>JACGCN010000012.1:1200000-1602564 GCA_014905825.1 Lyophyllum atratum
CGACTGACCGTGATGACCAAAATATTACCCCGCTTCATTGGGCAGCCATCAACGCCCACCTTCCAGCATGCCGGTACCTGCTTGAGCAGGGTGCTGAGGTTGACGCACTAGGCGGCGACCTCGTAGCGACGCCGATGCAATGGGCAGCGCGCAATGGGTACCTCTACGTCATTCAGCTCCTTATAGCGCACAACGCCGACCCCACTATCGCGGACTCGCAGGGCTACAACTCGCTGCACCTCGTTACGCACTCCTCATCTATTATGCCGTTGCTGTACCTCCTGCACCAGCCCATCAACGTGGATTCGCGTGACTCCCAGGGCCATACATCCTTGATGTGGGCGGCGTACCAAGGCGATGGATTGTCCGTTGAGCTGCTGTTGAAGCATGGGGCGGACCCAAATGCAAAAGACGATTCAGGGCTGTCGCCATTGCATTGGGCGGTGGTGCGAGGGAACAGGACGATAATCCGTAAATTGATCGAAAAAGGCGCTGACCTTACGGCGAAAGATGGAGAGGACCGGACACCCAGGGACATGGCGGTTGAGCTAAAAAGCCTTGGGGCGTGGAAGAGGGCTTTGGAGGAGGGTGGCATGAACGAGTACGGCGTGAAACGCGGAAAACCGCTGAGCGATGTGAGTATCGAAAAGTATGCATTGCTACCTCCTGCTTATGCACACATCAGCGCAATACCAAGATCGCCATATTTATTCTGCCCACGATAAATTTCTACCTCATGTTCATGACATTAACGATTTTGCCATGGTATACCGGTATGCTTCTTGCCTTCGCTGAGTTCTTCGGCATGCATCACGTACGTGTTTACCTTCTCACTGTCTATCTTCTGCTTATCATCCTTTTTTGTAGGTTGTGACGCGCGTTTTGCTCAATAATTCTACGTATACGGAAAGCGTGAATAGCACACCATATTTCGCCGGTATCATCTGCGGATCGATGATCTGGGTGATGTACTGCTGGGCCACACGTCTCGTCCAACGTAAATGTCTTTTCTACCTGACAGTACACTATCTAATACGAAAATTGCAGAAACACAATCTCATGCATTTACACATCTATCTTTTGCGTTGACCGTCGGTCTGTGCGCCTACAACTTCTTCCGCTCGGTCACCTTGGATCCTGGCACATGTCCAAGACCTGCGAGTGACGGCGAGCTGAAATCTGTTAGTTTTTCTTCTGGTATTCCGGTTGCAGTGTGCTAAAGTTATGCGATAGATAATTGAAGACCTGGCGTCAGAAGGACGCTTGAACGGTCAGACGTTCTGCATACAGTGCATGGTATGAACCACTGCTCTTTAAATCACTCATGGACTCATCTTGGACTCTGTCAGGCTCGCAAGCCCTTACGTTCAAAGCATTGTCGCGTATGCGACAAGTGTATAGCGCGTAGCGACCAGTTAGTCGTTTTCTTCATAGAGACAACCATTACTAATCAGAAGGTATCAGTCATTGTCCTTGGGTTTGGAATTGCGGTGAGTCTAGTCCTGGTTGTTTGCCAGCCTTCGCTTAGACGTAACTTTGCTAGTGGGTGCTAACAACCATCGCCAATTTGTCCTCTTCGTCACCACCCTCGTCGTTGGGATCATCCTCTTTGACTATCTGACCTACGCATGTACGTGTCCACCGTTAGCACACGGTAGCACAATACTGAAATCCCACCCATTCTAGTCTTCTCCAGCCTGAAGGTCTCCTCCGCCCCATCCGATATCTCGCCCTCCTGCCTTCTCCCCGGCCCACTCTGCGCCCTAACAGCCTACGACACCTTCCTTGTCGCCGTCGCCGTCTGGGCAACCCTCCAGCTCTCCTGGACCATCGTGCTCCTCGCCTCGCAGCTCTGGCAGATTGCACGGCAGATGACCACACTCGAGGTCTCCAACCTCGGGCGATACGGCTACATGGGCGGACGTGGTGGGCAGAGTCTCTCGGGGCAGATGGGACACCGCCATCAGCGTTCGGGTGGGGGCGCGGGTATCGTGCCGGGTGTGGATACGGAGGATACGGCGCTTGTGAGCGGCGGCGGTGGAGATTCCAATGGTCCGGCGGTGCACCGGCACGCGGGTGTGTGCGCGGGGTGCGGAAGTGGGTTCTTCATGAACTTGCTAGGCTTTGACCGGTTCACGAAAGGTAAGGCCGTGGATGGGCTCGCAAGGGCAGGGAAAGCGAGCAACCCGTTTGATCTGGGGATAGTGGGGAATTGCTCGGACTTTTGGACGGCGGGGCGGGAGCTGGGGGTGGAGTATGATAAGCTGTATGATGTGCCGATGGAGGGATTCCGGGAGGCGAAGAGGCGGAGGGAGCAGGAGGATGAGGAAGAAGGGTCGGGTGTGGGTGCGAGTGGGTCAGGGAGGAAGGGGGGGAGGAAGAGTTTGTTTATGGGGATGGGCTTTGGGCTTGGGAGAGCGAGTGGAAGTCGGGGGGCGTATGAGCCTGTCAGTAGTCAGGCTGTATGAGCTTGGCTGGTGGGCTTCGGATACCCTGTGGAGGGTTTGGGTATATCTTGTAATTTAACGTATGGGTCTTCGGATATCAGTGATATGGACTGGTGTTTCCTGTTCTAATGGTAATCGCATTTACAGCGGTCAGACGAGACAATTGACTTGAAAGCGAGTGATCCAGACGCAGTCGAGTGTCAGGCTTGAATTCGTGTGAATCAGAATTATCAGATAAGATTGTACACGTGTTCACTGCGGGAACAGAATTTCCTTAAAATAACCATTCAACCCCAGTGAAAACGGGCTCTGGCGTGGTCTGGAAATTGCGAAATAAACTGACCAGATCTGGCGTATGCTGAGCACGCCAGAATTAAGCTTCTGCGATCTGGGTATCATCAGAATGATGTCATGAGTCAGTTGAGCGCACGGACCTTCCATTCGCGACCAACTTCCAAGTCGCGACTTAAGATACTTTACTTCTCTTTCCACGACCATCACCTTTCCTTTTCCCGTACCACCACCATCCCGACCATCGCACCTTTGCAATCGCGGTGGACAAGTCCTTTCCCTCGCGCGGTCCGCCTCCGAACACTGTTTATCATCGCGCTGGTCTGGGTAGGGGGCAGGTGAGCATCGAGATTTGTGAACTTCGGTGGTTCGAGCTTATGTATGCGCGTTTTCTGGATAATTCGCAGCAAGGATGACTTGAAAAAGCCTGAGATGTACATAGTAGTCGGCTGAGTGTGGGCACGAAGTGCTTAGGTGCGTTTGGCACTCTCATAGTACTCTTTCCATAAATGACCTTCTGTCAAGGTGCGCTGTCGCAACGTCTTGCTTGAATCGATCCATCACGCTCACAGCCGACGGAATGGGACGACTTCGCGCAGTTGCGCAGGGAGAGCGGCCATGCACGGCACAGCGCTCTGAGATGCGTGGAGTTTGCACGACTTAGACTATCAATCGGTACGTTCTAGCTGCGCAGTTTGCCTCAAGCCGCCACTTTACTCATACAACAGTTTTATAAGATGGCTTGGCAACTTGCAAGGGGAGCCCTCGATGCATATATTGAGGCTATCGAGCCCAACTTGTCCAGAATCGTGCAATTTGTCAGGTATGTCATTCTCGGCTGACCTCAGCTTCTGTTTTAATTGACTTATTCTCTTTCAGCCTTCTGAAACCGGCAAGTTGGACTTTGGGCGCGAAGCTGCGAGGTGATCGATTGATCAGACGGCGTCAGTAGATTACAGATTGTACCAGATTCAAATATAATTTAGTCCTGAATTAGCAACGAAAATAGCAGACCTCTACAGACGGCACCAGAACATCATCTGGAAAAGGTAGTAAAATTCTGGACTCCTCCGGAGAAACCGACGACCAGAAAAATACGGATATCTCCGGATGTCTCCAGACCAAGCCAGAGCCCGTTCTCACTGGGATTCAACTTCCAACTCCCAACAGCAGAAGGCAGCACGGTTCCACGACAGCAAACGTGGACTCTGCAGGTATATCTAATCTGTATGGGTATATAGCGAAGGTGAGCTGCTTGTTAGCCTCGAACTAAACAGAATCACTGAGAATACCCCCGAAGCACGCTATAATCACCAGGCTTCAGTATCTTTCACAGTGAACGCCGACCTACATGCCATCGCCAGGGAAACCACTATCATCGTCCAAAATTAACCTTTGGCCATGCCGAACACGATATTTCCTGAATCCACGATCCTCGTTGCCCTGCGGTGAGTCGTCGGGTTCTCAGCTCCTTCCCGCAGTGTCCTTTACTTACGGGCCAACCAGGATCCTCCTTTTCTTAGGGTGTAGAAAATACCTGCTCCGGAGCCTCTATTCAGACCTCCGGAGCCTCTCTTCGGACCCCATATCGGATGTTACACCCCCTGCAACTCCAAACACGGCACAGTTGGACTCGGGAATTGAGCTCAGCGCACTCCCGGCCCCTGCCACGCAGTCGAAATCTGGCAAAGGTGCTTCACGTTCTGATGCTAAATTCCTGCACTCCACGGTCGCGCGCACTGTGTTCTCGTTGATGTTTGCGGAGAGCAGTATGATGTTTTTCGTGTTGATTCTTCAAGCACTCAGTGTATTTTCGCCACGGTTCGTTTGCTGCCCTATGATGTTGCGTCTCATCTTTTTTAACGTCACACAGCACCCGTCAGCTGAGCTGGCAGTTCTCCCTGATTTTCCTCATGGCAATCATCCTCGTCGCGGTCCCACTTTGCATCAGTCTTATCCTCGCAGTTGGTGCCAACTCAAAGGTACACGGAAGTACGTCTTCCCATATTTACCTATGAATGGATGCTTTAGCTGATTTGAAATTAGGTTCCAACCCAGCTTCCCGAAACTGTCTCCTCGGGCCACGTATATTCTTCAGCCTCATCCCCGTAGGACTCTACCTCTTCGCACTCTCCAAGATTCCACTTCCACCTGCCCTAGCTGCTTCCGACACATTTGCGGCGTCCTTGGCTCGCCTCATCGTGCTCGGAACCGTCATCCTCGGCCTACTCTCAGGCTTTGGAGCTGTCAGTAACTCATGGGCGTTCGTTCCGTACCTCACATCATCGAGGTAAACTACACTATTCAGTCTTACTACATCGAATGTGCTAATCATCTTCGGTTTCAGCGGCGAGCCGACAGATCAAGATGTGGCAAGCGCAGAGTACTCACTCCAAAGCGTGCGAAACGACCTCCGCGATAGACGCGCGGCCGCCGAGCAGCGAGCGAGCTCACAGGCTGATACAAGCAGCTGGTTTTCGCGCGTGACGCCGAATTTTCGTGGTGGAGATGGATGTGTGTGCCTTCTTTCCAGTCCTTCCTTCCCCAAGCCTGACCAAGTGATACTTCAGTATCCCAGGAGCTCCGGGGCCTTGAGGCGCTGGAATATCAGATGAGCAGGAACGTCGAAGCGCTAAAGTTACGTCGGGATGCGGCAGTGTATTCTCGGACGCTACGTGGTAGGATCGTTAACGCTGGTGCATTGGTCTTCGCATTTTACTGCGTTCTCCGGATCATCAGTGTATGTACTTTTCCTTTGTTTTATCCCTTCAGGCTGAAAGCTCCTATCCCTTCAGTGCCTTATAAACGTCCTCGTCCCCTCCCGCCGCGCCTCCTCCCAATCGCAAACAGATCTCATCGCGGACCTCCTCGCACGTGCCCTCGAGCTATTCTCGCATCCTGATAGTGCTGCTATCGCTTCTGTAGCGCGACAGATCAGTCTTGCGCTCGTGGGGCTAATCATTTTGACGAGTGTACGGAGGGTCTTGAGAGGCGCTACCAGGGTATGTTTTGTTTCCTTTGAATATCTCTGCCGAATCACTGATGCTTTCTTTGTATCTCCAGGCGCTGAGAGTCACGAGCCGCAACCTCGGCGCGTCCCTCATGATGCTCCTCCTTGCGCAGCTCATGGTATGTCAATCATGTCTGTACACGTTCCTTCCATACTAACATCGCTTTTTTCTCAGGGCATCTACCTCCTATCCACAGTTGTACAGCTACGCAATTCCTTCCCACCTCCAGCGGACGCGGACGTGAACCTTTTCTCCACAATCCCAGAGTTTGAAGTCTTTGGCGCGCTCTTCGACTGGGCGTTCCTCTTAGCTGCGGGTGCGTACACGGTTATCAGGTGGGGGCATGAGAGGGTGAATGGGGTGGAGGACATTTGAACGTTGTTGGGAATGAGTGGAGCTTGTTGTATATGTTTTCGTGCTGGCGGGGCATTGTAACATTTGTGATGTGTATTCCACTTGTAATCAAGTCGAAATGGTATCTAACATGTTATGGGATAGTTTGAGATCATTTGGAGCGAAAAGTATGATACGAACGCTTCATAGAATCTCATAAGAGTTGTTGGTCCGAGGCCCTGTGGACACTAAGTGGACCGGTAAGTTGCCTACCTGACACGGTTGGACTCAAAACAAGATCAACCATAGCTGTTGCATCTGGTCAGGTACCCATGCCAATCAGGCGTTCCGACTAATGCCATACTCCTTCCCGTTTCGGTACCGTGCACGATGCTGTGTTCGTAACAAGCACAGATTCAACCTCCAGGATAGACGCGCCGCTGCTGGGCAGGCTGCCTGCAACTGGTTCTCGCGCGGGACGCCGCACTTCCGAGGTAAGCAGCTTTTCTATTCCAGTCCTTCCTCAGACCTGACCAAATAACGTTACAGTATCCCAAGAGCTCCCGGCCCTGGAGGCGCTCGACTAATGAATGTCGATGCCCCGCAGAGTAGTCTCGGACTTTACGTTGGAAAATCATCATGGCTAGCGCATTGCTCTCTACTCCCACTGCGTTCCTGGTGTCAATCACTGTCCATCTTTGTTCCCTCGCTTAAATTGACAAGCCACATCCCTCGAGCACCTCATAAATAAGCGTCCTCACCCCGATCTCGGACAGGTATCAACCCCGAAATCGCTACCACCTCTGCTCTGACGAGTTGGGTGACCCTTGTGCTCGCGGGTCTTGTCATCTTGACGAGTGTACGCAAGGCATCACAAGGCGCTATTAAAGTATGACCCTGTTTCTTCTGGCTGTATCTGTCAACTCGCTCATGCCTTTTTGGTACCGCCAGGCGTTGAGAGTCACGAGTGCAACTTCGAGGCATCATTTAGGGTGCTTTTCCTTTACAACCCATGGTACGTCCTGACCCAAACATCCCCACATTCCTGTGACGGAGCTCTAACCACGCCCATCTCAATAGGGCCTCTACCTCTCAATAGGGCATCTACCTCTTATCCACACTCGTCCATCCTTGCAATCCTTCTTCTTTCCCTCCGACGCAGACGTGAACCTCTCCTGCACTATCCCAAAGTTGAAAGTCTTCGGCACGTTGTTCGACTGGGTGTTCCTCTGGCCGCGGGGTGAACTGGCGGTGGCTTATAACTTCCGTGATGTGCGTTCCACAAGGTGCAGCAGCGTCTAACTGTTAACATGTCATCAGGTTGGTAATTTAATGCCTTCGTCAAGATGATCATCGCGATCCTAGAGATATCACAGATGTTAGGCGCTGAAAGCCAGGCTACCTAATACGACCAATCACTCTCATTGAGGGAACACAAGAGTCAAAAATGGCTTAATTATGCCCTTCGCCCACGTTTCGGTTCCGTTATCAGTGAAGGCATTGTCCATGGCATGTAGAATGGCATGTGGAGCTCAAGGTCGTGATAAAATGAAGCCTCTCATGTCACGATCGTACTTCATGTCGGTGGAAACGGATGAAGGTATGGGGTTTAACCGTGTCACACTTCAGCGAAGTGGTCGCGGCACAGATGCCGAGTATGGCGCCTATCAGAAGCTTCGGACGCATGTCGAGCTGTGCCTCATTTTTTTCCTTCTGTACATATAGAACTCTTCCTCGGCGTTTATTCGAAGGTTATACCTGTCATGTTTTCGACGAAACATTCTTTGTTTCCATATGGCGCCTCGCAGCCTGGTATATAGCCCACCCCGTCCCCAGCTGGTCGACACAAAGTTTGGTCTGTCCCAACAGCAACCTAGATGACTGGTGAGCTTGTTTCTTCGGAACCACATATCCTCGACAAATAGTAACTTCCCTCTTTGAAGAGATTATTGCTGGTTCCCTAAGCGCGACGCCTGAAGTGATCCTAGAGCAGTTCAAGCTTTTCAAGGAGTGAGGAGACTCTCTACTATTAGTCACGCAACGATTGTTTACCTTGCTCTTGCCTAGCCGTTCCGTGGCGCTCGGCACGAGAGTAGGGAATCCAATGCAGCTCATCATTGGTGTTGTATTGATTCGTATCTTCAAAGCTCGAAGATTTTTCGAAAACATGTCGTCAACTGGATCCAGGAAGGTCCTACACCGTGACCGTGGCCGTACGTGCACTCCAAGATAAACTTGACAATCTGCCGTCCATGTTCCGGGAGAGTAGTACCAAATTGTCGAGACTTGCCCAACATCCTGCCCCAGCATACGGTGCCGAGCTCACAGTAGCAGTTGCTGCTGGTCCGTCTAAGTTCTCGACTGCGTTTGAAAATCTATCGCGCAGGTCACAAGAGCTACGTAAACGTCTGGACGAGTTTACAGAACATACCGTGCGCACAGTTTTGTTAGACTAACAGTGCCTAGTCATCTACTGACTATTATCCAGGACGAAAGTGCTCGACTCCAAGGTTTGATACAGCTGTTTGAGAATGACTTCAAAGTCAGTGATCTATCGCATTCCTCACCTTCAGTCACCTTTCCGACCCTATCTCTCTACAGTATCGCGCTGCTTCCTTGAAAGTGTATGAAGGCAAGTGCTTAGAATTTGACTTCCCAGCGCAAAGAATGACTTGTCTCAACAGCGGGTTTCCATCCCACCAACATGCTTGTGTTCATTCACCGCCTCATGCAAGACGTCGGGGACGACTTGGATCACTTATCCTCTGCTTTCAAACTTTTCAACGAACTCGGTGGGTTGAAATAACGGAAATTTAGGCAGAACTTACTCAGTTTGCATAGGGATCCCTGCCATGCGATCCAAACGGGAACGCGAGGCTGAGAGAGTACTTACTGTAACAACTGTGGCAACCTTCCTCTCTGCTGTCACAGCGACCACCCTACAAATGTCTATCGGAGTTCAAGGCGACACCTTACCAAGCACGGTCATAGCCATTGTCAATACCTTCTGGTTCTGTTCATTAGTTTTCAGCATTGGGGCTGCCCTAAACAGTTTACTCTCATCTACTTGGAAGCATTCTGCTGCGTAGTAAGTATATGAAAATTGTATGGATCCGGGCCCGCTAACCAACATCTAAGCGACAAGGGAGGGCCGTCATTCTCCTTGCGGGTTACGACGTGGGTACAGACATCGGCTCCCGTGTTCTTGACGGTGTCGCTGGCATGTTTCTCTGCTGGCCTTGTGCTTTTTTCGTTTGGCTCTAATCAGGTTTTTCCCTCCTGCCTCTCCTGTGAATCGACATATCTCTGATTATTTCTGCTCAGCGCGAAACTACATTTATCCTGACGCTTGTGGCTACGGCAGTGACCTCCTTGGGATTTATAGCAGCCATGGCTTGGTTTATGAATAAGCGTTGGATCAAACCTATGCTTGGCTCATGCAGGCCGCTCCTTTTAAAGCTAAGACTGTATCGACTTCGGATAAGCTCTAAATGGGGTGTCACTTCATATCCTCTCCGCTATGGTCTATCCCAGTCCCCCCTACTTCAAGACAAATTCGATCAGTCTTCTGATCCAGAGGCACAACAAGACATCCTATCGGTAAAGGAGGCGGACCTGACTACGGAAGTAAGCCAACAATTTGGAAGTTTGGCCGGAGAGTCAAGTCCTGTGGTGACGTATATGAAGCCCTCGGGAATACGACCGAAACCAAAACAGCGCCTTACGGGACCTTTACTTCCTCCACATGATTCTACCGAGCTCGTCGAGCCATTGTCCCATGTAGGCGGTACGGAAGACGGTGAAATTCAAGATCTCGAGTATTCACATGATGGAGCACTTCTGGCGATCACAAAGTATGAAGTCCAGGGAATTCATTTTTGCAAATTTCTCACATCGTTTTAGATACCTTGAAAGTCGTGGAGAATCAAAGACTATCTACTACCGAGCCGAGGTCACTTTTCACTGGACACCATGGTCGTGACGAATATTAAACACCTTGATCTAGGCCTATCAGGTGGCTTATCCACCCGCTGTACATGGATATCAAGCCGTCTGCAAGCAGATTACATGGTGAGCATAGACCTTCATTCAATCCTACGATCTTTTGATCTGACAACGATTGCAGGTCTGAAGATGGATCTAAGCTCCTCGTGAGGCTCGATTGCAACATGGACTACGACTATCACCAATCAACTATCGATATTTTGAATTCCGTAAGCGTCTCGATGTCTTAATGAGACAATGGTCTTAAATCTGAAGCGTACTTGTTGAGCACAGAAATGCGAACGTATTGGTGGGCTTGACGACCGATTCGACCAGCTTACATCCGTTTCATGGTGCCCTTCAAGTAGTGAAGGTCAAAGTGGTCACCTTGGTAATAGAAAAATAACCTCAATCTCTTACTCCCAGATTTCTTCTGTATGGAAAGGAACATTGCTTTCAAGTTTGTACGTCCAAAAGGAAGAGATAAAACAACAAATGAGAGGTAAATTTACGTTTTCACAGCGTCACCGTGAACGTGCTCCTGGTGCAGGCTACATGTGGCGGCCGGAAGTCAGTCGTTGCTCTGTTTCTTTGGTCGACTCGGATACTTATTCTTTTGATAGTTTTTGGTACAATATCAATTCGACAACATCCTCCTCCGAAATATAGTGGCAGTAAACGATGGGAGGCTTCTGCTCGCTGTCGGTCAGGTCGTTTTCTCCCAGGAAGCCTCATCCGATTTGCACCCCACCAACAACAGGTTTATAAATGAGCTTATTTGTACGCCTCGTCGCCTCTGGTCGCAGCCGTTTCCAACTTTTTATGTCACAGTGTATGATACGGCTTCACAGAAGTATATCAGGTATGTTGTTATACGTTCAAGCCTCCTTTTCTTCGGCTTTACTAAGTCCCTTCTGTAAAGTCACGATCCTTTAATGGATGACGTCCGCCATATCTCGCTAAGTAGAGAAATAGGATCACCAACAAAACCCAAAAGGTTCGACGTGCTGCTGAGCCATTGGAATAAGGTTCACTATCCCTGGTTGACATGATGCGTTCTATAACTAACCCTCGCACTCATAGCCCGCCCCTCAGCTGTGGACCATGACGGGTGACACTGCCGAAATTCCAATGACCCCAAAAAGCTTTGATAAACAACCTCCTGCTGGTTTGAACGGACAAGGCTACTTTGCTAGAGATCGAAAAGAATTCATTCTTTGTGTCGCACAAGGTTCGTAGGGACCTCCCGAGCTATTCGTTGTATCTTAACTGACCATTCTCAGACGGGGATGTCCATGTTCGGGATAGGGTGGAAAACAAACTGGTAAAGCGTGTACCAGCTCAGGTAGCAGCGAACCATCGTCGCTCTGTTGCATCTTGCCCCGCCGCGAAAAGCCTGGATGGTTCCTCCCGAGTCACTTTCGCCACTGTCAGTGCTGGCGGGACGTTTACAGTCTGGTCACCTGTTGTCGAGGAGCGTCACCCGACTGGCGCACCTGGCAGAAACACGACCGCCGGACCTCCTTCTCAACCAATAGCCACATCCGGGGAGACTCAGACACAGGACTAAATTCGTTGGAACGATTTTGCACGGAGGAGATTTTGCTTGAAGTGTAGTGCGACTACTAAAATTTGCTATATATAGCATGCATCGTATCCTGTATTGTACTGGTTCCGGCAAACTGTTTGTGCTAGCGCAATCACTGAAGTTGTATGTTCTTAGGGAAACCAGTAAAATCTGACTTTCCCCCCTCTCCTTAGTCGTGTACATGCTAGGTGTATTCGCCACTCGTCATCGTTTGTTTTGCCGAGTAATGGTTTCGTTAAGGTCGTGCTTCGGTAGGAATCGTAGAGCCGTCCTCGCACTTGTTGACGCGTGGAGCATGGCGTCTAGGAGCGTCTAAATGGACAGAATTATCATGCGTAATACGTATGATCGGTGAGTACGCTTTTTGTCTTTCTCAGAATGGCCTCCCCAACGAGATGAGATGCTATTTTTCAGTTATCACTGTCTGAACATACAATTCATGTCGAGACCTCGCAAACCTCATTTTTGGTGTTCCCTAAACTACCTCTCTAACGTCATTTATTTTCACGTCTACACATACGTTCATGAAGCTTAGGCCGGCTCCACTGATAAGTGAGGAGTATCCACAGTCGGAGTACTGTACCCTACCCTACCCTACCTGTGTAGTCCAGCCTGTTAGGCTTCGTTACAACAAATGATATATTCGTTCCTCAAAATGCACTCTCTCGCTTCTGCCGGTCTGATTGCCTCGAAGCTCAAAGTGGCGAACGTCAGGACGCGCGGTCAAGTTTCTGGCTGGCTCAGCCTGGCACGAGTTGAACGCGATGCCTCGTGACTTTTTTTTGGGCATGCATGACAGTTGACTGATCGGTGATCGGTTCCATCGCAAGAAAAAAGCAAGATCTTATAATCACTGATCGTGCCCGCTCTCATCTTCATACCCTCAATTCCCCACCCCAACCAAGTATACTTGAACATGACCAGCACACTTTGGACCACCCCCGCCCAAGGCTCCGGCAAGATCGTGCGTTCCCTCCTCTCTCTATCTAATACTTTAACGGCCTGGTCCTGAATGGATCCCCGATTAGATTAGGGCCGTAGCTGCTCTCGGCGGCATCACCTCCCTCGAGCTCCCTGCTGGCTACGAGCACTACGTCGATAACAAGAAGCCCGAGTTCTTGGAAAAATTCCCTCATGGAAAGATCCCGGCGCTGGAGGAGGCGGATGGGTTCAAGGTGTTTGAGGGTGTTGCGATCGCTCGTTATGGTGAGTTCGCATTGTTCGTCAACTGCCTCAAACTCGAGTGGATTTCGTTTCGATCGTGTCTCGTTGAGTTGGAACCCTTTTACTGATGTCGTTGTGCGTTCGCAGTTGCTGGTCTGGCACCCAACGCTGGTCTCCTCGGCAAAGACCTCGCAGAGGCGGCCCTCATCGATCAGTGGATCCACCTGACAGAATCCGAGGTCGACCAATGGACCAACCTCATCGGCCAGCTGCTCCGCGGTGTCATCACCCCCTACAGCAAACCCGTCAGTCCCTCTTCCCAAGCCTCCCACCCCCGCAACGTAAACTGATCTGAACAAATACCGTTCCGGCCCCGCAGATCCACACCACCTTCGCCGAGCGCCAACTGCGTGCCCTGAAGACGCTCAACGCGCACCTCGCGACGCGCACCTTCTTCGTGGGCGAGCGCATCACCCTCGCGGACATCTACATCGCCACCCAGGTCCGCCGCGCTGCCACTGTGACCTTTGACGCGCCTCTCCGCGCGGAGCTGGCGCACCTCGTTCGCCACGCGGAGACGGTGGTGAACCAGCCGAAGATCAAGGAGTTCTTTGAGCCGGTCGAGTACGTGCAGAAGGCGCTGACGTATGTTGCGCCTAAGAAGGAGGCGAAGTAGGCTAGGGAGGAGGGATTCGGTTGATTTGGTGTGTTTTCATGGTTCTTGCTTCGCCGTTCTCGTTTTTGATGGGTCGAATTTATATGTGTTGGTGACGCTGGTAGGCGCAAAATACCATTATCTACTCGTGTACGAATGGCGGGAAGAATATTCACAAATGTAGATTTCAGTTATGGAACTTGCAATATATCCATTATACACTGACTGCGCTAGGCATATCGATGTTAGATGCAACTCGAGTCATTGTAATGTAGTGATCCATACTGATCGACACGTTCGCTCTCGAAGCTTCAAGTAACAGCCTTGCCCATGTGCATGAGAGGTCGAGACAAGGCGTCTAAGATAGGATCAGCTGTGACTCTATTATCTACGCGTGACAGATCGTGACCTCGAGGCTCACAAAAATTTAAATCTTGCAATCAGTGATTCAGTTTGCATCCTTCCTGATCTCCTCCTCCTCCGTCGATCCAAAAAAATGTCTAACACCCTCTGGACAGTCCCCCAGCAAACCACCGGGAAAATCGTGCGTCGAGCCCACCTATGCCCCTATACAAAATCGTTGATTAATCTACTGATTAGATCCTGGCGGCCGGTGCATGGGCAGGCGTTCCCATAGAACTCCCTGCTAACTACGAGCACTATGTCGATAACAAGAAGTCTGAATTCCTTGAGAAATTCCCCCATGGAAAGATCCCTGCTTTCGAGCAAGCAGACGGCTTCAAGCTTTTTGAGGGTGTCCCTATTGCTCGCTATGGTCGGTCTTATCCTTTATCTAATCGATCGCTTGTGCACAGCTCATACTCGTCTGTTTGTAGTCGCCTCACTTGCCCCCAACTCTGGTCTTCTTGGCGGTGACCTGAAGGAGTCTGCTCTCGTTGACCAGTGGATCCACCTCGCGGATACAGAAGTCGATGCCTACACCAGCCTCGTCTACCAGCTTATCCATGGGTACATCACTCCCTACAACAAACCCGTACGTTTCTGCCCCGTTTCGCACCGTCTCCTATGCACTCACACGGTATCCCCTCATTCCAGATCCACAACACCTTCATCGAGCGCCAGGCCCGTGCCCTCAAGACCCTGAACGCCCACCTCGCGACCCGCACCTTCTTCGTCGGCGAGCGCATCACCCTGGCCGATATCTTCGTCGCCGGCGTCGTCAAGAGCGCAACAACCATCACCGTCGACGCCCCCCTCCGCGCCGAGATCCCCCACCTCATCCGCCACCTCGAGACCGTGGTCAACCAGCCCAAGCTCAAGGACATCTACGGCCCCATCCAGTACGCCGAGAAGGCGCTCCAGTACGTCCCCCCCGCGAAGGAGAAGAAGGAGCCCAAGCCCGCGCCCGCCAAGGCGGAGAAGAAGCCCAAGGCGGTGGAGAAGGACGATGATGAGGAAGAGGAGGACGCGCCCCCGGCGCCCAAGGCTAAGAACCCGCTCGACGATCTCCCCAAATCGACGTTGAACCTCGAGGACTGGAAGCGTCAGTATTCCAACAACGACACGCGCGGTGCGGGTGGCTCGCTCGAGTGGCTGTACAAGAAGTACGCCCCTCTGACTTCGGTGTAGTGGTGCTCAACGCTAACGAATCCTCTTGCACAGCCTCGACAAGGAAGGCTACTCCCTCTGGCGCTTCAACTTCAAATACAACGAAGAGCTCACCCTCACCTTCATGTCCGCCAACCAAATCACCGGCTTCTACAACCGCCTCGAGGCCTCGCGCAAGTACCTCTTCGCCTCCGCCGGCGTCCTCGGCGAGTCCAACAACTCCATCATCACCGGCGCGCTCATCCTCCGCGGGCAGGACTTCCAGCCCGTCATGGACGTGGCCCCGGATTGGGAGTCGTACGAGTACGTGAAGCTTGACCTGGAGAACGAGGCGGATAAGGCCTTCTTTGAGGGGGCGTTGGCGTGGGATTTGGAGGTGGATGGGAAGAAGTGGGTGGATGGGAAACTTGTGAGTTGCTCTTTCGTGTTTTACACTCGAGTTGGAAGGAAGCTGACTCTGTGATTCGTGATAGTTCAAGTAAACTTGATGGGTCCCTTGACACTTGTTGCATGGATGGGAATTCGACGCTAGATGGTGGTTCCGTGACTCCTCCCCCACCGCATCTTGTACTTACTTACACTGGTCACTTCCTTCCTCTTTGTTTTATTACTGATGCGATCGTTGCGGGAAGAAGAAATATATAAATTCAATCAAGTGTACTGACGGATTTCATCACGCGCGTCGCCCATGGGACGTATTGATCTTCATCTTCTGAGACAGCCATCGCGAGTCGCGATTGAGTTGGTCGCGTAAAGCACCTCCTCGGGATATCAGTTGATTCTTGGTGCCCCGTTTGCCATCAAGTCGGTCGCTCCAACCTTCGATTTTGTATTGGCTCAGAGCCGCACGAGGTGTACTGTAGGTGAAAATA
The DNA here is from genome assembly GCA_014905825.1 of Lyophyllum atratum. Classification (NCBI taxonomy): domain Eukaryota; kingdom Fungi; phylum Basidiomycota; class Agaricomycetes; order Agaricales; family Lyophyllaceae; genus Lyophyllum; species Lyophyllum atratum. Next base: position 1,215,915 of record JACGCN010000012.1, read on the forward strand.
ACTCCGTGTATCGAAAATTGTCACTCATAAGAGGCACAGTGGCCCAGCCAGAAAGACTCAGCGTCGTGACGAGCGCGATTTCGAGCTTCGAGGCAGTCGTACCGGTAGAAGATCGCCATAAAATTCAGCGTCGGGCTTGCGAAAGAGAGCATTTCGAAGAAGAAAGAGATTGATTATGAAGCCCCAGAGGCTGAACTACGTAGGGTACAGGACTGTCGACTGTGGATACTCATCACTTACCAGTGGAGCTGTCAACTGTGAGCACCTGATGGACGTGAACGTATGTGTAGACCTGAAGAGAAAGGACGTCAGACTTGGAGTTCAGAGAACACGAAGTACGGAAGTAACAAAAAATCAGATTTTCAAGATCTCGACATGAATTGTATGTTCAGACAGGGATAACTGAAAAATATATGTATCTCATCTCGTTGGCGAGGTGGGGGCGAGGGCGACTAACACCTCCCACCTCTGAAGAAGAAGAAAAGCGTACTCACCAACTATACGCATGATAATCCCGTCCACCTGGACGTCGGCCTCCACGCGTCAGCCAGTGCGAGGACGACTCTGAGATCTCTACCGGATCACGACCTGAAGAACTAGAGAAAGGACGTCAGGAATTGTCCATGTAGAGAGAGATACGGAGAGGAGGGGGAAAAGTCAGATTTTCATGGTCTCGACATAAGTCATTAAGACAGGGATAACTGAAAAGATTTGATATCTCATCACGGTGGAAAAACGCAGGCGGATGGGAGGCATGGGTATAAGAAAAACTTACCAGATGTTGCAAAGGTGTTGGACGGGGATTGTGGTGGCGAGACGAAAATTTGTGATAATGTTATTTGATGATTTTCTTCTCCTCGTTTAGGGCAGGCCCCTGAGTACTTGTTCTTTACTCTACACTTCAATCTATTTTACACTTCGGTTACTACAACTTACACGCCAGGTATCCAAACATGAATTGCGCCTTCACCCCAAGAAGTCCGTTTCTCCCTTTTTAATCGCTGCATCCAACGCTTCTTCAATCGGAGTATCCCCACCCACCATATCCAGCGCTAACCCCGCTGCATCCTCCCTGTCAAGCAACAGCATCAAACACTTCGCAACGTCGTCTCTCTAGCAATTCCACGACAAGGGCTCATCAGTCATGGTCCATGATATCAAAGCCAACCCCGGATAATGACTTACAGAAATAGTGGTGTTTATGTGCGTCCTCCCGATGGATGCTTTTCCCGTTCCGGATTCGTGGGTCAACCCACCGGGGCGGAGTATCGTCCATTTGAAAGCGTTGCGCTTGACGAGGTTCTTGTCCGCCTCGTACTTCCACTGCATGAACCCCGGAATCGCTCCGCGCACCCGGTCCGAAATCTTGATGTCCTCTTCACTCTACAGGCGCCGCCGTGAGCAATTGCAACAACAACAACAACAACGGTGGACAACGATACACACGTAGTGTGCAGGCACCTTCTCCGCGTCCCTGATATCGATAGCAGAAACGAGGATCAACCGAGGCCTCGGGGGACTCTTGATGTTCTCAATCGCATCGAACACCTTCACCGCCCCCTCGTAGTCCACACTCTTCGTGCGCTGCTCCCCGCCCTGCCCGCCCGCCCCCGCGATGAAGTACACCACGTCCTGCCCCTCGAACGCCGCGCTGAACTCGTCGGTGGTGGACTCTTCGAGGGAGAGGAGGATGCCCTCGGCGCCGAGCTTCTTGATGGTGTCTTGGTGGTTGACTGTGCGGGCGGTGGATTTTACGTGGTGGGTTGGGATGAGGAGGCGCGTGAGGCGTTGTGCGACCTGTCCATTTGGGTGATCAGGGGTGGGGTCTGTGTGTGTCGTGTATGGTGCTGGAGGAACGTACATTTCCGTGCCCACCGATGATGGTTACTTTCTTTGACATTTGGGGTGAATATAGACTTGCTTGAGGTAGATAGTTCTAGAGGAAGAGAGGTATTGATGTTGAACGTTGAGTAGATGAGGGTAGGTAGCGAATAAGCACGTCATCGCAGGTTACTAATCGCACTTCTCAGACAATTGCTATTCGAAGCATGACGAACTTCCATGCCATTATTGTCCTGCCTGCCGAAACTACGCCATGCTCGCGGCGTACATGCTCGCGGCGTAGCAAACGGCAACGAGTCCACGCTGGTGGATTTCCTCGACGCGTGAATTGCTAGCCGGCTGGGCCCAGGAGATGTTGGTACGCTTCAAGATGGCTCACTTCATTCTAAATGACGTTTTCGACGAGTGCGAGCGAAAGAACAGAACTCGTTAGGACCGTTTTACCGTGACGACAATGATGCCGTTCCAAGGAACCGAGGGTCCTCCACGTATCTGACGTCTAGTATGCGCTGGATGTGGTGGTCGCGGACGCAAATTTGTAATGCCGCTCCTTCGTCGCCGCCTTCTCTGTTAAGCCTTGCTTCTTTATATAAACACATTGACTATCATCTGGCATAAGGTCAGCTAGCGGCAGCTACGGAGACATTCTGTTTCCACGGAGAATAACTGTGCTGGCGAATTCGGCGTTTCAGGCATAGATATCATTTCTGATGATTGGGTTTCTGTTCGACCTCTGCTTCTCATCAACATATCACGTCCCTTTTGGTTGTCCCTGTTACTTGATTCCTTCGACGATTCGGCATCCATGATGCAGAGCCCTAAGTTTCAAGGTGCCGGTTTCCTATGACCTCGACATCTCTCACGCATTGACATGACATGCTAGCAGCTAACGCCGTGAGGAACGCTCATCAACAAAATGCTGGGAATAAAGCTGAGGTGCCCTATGTACATGATCCCTGCATGATCCCCACAATTCCCCGTGGCACTCATAGTTGATCATTGCCATACACTTTCATCGACAACAGTGAGGGCTCTCACTTCGACTCCTCTCTGTCTCTACACAATTCTCCATCTTTCAGCTCTACACGCAGAAATCAAATATAGGCCGGGGAAACCTCATGGCCGCTAACTTTGTATTTCTAGACGACACCAGCTCCAATTTCACTTACACCGGAAGTTGGATTTCTGGTGGGGTTTCGGTGGAATATAATGGTACGACTCACGGGACTGCAACCGCAGGCACCCAAGCCACCGTCTTGTTCACTGGCGAGTCCCATAGTTACTCTGCGATGGTTTATCGTATTTACTGTTGGTCATTCAGGCTCGTCCATAGAGGTATATGGAACCATCGGTGCCGGCAACGATTCCTTTGTGGCAGTCTCCTCGTACACCATTGATGGCGATCTTAGCTCGACTACCACGTTCACTGGCAGGCCAGCAAGTGTCGTGCAATACAAACAGTCTTTCTACACATCACCGAGGCTCTCAGCGAAAGATCATGTCTTGGTGATTACCTGTGTCACATTGAACAACAGGCATCAGCTGTTGCTAGATTATGTTCGGGTTGGACAAGAGTCCGACGCTCAGCCTAACCCTGCCTCCCCGACTACGAACGAGTTTCCCTCTCCCTCGCAACCAACATCACAGCCTCCCTCCCAGTCTGCCTCCCAAACCACCTCTCCGACCACCTCTCAGATTTCTTCACCGTCGGCTGGATTATCGAAGGGGGCCATAGCCGGCATTGTCATCGGGAGTTTGTTGGCCTTTTGTCTAGTCATCGTCATCATTCTACTATGGCGTCGTTTCTCAACTCGCGCGAAGGGGCCTGTTCCTCCTCCTCATGTCACCCCCTTCGACTCCGATGCCAGCAGGTCACAGCCTCCTCTAACCACGACATTCTTCGGTTCCCATCTGCGCAAAGTATCTAATATTGGCCCTGGCTCAGGAGCTTCAGCCGGCTCTCCTCCCCCGTATACCACTCGGGGCGATTCGTCTGCAGCCGACGGGGTATTGTACCCCTACGCAGGGCCTGGGAACGACCAGGCTTTTCGTAAATCTAGAGCAGGGTAATGTGTTGAACGCGGCATGTACTATTGATTCTACTGTCTTTTATTTTTGTACTATCTTCTATCTTTGTAACTCGGGCTCACGCAGCGGGAAAGTTCAGAGCACGTACCATCACACCCCGTCATTCCCATTTCCCCATAATAGCCAAACTTCATCATCTGTACCATACAGTAAAGGGTGCGGCGTCCTAACGGTGTCGACGATGACGCAGAAGCAGACGACTCCAGGTTCTGGTCAGACAGGCAGGCAGGTCAAACGAATATCGGCGGCGTTTCCTAAGGTGTTCCATGTCGAATATGCACCGGAGATGGTGGTCGCAGAATTAAATATGTTTTTTCCCAGCGAACAAGGTATGGATATCGAGGGAACTCAACCAAGAATTCTGGCCTAAGAATTTCGGCCATCTGCCCCGAGCTTGAGAACAGTTGTGTTCAGCATAACGCTCAGGCCCCTGCTCTTGTCGATCGGCCATCCGTGTTTCCCGAGATCTCCGACCGAACAGGTCAGGAATTCCTAACCAAGTCTCTACGCAAACGTGCGGTGTGAGGGCTGAAGTTTTGTTGCCATTACGACGCAGGGGGAATGAAGGCCTATCACCAGTACTTGAAGCATCCTTTGAAGGTAAGACGGAGTGGAGGTATGTTTTCATGTCGATGAATGCGACGTGCAAAGGTTCGAGGGCAAGTATTGGTCCAGAATATTGGGTGGGACAAGAAATCCAGCTACACAGGCCGCAGGTGAAGGACACAGTTGGGAGTACTAATGATCGTCGTTGAGTAAAGGGTAAGATCGAGAAAAAACATACCCAACATATCATTCGGAACTACGAAAAAGCCGTCTTAATGCCCATCTTTTTACATACCTATTGTGAGCTTCGCTAGCTTTGGAACGGAAAACCCGTCAATTCTTGACACTGGCCGCACTGAGATGTGCCAAATGGAGAACCGCAAATAGATCCGGTTCCGGTCTTCAAGTTTTGACCGTCCCTGCACAAGCATCTTCCAGTTTCGGACATCGTGGAGGACGATCCATGGCGCTCTCGGGATACTAGTGAACAGTATTCAGGATGTCTTTTGTACTTTCGCGGCGTCAGACCCTTCAGACTCTGGATGTAGGCAAAACCCTTGAATCCTCATGACCAACCCTATACATATGTGCAAAGACGGAATAGTGCAGATCCCGCATGTCTGGAGGCCGAGTTCTACTTCATGACCGACATTGAGAACATGAGGGAAGGAGGAACTCCACTTGACCGATATGAGAATCACTAGCCTGTGCGCACTGGAATGTGACATGAATCTGACGAAAGGTGTGGACAGTGCTCTGGACAGCTGGTGGCATCCACCCTGTCCTTCTACAGCCACGAGGTCGAAAACTTTAGCTCGTCCTTGCGGGAGTTATCGAAATGCGGGGAAATAGCTGGAAATAGTCCGCAGCCCCAGTCAACCCTTATTTTTCACCTATTTGCCCTGGGTCATGAATTCACAATAACACATGTAAGGACCAAGATAGACCGAGACGGGTAGTCGTACGATTTTCAAAATGCACCGTCACCGCTCGGCGCTTGACACTCCGGATGGGGCGTCAACCACTTTCCTTCCTGGAAACTTACACAGATAGCAGGTAAGAACGCAAAACTGAGACCATATTGAAAGTTCAGCTACCTCCCATGTCTCTCTGCGCTGTGGATACCGTTCAGTTCGGAGGCCTCTTTGTTGCGCGGTGAACTCCCGAACCGGTGACTACCGGTGATGACCGGTACGATCGATAATGATAACCGCGGAGAACGAATCCAGCATAACAACGCAGCACAGGGCAGCACCACCCCCCCACATGGATTGTGACAGCCATGAGCAGCCTTGGCTGCGCCTCCTGACTTTGCAAACTTCCACTTGCTGTTCTGAGAGAATCCTACCGACGCTCACACTAGATTTCACATCCTTACGAAATTACGTCTGTGCATTGTTTTGCGAATTAGTGGATCACGAACATTCGCATTCTGCGTCCAACGAAAGCAGTGCACATCTTCGCTGTCTACACTTTTCTCGGCGCCGTTCCCAAGCCGGCTAAACATTTGTCTTGATATATTTAATTTGACAGCACGCCTCACCACGCGCATGTGGGTCCCCGAATTACCACCTATATCACCCCGGCCTGAGCGCAGCTGAGTGGAGGCGCGGCAGATGGCTTCCACGATCCTTCTCATGGAAGTCCGGTGCACTACGGTCGGATGTTTTTGAGGTACGAGATCTCCAACTAATCGGACCCGATCTTCCACTGATCTCAGATACCAAATTAAGAGGTTATATACGCTCCTCTCGTTGTTTTTGTCCACGTCCCTCCCCAAGAACCTCTCCGCCTGTCTCACGCCCGAAGGCTTCGAGGCTCCTCCACCATGATTAGCCTGCTGGGACCGACGCTAGGCAATACTGTGGGTGCTTTGCTTCTGGGTCTCGTGGGTGCCACATTGTGCGTACTCTCTACAGGCTTGGAATCGAACCATCTTACTGATTCGACTCAGTCTTTACGGTAGTACGAGTCTGCAGATGTATTGGTATTACCATCGATTTCATCAGGACTCGCTTCTCCACAAGGTCTCGGTAAGATGATGTCGCATGTATTGCTCGAGAGCTCTTATATTGAAGTACCCTCTAGGTCGGCATACTTTGGTGCGCATTATGGTCTCGTTGACAATTCTTCAATTAATCCTCTTGAGTATAGGACACTCGACACGTTTCACCTTGCGTTGACTATTCATGCGGTATATATGTATATCGTCCTCGGATTTGGAAATGTTGCAGGCCTCATGCATATCTATTGGTGAGAAATCAAACTTTCTTCTAATTCTCTTATCTTATCGACATGTTGTTTGAAGGTCCATCAAGGTGAGAAACATGGTACGAGTAGTGGACATATATTCATCAAGGTTCCAAATAGGTGCAACTTTCAATCAACGTGAGTGACAAAAATACTCTCTTCAGCTGATTGACTAACATTCTACTCTCCTCAAGGTGGTTGTCGTTCTTCTTGTACAATCGTCAGTCTTAGATCGCCCCTGAGGTAATGTGCGAGACTAAATCATGACTATCTCAGGTTATATGCTTATCGCGTATGGATCCGTAAGTAGTGCTCGTCACCTAGATGACGCACTATTCTCATCGAGTCTGAATTTAGTCGGTGGCTATCACCGCGGAGTCCTGGGATATCTTGTGGTACGTGAAATATAGCCCCAGCTTTGGAGAAATCTTACATCGCACGACAGATTGCAGTCGTGGCGGGCGGGTTTGGTATGGTGTTTGCTTATATTCAAGTAATACCATGAGCTAATCGGCTTGTCATCCGTCAGCAATTGGTATAAGTAAGTCCAGCTACTTTCAAGAGTTCTCGTATGGATCCTGATTTTCTCCAGTCCTTGCATATCAGATGTGAGCGGCATCCCTCATGAAGCCGTAATTTCTCTCTGATAACTTAAAGTTTCACCGTCAACGCATACCCGGAGCTCGATGCAGTTAGCGTAAGCCGCGCTGTTCCAAGTACTTCTTTTGCATTTGACTAACCTATCGCTATGCAGTGGGCAATAAACGCCTCCCTTGCAGCGTCTACGAGCATTGACTTCATGATCGCGGGTGCTATGTGCTTTTATTTACGAAAGAGTAAAGGTACTCAGTCACGGCAAGTCTTAGCCCTTGACGTCGAGAACGCCATAACTCATAAAACCCGTAGGTTAAATTCAAGGATTTCGAGAATGATGCAGTATATGCTCGGTTCAGGCGTGTTCACGAGGTACATATATCACGAGAGAAGCGCCTTATTATGACTAACGGTTCCTATAGCGCCTGCTCCTTGACCTCGATGTTCTCGGTCTGTCTCTGTTTCCCTATTCGACATTCTCAATCCGCTGACGCACCTCACAGTACATTCTCTTGCCGGAGACATTTGTCTTCCTGGGCGTGCAGTTCATTCTGACGAAACGTATATCCTCCCTTACTAAGCTATCTCGACTCATGCTCACTGCCTCGATCCCAGTCTACGTTGGTTCATTTTTTGCCATGCTGAACGCCCGCGAACGCGTTCAAGACCCCAAAGGGGACCCTGAGAACTCCATGGGGACGCCTCTTCGTGTACACTTCCACAATACCGGTTTACAAAGTCCTACATCACCGTTACCTGGGATGTCTCGGGTGCGTAGCCCGTTCTTCAAATGGCTTTGCTCTCATATTGTTTTGTCTTTAGGACGCTGGTGTGAAGACATACCCCTGGTAGCTGCTGCGTGAGATATATATTTTACCTTCCCTCTCATCGTCGTAAGTTCATACTTCCAAGGAGTCAGAGGAGGTGCTAACTTTCTCGGCGTAGGTCGTTCCATAAGGGGAGCGAGACAGCCAATCAATTAAAATGATGTATCTGGAATAGTTCCAATTCGGTGTACTGCTAGCATTCTTTCCTTCTCTCCTTCTCTGTCGCCAGGCACCACTACCACTCGTTTCGGGACACTGTCATTTTTTCATGTTTCGGATATCACCGGCCCCATTATCGACTGTATCGTGCACAATGTAATAACGATCCTGTCAATCAGTGCAATCTTCACGCAGCTTGATGTGTCCTTGAGTACATATGTGCTCTTATATTAGGGGCACTGTCATCTACAAATAGAGCTTGGACCGGGTCGTCAGGCTATAGACTCAGAGTCACGCTGTCGAGCCTCGGTGGACTCTTGGTTCCGAAGCCGGTAACCATATTGCTAACCAGAGAATATGCATGTGGGCTGGGCGTCAGTACGCCATGAGGAATAGTGACAACACCCTCAGGTAGCGGCGGCTCCTCTTATCCGGCAGGTAACTAGGATCAAGAGCCAAGAAGACTCCCAGCGTAACTAATAAACAACTCAACGGTCTTCAACAAGGACTTCAAAAATAAAACAAGTCTTGGAGTTTGAACAGATACGAAAAGAGCCAAGAAGATTTGTAACTACACTACCCGCATCAGTTTCCGCCAGTCCATCTAAACAGCAAGTTTATGTCAGGCCGTGTCAAGACAAGAGTGCGTAAAGAAACCTACACAGCGGGACCTGGAATGGGATATGTCTGCAACGAGCCTCTGTGAGTATATGAAAAACACGACCAAGGACAAAACCTTACAGTGGCGCCTATTATGGAAAGCCATTAGTCCTTGTCTAAAGTGATACAAACATCAATGCTCACCCTTGTATGCGTCGAAAACGATTCCTGGTGGGAAGGGGCAAGAGATGTCAGTGCCTCAATAACGGGGAAGCGTAGCAATGCCAACCTGGGGTGCTCGCAGTGTATGCACCGGGGAAAGATACGAAGGAAGTAGGAAGTGCGGTGCCAGAGCCCGTTACCTGAACCTGGATGCAGCTGGGGTACACCTGGGCACCGGGATAGGCGTATGCTGCAAGATTGGATTCTGATCAGACCTTCTCAAGCTCTGCTAAGGTCGACGCTTCATACCAGAGTGCAGAGCGATGCTATGGTTGATGGTGGTAAGTGGAAGCAGCTCTGATATGAAGGAGTTGGACTCACATTTCGTGACGGATGATATATTGTCCAGCCTTGAGCTTGGGAGGGATGGTGAACGTGTAGATGCTGTTCGACACGGTCAGAAGGTCGGTTGCGGCCCATTTGCCATTCGACAAGCCAGATTCAGCGACCTTGAACCATACGGCACTACGACAGATATCAGAAGTAGACTGTTCTGGTTAGAAATTCCTACGCACGAAGTACCAGGGTTCCACTTAGTAATGTCACTAGGAGCACGAGCCATGTAGGTTATCATGGGGCCCTACGGAGGACAACTTTAGACGCTGTTATGTGTGTTGACGGTAGGTAGGAGTGTTTACCACATGCGAAGAGGGCCATGTTGTCCAGTTCAAAGCCAGTTTCGATCCAGCGGCGACAGTTGCGTAGATGGGAGCGGGTGCAGAACCGACAACGCCACCCTCGGACCATTCGTTGCACTGGACACTGATATCAAGTATTAGGGACTAGGTACAAAGGAAGGAATACTAGGTCGCGTACTCGATCAAGGATAAATCAGTAATGGGTCCTATGTAAAGCATCGTTTAGACGTGTCTCAAAGTTGTATACAGTGAAAGGATACGAACCATTTCCAGGGATAGTACGAACGACACGCTGAGGAACAGGATTGTAGTACGGGTCTGAATATGGGAGATAGCCAGTCCACTTTGTCGATCCGGACGCGATCTCCTGTACATAACCGTGGCCATGTACAGATGACACAAGAGCAGAGAGCAAGGATGCAGCGAGGGCTAGCTTGAACATGGCGGGATATCAATTGAGGGGTCAACCTTGTCAGAAAAATTCTGGCAGCGAGAGACTTTTAAACCTGGCCTAAACCTTGCTTCCGGAAAATTGAAGGCAAGGAGCGGCCCGCTCTGAGTATGCAAAGCACGGCTTGGTACCATGATGTGCGTAATGACGGAACTCCAATCTTATGCAAGGGTCTTGCGCACTGTCCGTGAGGACGGGTGACAACGCCTAAAAATAAGGGTACATTTATTTGCGAAATAAGCCCGCAGACGAGACTTCATGTCATGGCATCTCCATGATATCAGGGGCAGTCGGTTCCGGATGTCATCCACGTGTGGGAGATAACGCCTGCGCTGCAGAACTTACTTCGGAAATTTCAATGGGGTGGAGGTCCGAGGTTCTACAACACTGGACGCAGGCAAACAAGTTCCGATGTGGGATGAAAAGAAATCCGACACCAAGTCGGCAGTCAACTTAGGCCAGTGATGTCGCAGGGCCTTTCCTTCAGCTACCGGCAAGAACTTGCTGCCTAGTTATTCGTTAACCTCGAGCTCGAGGCTTGGAATGCATGCCAAATCGCAAGTGCACAGTCCACGGCGTGGCCTTGAGCACAACTTGAGCATCCATTATTCAGTCTAAGAATAGTTAGATTTACCGAAGAAAAGACGGTTTCCCATTGACTTCCCACATGTATCATAGCTCTGAACTAAGCCCGAAAAAAAAGCCACACATCCCCTTCCCCCTTCCCCCCTCCCCGCGATTCCCTCCCCATCGGACCCGTACCTCACCACACCGCAACCTCAGCGCCTCGGACCACCCCACCGAGCATTTGGATCGCCCATATGCTGTGCATGATGCGGGGGTGGCTGTGACGGCCCCGGTCCATATCCATACCATTGCGGTGGTGGTGGCTCAGTGCGAGGCGGGCCCGTATACCCCGTTCTAGCTCCGTACGGATAAGAATAAGGGTCCGGCGGAGGCGCAGGGTACATGTGGTGCCATGACGGGAGGGGTGCGGTGAAGGGATAATGTTGCGCGCGCGGGGCGCCAAAGGTCGGAGGTGGGTGTGGTTGTGGTGGGCGTGGATGCGGTGGATGTGGATGCGGTGGGTGCGGATGCTCGTGGAAGGGAGGGCGCGGGGGCGGGTGTCCGTAGTCGAATTCGTAGCGTGACGGGGGAATTGATCTTTGTGCGTGGGTGTGGCCTGCGTGGCCTGGAGGAAGTTGCGGTAGAGGTGCTGCTGGAGAGGGTGGTGGAGCAGGATGGGCAGCTGGAGGATGAGGATGTATGGAAGTCAAGGGCGGTGTACGTTCATAGCCTTGGGGTATAGGGATAGGAATAGCAGAAGCTTTAGCTTTAGGTTTATTTCGGTGTCTAGGTTTCTTGGCTTTAGTTTTAGCCCTGTTCGCTGTTCCAAGAGAGACGCCGCCGCTGATACTCGACGTCAAGCCAGTCGTGGCTGGCTTCTTCCCTAGCGCCTTCTCACTAAGGGAAACGACTGCAGTCGCAGTGAGTTGCTGAGGCTCTGCGCTCCTGCTAGGTTCGCTTGCCGCAGGTTTCGGCTGCACAGCACCACTACCGCTCGCCTCAGACGCATTCGAAGCGGCAGCAGCCTCTTCTTCCATTTTTATGGCTAGTATCCTCTTCCTCTTCCTTCTGCCGTGACTCGCACTCAGCTCGCCCTCAGCGCGCTTTCGCTTCAGCGGCTTCCCCTGCGAGACAGTTCCATCTTGATCTCGCAAGGCCGCTTGGAACGTTGGCCAGAACGGCTTGTAGTCCGCCGGCGCTGGCTCACCTCCGAAGCGAAGGAGCTCGATGAGGCCGTGCTCGGCTGCTAAGATGGCAGCACCAAGTTTCGCATCCGCTTTGGTGCGGTATTCCGGTTCCGTAGCGTACTCGTACCGTCCGAACTCAAAGGCCACTACTAGGGTGCATCCATATGCTTCATAGATACGAATCAATACGAGCTATGAATGAGTGCAAGAAAATAACGCACCATCCCTATCCATGTGGAACGTCCAAGTGTGGGTCTCGCCCGCCCCCTTCCGCCCCAGCATAGGGTATATCTGGTCATCCACAAGCGACCTCATCCTCGGCGAAATCTTATTATCGACCTCAAGCCCGATCTGTCTGATATACTCCCCCGCGCCCTGGCTCAGCGCCAGCAGCGACACCGCATTCCGCGCGTCACGGCGATTGGCAAACACGGGCTCGACGAGGTACGACCGGACCTCCCCCGCGCGGTCGATGCGGAGCACACAGCCCGTAAGTGTGGATTTCTCGGAGAGTTGGACGAAGGGCCAGAAGTAGTCGACCTTGAGGCGGGCGCCGCGCGCCTTGGTGATCCATGTGTTGAGCATGGCGGAGGCACCGATTTCCGTGGCGGTTTTGTCGCCGAAGTCGAAGTCGCTTGGGAGGGGGCGGGGAAGGGTGGCGAACCAGGTTTCGAGGGTGATGCCGTTTGTTGGTGTTGCGCGAGGCGGGGGCGGGGGCGGCGCTGATGGGGTGGGTTTGCCGGAGGGGTCGGCGATGTTCTGGATGTCGGCGATGAGGCCCTGCTTGATGGCGAGTTTCGCGGCGCCTGTTTTGGCGTCGGCGGCGGTGAGGTAGACCATGTCTGTTGCGTAGATTCGCGGCGCCGCGAGATGGACACGTAGAACTGCTCCCCAGCCTGTGACATGCGTGAGGAGATGGAGAGGGGTAAGAATGGGGACACTCACGAAGAGCGGGGTCCGTGGGCTCTTGGGTATGATAGAACATCCAGTCTGGAGGATAGTTCCCAGGGCGCCATTCTTTGCAGGCACTTTCGATCGCGGCCACATTCACATCCTTTTCCTCCTCCTCTACCTCCGCTTCCATCTTGACTGCTGCCTCTGCCTCTCCGGTTGGGAGACCCTCTTCCGCAAGAACATTTTCGGCCACTAGCATATCGTCTTTGAATTCCAACATACTTGACTCGGGGTCTTCCTCCATCTTCACGTCACCGTTCAGGATAAACTGCACCGCTCCCTTTTCTGTTGCGATTCTCGCAGCTTGTACCTTGGCGCCTTGGTTTCGTGAATGGCATGCCTGGCTTTCATAAACACGGTAGTCACCTCCAGGTCGCGCTATCGTCAAAATGCATTGAATACCTAAGACAATTGAGCGAACATTCCACGAGACAGCATGTGACAAGGCGTACCATTTGGATCCCCTGAACGCCGTGCGATGTCAAACCGCAATGCGTTTTCGAGTGTAAAATCAGGAAAAGCTGATTCAACAGCTTCCTCTAGCCTTGAAATATGTTCGTTCTTGATTGACGAGTCTGTTGATGGCAAGATCGTAGCTTCTTGACAAGGGGAAAAAGCTTCAGCAGAGACATCACTAGGAATCTGTCTCAGTTTAATAGCAGCCAAGTATTCATCAATGGGCAACGCCCCGATCTTCCTGAGGTTTTCGCATACGAGGTCGAAAGGCCGAGACGGAGGAGGAAGATGTGGCATTCCGCAACCCGTGCTCGCGGTGATATTTGTTCATCCGGTTCTTGCCAAACATCGCGATCCGTGCTGTCTTTGGTGGCACGTTCCTAATTTATTTTGCTCTCTGCTCCTCCTGGACTAACAAGTAACAGGACTATCCTTCGGTGCAACATTTCTGGCAGCTCGTTCGGTTACCTACTGCTGCCTGCTGCTTCCTCAATCACTTTTCGAAGTCTTTGGACTCCATTACCAACAGTTCGAAACAGCCGCCGACGACTGAGTACTGAGATCTGACGCTGGTGATTGCCTAAGTACGAAAGCGTGGTGAAGCTCATGACTGGGTATATACTCTTACCTCCTTCATCGCTGTCCCTCGATATCCTTGCCTACCCACCACAAGACTCAGGTGTTTGGGACATGAAACACCTGAAGAATGCTACAGGACGCGTTTTCGTGGGCGACAGCTCGTCTTGGACCGTCGGGAGCGTACGGGACCCGGAATACAACTCATAAGTATATGGCGCTCAACCAAGCCCAGCCCCGAGCGTGGCCAGTACCTGTATCTAGGGCATGGGACTATGACGCACCCGCACGACCTTACGGTGTCTTTCTGGTTATGAACAACTTGGTGCAGTGGGATTTACGGCAGTGGATTCTATGCGGGCGCGAGTATGATTCAGATCCGGACGGCGGCAGGGGCGTGCTCCGCAAACGGGTGGACTCTAAGTTGGGACGTCAACACCCTCGCAGCCATTCGAGTCCTCACTCTTGACGCCAATGGCTTCCCTTGTTCTTTACCAAACAGAGGTGCTAAGCAGTGATCAGCCGTATGGCTTATCATGTACATTCATACATTCGAAACCCAAGGTCCAATACCAGCCGCAGCCCAACACCCTCGCGCAGCTTACGGAACAAAGGCTACGTATACGAACCCAAACTTCTGGGACGGGGTGCTCTCGAATCCCAATTCGACTCAAAGGCGTGTCAGAGGCAATTGGATTGGATGCAGGGTAGTGGACGCCATCGATGGGTATCCCTGACGATATATGGGAAGCTGCGGGCTTGTATTTGTGGTGATCTGCGGAGGAGGGATCTGCCGTCGGAGGAAGGAGGGAGGAATGCACCAAGGAGGCCCGATACGCAGACTGTGAGTGTGAATATCGTGACCAAGTTTGGGTTCGACTGAAAATAGCTGGCCAGGTTCTCGAGACGTGAGGAAGAGCTATAATTACTGGCGAGATGTTCAAGATAATCTCTCTCATGGGATCCTTGTGGCAGGTGGGCTTTGCCGGCACCGAGATGAGCTGTAGATTGGGCGGAAGAGCTCGAACGGAGGGTTGGTGTGGGTGTGGGATGCGTCAGCAGAAAGCTTTTGGCTGAGTTTGCGCACGAGAATGCTAGGTGTTGTGGAGTAGAAATTAGCTTTTGGCCACGCGTTGGCTACATGTAGAAAGTGTAACTTTATCCCGTTGCAGAAGGAGACTTTGCTCGCACAGCGTTCCTATACAAACTCTGGGTGTCGCCGAGCCATCTTGATGCTCTCCATCCGGGGCAGGGCAAAGGCGCACCGTTTACCGGGAAGCTACGGTGACAGAGGCTGGGAAGATCGATGGGCGTGCATGCGAAAAGAACCCCACTTGCTGGGCGATCCAGAAATCTGGTTCGCCATGCGTGGGAAGACCCAGGAAGTGGGGTCGCCATCTGCCATCTCACCTTTTTCCTGCTGCCTCATCTAACCTACCGTCTTCATCTTCCACCTACACTCTGCGTGCTCGCTGTGGCAGTGATGGCCACCCCATCTACGAGCGCAGGCCCATCCACTGCGCCTGGGAACAACAATAATTACGCCTCGCACCGCGATAGACTGTGAGTTGTTCCCCACCCCCGCACCGATTCCACGGAGTCGGGTCCCCTCCTGCCTTTATTCATATGCATAACCCATCCTGCTCCTCCCTCCCCCTCCTCCCTCTTCCAGCCTCCCGTAACCAGCCCATGTTGACTCTCCACCGCAGAGAATACCACCTCACCGTGCGCCAGGAGCCCAAACAGGCGCGCATGTGCGGTGTGGGTGGCAAGGCCGACCGCCGCCCTATCGACCCCCCGCCCATTGTGCAGCTTCGTGTGGTGGACCCCAGCGCGGCGTCTGCTAGGGCGGATTCGGCCCGCCACACGTCGACGCCGCCGCCGGGGAGGAGAAGAAGGAACAGCGATATGAGCGACGAGAGTACGGCGAGCCCTGGCACGCCTGTAAGGGATCGGGACAGAGACAGAGACAGGGATCGTGATAGGTGTGTTGCGTCTTCTAGTTATGTGGGACATACTGTCGTGCAGTATGACTATCTCCGTCATTGTTGTTTTCTTGCACACTGTGACTGTTGTGTTTTCTGACACGTCTACGTCACTAGGCAATATGAATCATCTCCTACGTCCCATCGAACACGCTCGCCCGCGCCTGTTCGGGACCGCGACGAGGAGGCCCCGTCGGACGTTGCGGGCTACGCGCAGTCCTTCTTGCAGAACCCGTACTATTTCATGTTCGCCAGCTTGGCAAAACCGGACGATGACAAGGAGCTGCATTGGCTCAAGGTCTGTGCCACCATTCACATTCTTCTCCTCTGTTTTGGATTCGGTATATCTATCCGGTCTTTTCCTTTTTCCTTACGATTAGGAGGCAATAGACATTTTATGTGTTGACTCTCCCACATGTTTTTCTTCGCTTCCTACTTCGTATTCTGTTTTTTTTTTCGTGCTTTTGGTGCTGTTCGTTCACCCTCGACCGTTACTGACCATATGTCCACCATTAGGACGGCCGCACGAGATGTACCACCGGGTCCGTAGTCTCATCACTTTATCATCTGAAGGACCCACAACATGGGAATGAAGGTACGTTCATTTCTTGCGTATGCGATCACCTGTATGTGCGCGTATCCGGCATATACCCATTTTACTTGCACATACACTCTTCTCCGGGCGTATATCCATCTTACCGGAAAGAAATCTCAGCGCATATACCTATCTCTGTGTCGGATTCAGCGCAAATATCCCCACTTCCCTTTTTGGCGCCCATAATTGATCTCCTAGTCCATCTCGGCTGACACTTCTTCCCATAGACGCAGGCTTCTTCGTCTTCCCCGACCTCAGCGTCCGTACCGAAGGCAGCTACCGCCTTAAACTCAGTCTCTTCGAAGTCGTCGGGTACGTCCTTCCCCCCCACCCCCCTTCCTCCCCTCCAACGAAACCCATCAACTCACCCTCTGTCCTGTAGTAACAACGTGCGCCACTGCAAATCCATCTACTCCGCGCCGTTCTACGTATACACCGCCAAGAAGTTCCCAGGCATGGAAGAGTCCACACCCCTGTCGTGCTCCCTCGCGGATCAGGGCATCAAGATCCGCATACGGAAGGATATACGCGTAAGGAAGAGGCCGATACAGGCGTTGGAGCAACCGACGTACGCTGGCGCTGGGGAGCGGGAGAAAACTAGGGAGCGCGATCGGGAGAGGGAGAGGGAGCGCGAGCGCGATAAGGACAGGGAACGGGGGAAAGATAGGGATGAGGATGAGGATTTGGATGATGACGAGGATGATGAGGATGATGATATGGACGGTGCGCGAGCGAAGGGCGCGCGGGGACGGGGCACGCGGGGACGGGAGAAGGACAAAGAGAAGGAGCGCAGACGCGACCGCGACAAGGACCGAGACCGCGATCGCGACCACGACCATGACCGTGAATCCCCCCCTCCCGAAGCCTCCACATCCACATCCACAGCGCCCGGCCGAAAAGCAGCCAAACGCAGCCGGACGGACGATACACCCACGCCCACCATAGGCGTGGGGATCCCGCTGGGTGCACAGGCGATCCCGGTGCCGCAGCAGCATCCGTGGCCGCCGATTGCGTCGATCGATCCGACGCTTGGGCCTGCAATTCCGCCGCCGACGACTCAGCCAGTGCCGTTGGCGCATGCGCTGGGGCCGACTCAGCAAGGGCAGGGGCAGGGGCAGCAGGTGATTCCGCCGCCGCCGCCGCCGCCGCAGGGGCAGGAGATGATGGGTGGGGTTGCGATGGGGATGTATGATGGGAGGGGGCAGCAGCCGCAGCCGCAGCAAGGGACGTACCAGGCATATGAACACCCACCGCCACAGCAGCAGCAATATGCGTACCAAGGCCAACCCCAGCCGCAACCGCAGCCGCAACCGCATCTCCAGCCCCAGCCCCAGCCCCAGCAGCCATTGACGCCCGGCGCGCAGATTCCCATGCACATGGGCCCGCCGCCCCCACACGCACACCAGTACGCGTATGCGCCTCCGAACCCGAACCCGGGGTGGCAGACCCAGCCTCAACAGCAGCAGGTGTACGATCCTTATGCGCAGTACACCAGCATGCCGCCGCCGCCCCCGCCGCTCCCACACCACCACCACCAGCACCCGCCCCCGCCCCCGCCTCACCACATGCACCAGCAGCACCACATGCATCCGCAGTACGGGCCCCCGCCGCACATGCAGATGAATATGGGGATGCAGCACCCGCAACATCCACATCACCCGCAACAACAACAGCAACACCTCCATCCCCATCCGCGGTATGATTACGCACCTGTGCCTGCGCCTGGGGGCATGTACGCACCGCCGCCGCCGCCGCCACATCATTATCAGCAGGGGGGATACTACGATCCCCAGCAACAGCAACAGCACCAGTACGCGCCTATCGGGGCCGCTGGGGCTGCAGCTACGGGCACGGGCGGGGAGAGTGGGACGCCGACGCCTACGCCGAGTGGGAGTGGAGCTGCCAGCGCACCTGGTTCGGCTGCGCCTGCGTCCACGACGGCGGTGGGAACGGTGTCACCGCCTGCGGGGGCTGCGGTGGCTGGTGCGTACCCGGATTACGCGACGGGGGCGGGTCCAGGTCCGGCGGGTGCGTATCAGGGACGACCGCCGTCGCCCCCACGAGGCGGATATGCGCCTGCGCCTGCGCCGTATTACCCACATGCTCCGCCGCAACACCACCCGCACCAGCACCAGCAGCAGATATACCCACCGCAGCAGATGCCGTTGCATGTACAGCACCAGCAGCATTACCAGCAGCAACCTCAACCCCCGCATATGCAGCCCCAGCCCCAACCTCAACCCCAGCCCCAGCCTCAGCAGAGGCCGTATGCGCCTGCACCCGCACCCGCACCCGCACCTGCTTATGGTGCTTATAACGCGGGCTACACCGTGCCACCGCCTGCGGAGTCGTGGGGGACGCCTCCGACTGGGAGTGGGTTCGGGATGGGAGGTGGTGGTGGTGCTGCTTGGGATACGTACGCGGGGAACGCACAGGGACAGGGACACGTGGGAGCTGTGGGGAGTCCGGGGGACCGGATACAGCTTGCGCCGCTAAGGGGGGAGAGTATGGGTGGTGTGGCTGGGGGGGTGTCGCCGGTGATTTCGGGGGGGTATCCTGTGATTCAGATTAGGAGTAGTAGTCGGGATACGTATGGGAGTGGGCAGGGTGTTTCTGGATCGGGGGGGAGGGATGAAAGGAGGGATGAGTGGGAAAGGGAGAGGGGGGAGAGGGAGAGGGAGAGGGGGGATAGAGAGTATCGGAGAGGGAGGGAAGGGAGTATGGGGAGGGAGAGGGAGAGGGAGAGGGATTTGAGGGAGAGGGAGGAGGAGAGGGAGAGGGAGAGGGATAAGGAGCGCGGGGATAGGGGACGGGAACGGGAGAGGAGGGAGAGGGGGAAGAAGAACCCGTTGAGCCTTAGCAGCATTATTTCGGACGAAACAGGGTAGAGAGGTATACCCTTGGCTGCCGGTGAGTTTCCCTTCGTAAACTAATGGTACTTTCCTAACCAGTGTGATCACTAGACTCTTCTACGGCTTAGCCTGTGAGCTAGGACCATTTCATTCGCGCCCCCGCCTACCTTGTTTCATCCAACGTATCCGCTATCTTCGCTTTCCCACCTGTTTTGTCGTCACCTGGACCTTGTCGTAGCTTGAACCCAATCCTAGCTTTACTTTAAACGTCTTCCTATACCACATCGCATCACACCTCTACTACAACTACAACACTTGTTTCATCTCGTCTTCCCATATTCTGGCCTAGTTATCTTGCTTTCATCGTCCATGCGTTTAAAAAGTTGACCGTACGCCGTCGCTCCCAATTTGTATGTACTTTTATTGGAGGTTTTAGCAATTCTTTGGAAGGTCCCTGGCGCATCTGGACGATTCAGCCTCAGTAATACTAACGAACGCCTCGCTAGGTAGGGGTTATCAGTGCAGATCAGTGAGATCTCGGTGAAACCCTGATGACTTTTCCACGTGGGCGCATCAACGGTGGCAATATTCCACTTGATCCCAACAGCCAGTGGAAACTCAAGCTCAGACTCAAGCCCAACCATGTTGATCACTCAATAAGGTTTAGGAACGGTACACTTATCTCATTTACACTGCAGATTTACTCCTTCTAACGTCCTAAGAGGCTGAGCGGCGCGCCTTCCACTAAAATTTCGACAATACGTTTTACAACGGATTTATCAAAATTTCACTTGGCCAGATACCGACTGGATATGTCCACTTCCATGTACCTTCTGACATGATATGCCCGAACCATCTATGATCTACGTCCCTGACAGCTCTTCCACATGGGCCACCGCAAAGCCATCGGCCCATCTTGCCCACTGGGTTCGCATCACCTAACTTATCCTTGTCGGTTTTTCATCCTGTCTCGTCCCCGCTCCAACTGGCTTCATGCCAGTGAGCAAGCCCTCCATACTCATTAATAACTCTAAGCCATCCGGGATCTGGTCTAATCAAGTATGACAACCATAAGAACCGTCATGGTTGATGACCAAAGCCCCCGCGTGCGGTATACTGGCAATTGGGAAACAGCCGGGAACCCCCAAGAGTTCCAGGGGAGCACCCATGGCACGAAGGCAGCTGGGGCCCAGGCTGCGTTTACTTTCAAAGGTAAGCAATTGCTGCGCAGATGACGACTCAGAGAATGAGCTCTCGCCTCCATGCAAGTGCCTCGGGGGAACACTGACTCATTGCTCGTCACTCTTAGGCTTATCCGTTTCTGTCTACGGCACGATTGAGCACGGCGGCGATGGTCCTTCTGGAGCCCCTACTTCATCGTACAGTATAGATGGCTCTACCCCCGCCTCTTTCGTAGGCACACCGCCCGGGGCAAATATTGCCTACAAACAACAGTATTTCCAGTCGGCTCGGCTCGACCCGTCCAAAGAACATACTCTTGTTATTACTTGCATCGGGACAGGTGGGAACACCTTCTGGCTCGACTTTATAGAGGTCACGACAGACGCACCTGCCGCACAGTCAAACCCTTCTCCTTCCCCCTCCTCCCATACACCTGTTCCTTCCCCCTCGTTGAAACCAACGCAGAGTGCAATATCGTCACCCGGAGGGTCCCATTCAGGTGATCTACCGAAAGGCCTAATAATAGGGATTACCGTCGGTGGTATTGCATCTCTTCTCCTTGTCGTCGTCATCATCCTCCTCCTGTGCTGCCTAGTGCGGCCACGGCGCAGG
This sequence comes from Lyophyllum atratum, assembly GCA_014905825.1. NCBI lineage: Eukaryota > Fungi > Basidiomycota > Agaricomycetes > Agaricales > Lyophyllaceae > Lyophyllum > Lyophyllum atratum. Next base: position 1,237,098 of record JACGCN010000012.1, read on the forward strand.
CGAAGGGAAGAGGCGCTGGTAGAGGAAGCTACCCCGAGAAATCACCAAGCGGCGACCGTTCATACACCCCCAAGTCCAGCGAGCGCACTTGACATGACCTCTACACATGTATCAAGCAGTGATGGATATGTCGTTCGTGGTGGACTGTCCCACGAAAAAGCGGGAAACGGCTACACCGACAATCGCGACCTACACCAAGCACCCGTGCCTTTCAATCGTGGCAGAGAAGAGACGGGGAGGTACAGCGCCGCTACCGCTTCTACGGAGCCCTTACCATCCTACGAGAGCTCTCTTCCTCCACTGCCGACCTCGGGCGCTCACTAGGACCACCTTGTTGTGCCCCATGTGCATATTCCCTAAACACAACTTACTACCGTTGAGCAGTGCGTGTCTCTATGAGTCTCCAGGTGATCAGATACACCCAATAATGCAGCTGAGAGTCTCGGAGGAGGACTCGGAGCGGGACCGACGCGCTATTCTCAATGCGGTGAAATTGAGAGCCGCCCGTCTTTGAGGGGTTGTATACGTATAACGAGGAAAGGACTTCGATTTCGTGGCTTGAATATATAATACTTCCTGGAGTCTGTAATATTATCTCCATATTTATGTTACCTACAACGGAAAGTCCGAAGGATCCCAAGAACAAGCATCTTCGCAGCCGCGCCACTCCAGCCACTCAACGCAATGATACGCCACTGTTCGTTTCGGGCAAGGCTCTAACTCTCCTACCGTACCGTCCGATCCACGTAGGACACTGCAATAGCTGTTGCCAACGCGCACCACGCGTACCATGGGGAACCCATGCCCAACTACTACAGAAATGTTCCTCAGAGGGATTAGATCGGGGAGGCCGATGTATCGCAGTGTCTGAGGAATGCCTGGGCGCAATTGCTGCACAGCTCCAATTTAGTCGATACGGAACGAAGACAAATCAAGGCAAGCTAACCTCTAAAAACGATACTGGGTCTCTTGAGGATGATGGAACATGGTCCAATGTAATCGCTAGCGCAAGCACGCTTCTTGGGATTAACCATGACGCTAAGCTAGGCGACAAGTCTGGCGGGTATGTAATCTTGAGGCCTTTTAGATTGACTAGCGAAGGGAGGACACCCCACACGGCTGCGTCGAACCCCACCGCGCGCTGCACATTGTCATCTTCTGCAGTCAGAACCAGAGAACGGAGATGCTGACGTCCTCGGAGCAACTCAGCAATGGCGGGGAAGAGATCACGGTCTACGACACGGCGATGGACGGCGTTTGCAGAGAATGCGAAGTGGCGGAGGAAAGGAAGTACAGGCTGTCCGTGGCTATACGACTGGAGAGCACGGAACTGGTGCGACGTAACACCATCAATGGAGCAACCGAGTGTGAGGGATTCAAGCTGCCTGCCATTTGTGAGGATGTCAGCGAAAAGCTGGTTGTTTAAGGGGACGTGTCCTGTGAAATGGAAGTGCGTGAGGTTGCGGATAGAGACGCTGTTCGTAGGGAAGACCCAGTGCGGGTTATCGACGTAGACCGTACGCAGGCAGTCCCGGTTCTGAGCAAGGAAGGACTGAACTTGGTTCGTGGATCCACCGGTTGTACAATAGGAGAAGTGAGCTAAGTGTTTGAACTCCAGCAACTGGAGGTCGGTAGGACCATCTGGTGAGCTAGGGCAAACAGCTAAGGTATGGAACGGCGAGGAATCTTGAAAGATTGCTTACTGCAACGAAAGCCCACGTAAACGCGATGTGCATGTCTGCAATACACGTAGGACTGGTAAAACACCCTCCATGCCAGCAGATATATGGACATTGCGAAGATTCATAAGTTTGGGCAACGCATTCGTCAGCATACCTTAGCCGTAGGAGTATGGTTAGGTTCGAATTCGGGTGCACAGCAAGGTAAAAAACGCACCGGTTTGGAATGCCATGGCCCCATCCCGATCTCGCATGGGTGCGTATATTCTTAGTGTGCGTACAGAACTGGCAAACCCTGGGTCGACGATGATCCGTGTGAGGATGTCCGCACTCCTCTGCGCATGCCGAGAGTCATCATCCCTCGCGAAGGCAAGATCCCCGGCATGATGCGTCCATAAATCACCTGTTCCTTCTTCTGCATCCATTCCTCCAAAGTGTAGGTCGAGCTTTTGAAAGAGCAGTTGGCTAGCAACCCGAGATACGGCGTGAGGAATAAAAAGTAGAGCTTTGAGATCGTGCCGAGGCAAATGGAGTGCAATCTCGCGCCAGATTTCGACGGACAAGCGATCTTTTCGTGGGAGAAGGGGTGCGAGAAGCTAAGAACACCATCAAACCCTACCCAGGAGCTGGAGCAGAGGAGACAAACTTTTTCGACTGTCACTGAACGCTGATGTAGTAGTGCCTTCGCTTCGGGATTGTCTGGCTCTGCGACCAGAGCCGCATGGAGGTCTGTAGACATGTAAGCAACAGTAACGGTATCATAAGATATTTCTTTCTGAGGAGATGATATGCTAACCCTCCTGAGCACCGAAGTGGGACCCAGCTGCAAGCCTTGCCCGGGCACGCAGTATTCGAGCCTTCGCGGTGTTCTCGGTCGATAGTGTGGAGATCAACAGACATGATTGAACGGCGTTTTCGATGATAGTTCTAGAGCGCCTGTGTATATGTGTAAGTATGGGTCAGACACTTTATAAGAGAGCTTGCAGCATGGTTTTGCTTACCCCTCTGGGTGAAGACTCCGCAGTGCGTACAAGAGGAGATCAGCCTTTTGGTTGTCGGTGAGGCACGATGATACGTCGCGAATGCTGGCATCGAGGATCTTAGGATTGAAGACGTCCATTGTCAAGGTCCAGTGGATGCTTGTGAAAACAGAGGTGTCCGAGCGCTGTATAAGAAAACTTCCCTCTGGGTAACACCGCCGTAACAGTGCATAAACCGGCGGTCGGACTCGCAGATGAAATCTAGTCCAGGCCGACGAAGTCGATGAAAGCCGAAGAACTGCTCGTATGGGAACTCAACGTGGTCGAAGAGGGGCCTAGATGCGGTCCAGGCTCTTATTTTATCTAGCGAGCCATACTTTTGGGAGATCCCGAATCATATCAGAGATTGGTGCATGATAGGTACGAAAACGGCGCCCAGTATACATCGCCTTCGTTGATCTGAAGAATGCTTTCCCTTCCACAGACTTACCCACCCTCTGGTCGAAGCTATATGGCAAAGGAGTCACTGGCCCTATTTTCGACTGGCTGCGCAACCTCTATGCGGAGATGCGCTACGTCGTTCGTGCTGGGGGGGAACTGTCCGAATCATTTTCGTCATTGATTGGTTCCGAGATCTATTTATAGATTGAGGTTATACAAAGTCATTTGGGTGGAAAAGTTTTGGGAATTTTTGAAATCTATTTATAGAGGTACCCAAAAAATGAAGAAAACGCGTGACCTCACGTGATTGCGTCGTCTGTACCATTGATTATGTCATGCTCTCATTTCCCAGGATGGACGCGCATAAGCTTGTGAACACGCGCTACCGCGGCAGAACCTGCTACTTTCCTGCGCGATTTTGACACTACAACCCTTTGCCCTTCGTAACCCATCGGGACTTGCTGCCTGCACTAAGAAGCTCGCTGCTCAAACATGTCACAATGTCACCATTGTATGTAAGTCTAATACCACATTACTCGGGATGCAGACTAATTGTTGCATAGGTTGGAGGAGGCTCAGCTACACTTGCCAACTGTCTTTCCATAAAACCAACATATGCCACTGGTGTAGTTGAGGTTTCTGCTCACGCTCCTTTCATTCCGCTCACTTCCTTACATAAACCCATCAACAGGCTGGGTACCAACTGATGAGCCTTTTGTTGATGTCCTAATTCTGTTGGGCCATCCAATACATGGACAACACCTCCTTGACCAGCTCGTTTTGACCATCATCCGTTTCGGCATCCAACGGGTCACTTAGCCAGGCTCGGTAAGACCAAGCCTCTCATGCTCACCGTTGTTCCCAAATAGGCCACAATTGGTGCGCTTGGTGTGCTGAGCAACAATCGTCGGATATACCCTGCACGTCCCGTCCTGATCTCTGGTGACTGTAAGCATGAGACTGGTCGACAGCATGCTGAAATGATTCAAACCCTTCTGGATGGTGTGAACAGCAAACGACCAGCCACAAAGCTTCGCATCATGCCAATCGGGTCTGATGGCGAAACTCTGTTGGAGTTGACCGGCCGAGCCGCCAAATTCTATATTTAGTCCTATTCAGTTTATTTTCGATTTGTGCCGTAGTTTATTTTCCGCTTTATTTCTCTTCCTTTTCGTGTATATATTCGACGACTAGCTACTGGTATCTAGCAGTGGAATACATTCTGTTAACCCCCCCTCACCCTGACCTCGTCCTCGGTACCTACCTGGTTTCCAACAAACTCGACGAGGATCATCGCTTGCAATCCTCACGTTCAAGTCTGAATTATCTGATAATTCCAATATCTTCCCCCTTGTTTCGCCTCTTCGTCTGATGAACCGACTCGTGGGCGACGATGACATGGTCGCTGACAAGGATTGGAAACACGTATTCAAGCGTTTTTGCAACCTTTTATTTAGAGTCTGCGGCATCGTTATCATGGGCATCAGGATAATGCCTGCAATCGTTCGGATACACTTGCAGTCTGCTGGGCACTTGTCGGAGCATATCAATTCTGTTTTCAACCCGGAGGATCAACAAGATGTAAAACTCGCTTTTGACTTGCTGACGGACATTTGGTCGCTTCCTGCGGCATCCAGTGCAGCACACAGTCCCGGATACATCAAGGCACGAGAGGCATTGCGAGTACTCGGGAAACTCCTCTATCACATGGTCTTTCCATACCTCTGTGTCGACTTAACCCTATCAGAGCAGCTCGAGCATCTTAGTGCAGCCATACATCTCGCGCTTGCCCTCTACCATCAATCCCAGAACAAATTCATTCCAACCCTACTCTACGTTGACCTCGCAATCATGATCAAGAATGTCTTTTTCTGTCTTGCAAAGGCCAAAATCGATGTGCCAAATGGTTCATTCTGGATCATCCTTTTGGGCACTGACCGCCTCGAAGAGCTGTTTGGCGACCTTCGAACCCGACGCAAACCTCGATGTTCTCCAGATCAGTGATCGTATCACCGGAACAACGGAAGTGCTAAATATTTTGGCGCGGTACCCTCATTGGGATCGTTCCCCTCGTCGCCTAAAGCTTCTAGCCATTACTCGCGAGTCTCGAGAACTTCCAGACAGCTCTGATCACATCAAGGCTCCCTCATGGAGAGGCAACACGTATGTCAGAAGTGTTTCTCTTCAGACCTCATGGAAGCGCGGTCGGCTTCTCATTGAGAAGGAGTGCCCATTTTTGGCTCAAGAACTCGAAGCTGTTGACGAGTGCCCCAACGCGGATATCCTTGCGCCTTTTGGAGCACTCCTCGTAAATATCCCACTTGATGTGGATGATATAGATGAGAGTCTGGAGGTTCCGTACACGCTACTGCCGCAGACACATGTTTCTGCCTTAGACTCAAGTGCCGAGAATGATCGGACCGAAGTCGAAGATGCTCTGGCCGAAGACGACGACTCAGATGTCTCTCCCCTCCGAGTCAGTACCCCATCACCGACTCACAATGCTGCAGCACTGTTCGACTGTTTCATTCTTGTGGATGGAAAGAAAGTCCTCAAATCTCGCGCCCTGGCACTTCGGGGTAGATATAACAAGAAAACAAGTTCAACTGACCGACTCAAACAAGTCCAAGAGGTAGAACGGTACTCACAAAAACCTAATCCTGATCATGATTCATCAGTTTGGCACGTCAGAATTTGGGTCAAAACCAAGTCTTCTCGGCCACGACCCGGTTGCTTCCCTTGTAGCTTGTGACGGTCGTGTCTGGCTGTGCGTTGGCGAAGTTAATAACATGAAACTAGATTCTCAACCCGTTGATCAAGTTCCTCTCGATGTACTGTGTGAACCGGCAGTCACCATGTCGTTTCAATTTCTCGGCTTCAGACCTACCACATCAGATGACGATCCCACTCTCAAGCTCGATTGGAGATCATTCACGCTCCCAACTGAACAGACATTTTCCGTGCCTGGGCGACTCATTCAACCCCTTGACCCCACGTTTTCGACAGCAAACCTGTTCAACACATTCTATATGATGGAAAGCAGCGCAGTGATGGTGATTGCTGCAACTCTACTTGGAGTGCTCAAGCCCAGTGACCTCCCGAAGCTCCCGACAGTGCAGCGCACAAAGGATTTCCCATACTGTGAACGATCTGGTAAGCCGCCGGTCATCCAAGTGGACCTCTCATTAATGTTAGGAAAAGCTTGTTTCTTATGTGATGGTGACGGCGACACACTCGAAATCGGCGCCTCGGATGTCTGCCCCAGTTGTTCACCCGAAGTCACACTAGATGTCTCGCAACCACAGCAAGTTCTTGCACACATAGGTGCACATATCCTTAATGATTCCAGCGTTGACCGAACTACAGAACCTTGTGGCTTCTGTCTTCGCCCTTCAGCACTCTGCAGGTTCTTCTTGACAAAGGGCAAAGGTGCTCAAGGGAGTATCAAGATCGACAAGACTCAATCACAGAGCTGCCCTAACATGCTTAATTTCACGTACACCATCGCGTCCGAGTCAAAACCGTCTTCACCATGCTCCAATGTCCCCATTTCATGCCCGCTCTGCCCGAAGACCTCACCTGCTGTGTGGCAATACAACTGGAAGCATCACTTCGCCTCAGCACATCCAGCTGCATCCTTCGCTAACTACAGCTCAACAGCGGAGCACACCAACTTCGAAAAGTTCGAAATGAAGCGAGTATGGGATGATCGCCGAAATATTGCTGTCAAGCGCACAAAGAAAGATGTATCAGTTGCGCATAGTTCTCATGTATCTTTGAGGTACGACAAACATTTCGTAAAGTCTGAATATTAATGTCCAAAACGCAGCGAAGGAGTGACAGTCGACGACGGAGAGGAGCCGGAATTGGACGCCGCAAGCAACGAGACCCAGAGCGATGTTGACGAGGACCAGGAGCCATTCGGTACGGGTAGACACGAGACAGAAGGTGATGGCAAATGGCCGCCGGTGGGTGGAGGCGACGAGCAGCCGCCGTTGAATCAAGGCATGCAGCCACCGGACGAGTTTCCTTCACCACGAGAAGATGTGAGTTCAATATCATTAAATGTTCGGATACTCAACGAGGGAACTATTTGCCAGACTTCTGACTCCAATGCTCCTGCTCCGGACACACCTCACCATCCCAACAACGTAGAAATTTCATCCGTATCCCTCCCTGTTCTGGCGACCGTCGGGGAAGCGATGGGAATTGCCCCGTGTGATGTGCGGAATCGAGCGTCATCCCCGAGCCTGGAACTAGACCATCGTGAATCTGTGACCGAAAATTGCCGTCCCCGCCGCAAGCGAAAAGTACGAGACATCGGAAACCTTCAACAATGTTTATGTGGGGTGATGGTGAAAAACGCGAGTGACACGATAGAATGCAAGCGGCTTGGATGCGAAACGGGCATCGTAAGTAGACTTCAACCTCTGCGTGGACCTGGACATACCATGACCGTTTTGGTAGTATCATTTGACGTGCGTGGAATTAGAGCAGGCTCCCCGCAATTGGGTCTGCGATGCCTGTTCGTCGTCGTCAGGAGTGGGGAAGGGAGCAAAAGCGGCTCGACGTGTATGACACACCAGCCGTCGGTGATCGGAATTGCCTAATATGGATGCGTGCCTGATTACGTAGTTAGTTAGTCCAGACCTCTGGCCTCGAGAAAAAAAGATCCGAGACCGCAGGTCATAATTTCGAAAGCCGGCACCCCCTTGGAAACTGCTGCAATTGCATGAAGCGGGGTCTGCGAAATAGATGATTATGTAATTCGTGGTCTGCACCGAGCTTTGCACACGCAAACCCCCAGATCTAGATCTCGGCCACGCCATGCTCGCAATGGCCCATACTCGCACGTCTATTGACGGGTGATACCGCCTCTCCCGGTCTTTGGAATGTCTTCTTCTCCGATTTCAGTCTCCCTCCTCATCCTCACGATGTTCGCCTTAATGGGCGCCCAATATTACATGTGGAGCAGGCTGACGACATCGTCCTCTTCTGTACCTCCCACATCGGGTTACAGACAAAATTGAATCTCCTCTGTCGTTGGTGCTCAGTAAATCGTATGGTTATCAGCATCAAGAAATCTGAGTGGGCTATTGCAGGCGCCTACCGAGGCCCAATCCCCACCCTATACATGAACTCCGACCCCATTAAACACGTCACATCATATACGTATGTCGGTATCACATTCGACTTCGACCAAAAGCATATCTTCCGCGCACATATGACTTCAAAAGCATCTGCGGCACGGAGTATCTCTGGGGCCACGTTCGCCATTGATTCCTTCCTGGGCGCTTTGCCTCCTGTGGATGCTAGAATACTTTACATGGCACGGGTTGACCCTCACCTCACCTCCGGTTGTGAGGTTATCGTCGACGTCGACAACGTCGGACTCATGCAGCTCCAGAACGTGCAGCATTCCTTCCTACGCCGCATGCTGCGCGTCTCCGCTCGCTCCGTGTTGCATCCCTTGTTCACTGAGACTGGAATTTTGCCCATTAAGTACCGAAGACTGATACTCACCATCGGCTATCTTACGTACGCACTCAGTCTGCCCCCCCACCATCTCGCATCATGTGCTCTCCTTGACTCCCTTCATCTCGCGTCCATGGGAAAGGCGTCGTGGGTGGGTGACTTGATCCGAGTGTGTAACTCTCTGCCTCACAGCCTTAACATCACCCTCGCGAACCTCGCCATCCGTGCACCATCTCTTGCTTCCGACGTCGCCCTCTCCGTAAAGCAACATCTGACCGATCTCTGGAACTCATCGACCAAGTTGGTGTTCCGCGTAGGGAATCATGATGTTACCAAACGTTACTTGCAGCCATACTTGAAAATTGCCAACCCTCGTCATCGCGTAGCCATCACCCGCTTTCTCCTGTCTGACCACTGCCTCGCAATCGAGCAGCTTCGTCGCGATGCTTCAGGACGGCGACATATAGACAGATGCGATCGTCTATGCCGTTTCTGTCGAACCTGCGTCGAAGACGAGGTTCACGCACTCTTTGCCTGTCAAGGGCACTCCGGCCTTCAGCCGCTACGACGACAGTTCCTGGACACCATCTTGGAGCTCCGTCCAGATTTACTCATTCCTTACCAAACCTATGCCGTGTCCGCCTTCATTTCCGTCCTGCTTCATGATCGTACCCTGTGCCCTCTCTTTGCGGGGTACATATACGACGTTTTTTCATTGTTTCAGACTACACCTCTGGCTGTGCCTTCTGCTTCTACACCACAAGCAATCCGTTAATAATCCCTGTCTTCGGTACCCTGACATGGCAAACATCCGCATCTGTCTCAGTGACTGCCGCGTAGCTACACTAACCCGTGCGATTCCGTATATCATAGCGGCAATGGTCAGCTTGCGTCCGTAGCGTACACTTGATGCATGTACGTAGTACGGAAGCCCCACATGTTCCTCGTCGGGACCGCCCGTGGGTAATATCACTATCACTATCACTATCATCGGTAGTATACTCGAGTACGCAATGCCTTCTCCCACAAGGAAGTCAAGAAGGGGGTCGGAGAATACGCCGTTCGCCTGCTCGAGACTCACGCAGCCAGGCACATAGGCACAGAAGGTATGGAACAGACTTACGAAAATTTCACACGAATCCAAGGCCAGAAAGCGGAATTAAGCCCACGCGCACTCTGATGACATACATACTTAGGGAACCACCCATGCCACGGAGAAATTCCCTCATGTCGGCATTCTATGCATATACTTCCATCTGTACCCATCGTCTGATAAACTAACTTTTCCTCGCCACCCTATGAAGTGAAGACTCTCACCGATGTACCCTTGATTTTATAACTGGTGATTATCTTTCTTGCACATTTCATTCCTCTTGGGACCTGCTGTAAAGAGAGCGACTGCTGCAAAATTAAGTAAAAAACCGTAAGCCGTCTAAGACGGACAAAAAATGCGAAGCCTAATGTGGGAACCTTTACGCGGCAGCAGTTGAGATTAAGAGACCCGGATAAGTTCCACTAGCGAGCCCAAGTTTGTTCAAGAAGTACCCTCGCACAGAGCTGACGTAGGCGCTGGGTGGCGATTTCGCTTTGACCGCCAGTGGTATCACATGCTTGCATCGCGCTAAAGATGCTGGGCGACACCTGGCAGTTGGGAGGGATGTCGCTTCGTTTGCTTCATTTCCGAGACGTCGTCTGTTTAACAGCATGCTACCATGATATTGCTGGGGCAAAGATATGGATTGACAGCCGTGAGTGTATGTGTATTCCTGCGAGATTGCGATGATTAAGCTAGGGGCAGAATATCCACACGTCATTCGCTCGCCACAAGGAAGGCATCGTTAGGGTCTTGACTGACATAGCAGCGTGGAACGTAGATATCAGTTTAATCCTATTGGACGTTGCCAGCCAACGGCACTGCATAGAATAGAAAACAGTGCGTTCGCCCTGCTCTGTGCCTGAACACCTGTGATGAAGGGTTGAGGCCTCACTTAAGATTAACCTTGTTTTCGAAAACTCACATAAGTTGTCAGTTCCTTCTCGTTATCAGGGGTGCTCAGCCAGGATGCGGAGGTAAAGGTATTGAACTGTCCATCGGAAACGCCGCTGGCGAGATGTGGTGGGCTATGGTCGGACCTGTAGAGTTGTAGACCCGATTGAGAATTCCTGGCCAGCATGTTTGGGACTGAGACACCCCTATGCCTCGGGCAGAGAGCTTAAATCAGTTGATAGAGGGCACCACAACTTCTCGTATTGTTGACTGCTGCTGATGAGCAGTTCCCAGATTGAAGCGCAGGAGATATCCGCATGCCGCGAAGGAGTAATTGCACCACGTTATGCCACCGTAAGTGTATAGGTCGAACGTAAATCGGAGGCGTCGGGACTCTCTGGCGCAGGAGTGTATCCCTAAGGGACCTATGGTCACCTAGTCTCTCCTAGACAGACGCCATCAGTCGTTCCTCCTTTCTGTAATGGTCACCGCGGTTCGGGAGGAGGCGATGTTTGGGGTTGTTTCTGAATTGCATCGTGATCTTCTAGATCCGATTCCCGGTCCCTCGAGGCTGAGGCTCGAAGGAACCCTACTCATGACATTGCTCCTCTCTGGCATTACTTCAGTCAGAAATTCACGGCTTATGTACCTGTGCTCAACTACTACTCCTACGTGTCCCCTTGCGCCAGCTAGAGCCGCGAGAGCCGTGATCGACCATGCAATGACGATGTACTGTCTTTTCGACGTAGTAGCAATGCGCTGGAATATTATACATACCTACCCCCTTCAGGAAAGCTTCACGTCCTCATACCCCCCCAAAACCATTGAGATGATTTGCTTCTTTGTATTGTATTGTGAATGCCATTTCCATAAGCAGTACTAGTGTGAAGTGAATGGACGGGGCAGGAGGTTACGTGACAGGATAAGCAATTGCATGATGACATCAAGACGATCAGAGAACATCGGACGATGAAAAAGCAACCAATCAACCAAAGAGTGTCAAAAGGCGGCAATGCTGCGCAAGATGGTATTGTAAGAGAAAACGGGGAGGAGGCGCTCGATGCATACGTGATGGTTTAATGAAGTGACAGTAACAAATAGACAGAGAGAGAGAGTGATGGAGCGAAAGAACGACGATCAGACTGAGAGAAACAACCCCAACTCCAGTCCTAGATCAGTTCCCATTGGGAGGCGGCGACGCCGCATTGAGCCCCGCGAACTGATTCGGGTTGGTGGTAAAATACCCACCCGGAGGCGGGTGCCACTCCGGTACTCCGGACCCCCCGCCCCCGCTCCCCCAGAGGGACCCAATAGGCGGCTGGGGATGATGCTGGGTATTCAAAGGCCCCACAGGCGGCGGCGGCCCAATAGGCCGGGGTCCACCAAAGCCAGGCGGCGCAGAAGGCGCACCCCACGGCGTCCGCTCCCCCACCACACTTCTCGGACTCGCAGGCCCTCCCCATCCCGAACCACCAACGCTGCCGATGGGGCCAGGCCCAATCGGTCCGACGCCCATGCTCATGCCACCCCCGATAGGCATGGGCGCAGTCCCACTTCTCCGCCCTACAGGCGCCTTCACGACCTCATCGCCGTCCTCCACGAGCGCTGAGGAGCCGAGGACGCCCTTGGGGCTTGGCGAGCGACGAATGGGCGAGCCCGAGCCGGAGCTGCCTTCACCGTTGCTATTGCTGGTCCCCGAGACGCTTGGCCGGGCGATGGGTGCAATCACGGGACGACCAATGGGGCCTGGGTCGCCAATCAGGAGGGACCCACGACGACCTTGGCCCGGCGCGAGAGAGAGCATTGATGGTGCGGAAGGGGAGGGTGCGAGAGAAGCGGGAGCCTTAACTTTCTGGGGTGGTCCGATGGGCGCGACAGGAACACCACTACGGTTGTACTGAGGATCGAAAGGCTGTCCACCACTAGCGGCGAAGTTGCGTGGGAGGGCGGAGGGCGCAAGTCCTTGCTGGCCGGGGTGTGGCTGCTGCTGCTGAAGGCCGAGCCCACCGAAGCCGTATCCCATGGGCGCGAAGCCTTGTTGCAGGCGGGGTGACATAGGGGGTGGAATCATGCCCCCGGACCTTGATACATCATTGGCGACTGACCATGAGGCGGGATATGGTTGGGTATTTGAGGAGTTATAGGCGTCTGGGGTTGTGAGGACATCGGGGTGCCGCGAAGGGGTTGCTGGGGTTGCTGCTGCTGGCGAGGAGCTTGGCCCAACGCAGGAGCAGAGGTCGACGGGGAAATGGGAGAAAGCTTATTGAGGATCTTCTTGGGCGTGGTGCCATTGACGTTCACAGTGACGCCTGGAGTGCTGCGCTGGCCGTTGGACGAAGAGGAGCTCGAGGCCGCAGCATTGTTCCTCGACCCTGCGCTACGACCAGCTGCAGCCTTACTGCTACTCGCAGCCGGCGGGGAGACGACGTTGCGCTGCTGCTGATGTTGCATTGCAAGCCGGTCGCGTGCTTCCTTCTCCGCCTTCTCCTCCCGCTCCTTTGCGAGTTTCCTTTCCCTCTCCTTTTCACGTTCAGCCCTTTCAGCCTGCTCTTTCTCCAGCTTCTCCTGACGCGCCTTCTCCGCCTTCTCTTTCTCGATACGTTCTCGCTCGAGCCGCTCTTCCTTTTCTTTCGCAAGCCGTGCCTCCTTCTCCTCTTTCAGTCGTTTCTCCTTCTCCTCCCTCACTCGCCTCTCCGCCTTGACTCTCTCTTCCTTTTCGCGCTTCTTACGCTCGCGCTCGGCCTCCCGTTCCTTCTCTTCCTGCACACGTTTCCGCTTCTCCTCCTCTTTCCGTGCACGATCCTCTTCAGCAGCTTTCTTCGCAGCTTCCTTCCGGGCGCGATCCTCTTCACGTTTCTTCCGATTCTCCTCCTCCATGGACGCTTGCTGAGCTTTCATGCTGGCCTCTTCTGCAGCCTTCTCCGCCGCTTTCGCTGCACGTTCCTCATCTTTGACTTGCTTTTGTTGCCTAGTCAGGATCAATTAGAATCATTGTGCAACGATAGTAGGAAAAAGGCACGAGGAACGGGATCTGGAGGGGGGGAAGAGATAAGATGGAACTGAAACATACTTCCGCTTGTCCTTCTTCTTCTGGTTTTGAGTCTGCTTCTTGGCCTCGCGCTCTTTGGACATCTTATCCTCGTCCTCGAGCTCTCGTAATAGTTGCAGCTGCCGCTCTTGCGCGACCTTCTCGCGATAGGCCTGCAGGACACGCTGCTCGAACATCCGTGCCGCGAAGATCGAAAACATGCGCTTGCCCTCCTCCGACTTCTGCTCCTCCGTCATTGCCTAGACATGCAGGTGAGGTAAATTCGGACGAATCAGAGAAGGAAACGCACCTCTTCCTCATCTTCATCATCTTCGTCGTCCTCATCATCCTCATCGTCCTCGTCATCTTCGTCTTCATCGTCCTCATCATCATCCTCATCATCCTCGCCCCTTCGTTGACGCGGACCGCGATCGTCCTCATCGTCCTCATCACTGTCATCTTCCACGTCGCCTGCGGCCTCCTCTTCCCGCTGCATCCGCCGTTCCGCGAGCTGCTCCATCATCTCAAGAAACTTCTGTCCATCATTCTTGAGAAGATCGTCCGCAACGGTGAGGATGTTACCGGGACCTGGAGGGCAGATATAAAAAGGCTGACGTTGGAAAGACAGGACACTTACCCGTCACAGTCAGACTGTTCTTGATGTTGAACAGCCCATCTGACGCTTTAGGCTCTACTCCATTGACTCGGCGTCCGTTAGGCTTCTGTGCGGCTGGGGGAGGAGGGAGAACAGGAGGGCCGCCACCCCGCCTCCCGGCGGCTTTGTTGGCTTTAGCTGCCCTCCGCGCAGCCTGACGTTGTCGTTCCTCCTCGTCCTCTTCTTCCTCACCTTCATCTTCATCTTCTTCCTCTTCTTCTTCCTCCTCTTCCTCCTCCTCTTCCTCTTCTTCGTACTCTTCCTCCTCATACTCTTCCTCACCAGCCTCGTCATCGTCATCAAACTCACTCTCCTTCGCATGCGGATGCACGTGTGGGTGCGGGTGCGGATGATGGCCCTGTAAGTGAGGTGGGGGAGCAGCCGGAGGTGCAGTCGGCGCGGTCTTGCGTCCATTCACCTGTTTCGCGACCTTTGGGCCGGTGCGCTGGGCCTGCGTACCACTCGCAACGACGACACCGTTCTTGTCGAGCTCGACGCTGCCTGGGAAAGGCCCGGGTCCAGGGGGCGGAGGGATGGTCCCACCGGAAGAGACGTAACGCTGCTGGTAGTTCGCGTACTGTTCTAGCTCCTCGTAATAAGCATCGTACAGTACCTCGAGCTCTTCCTCTATCGCGTTTCTATACATCGGGTGGTGATCAGCATCGATGAAATTTTACATGAAATCTGGGTCGCCACTCACCGTTTCCGGCCACACACGGCACAGCTGCAGCTGTGTTTCTGCTGTTCCTTCATCTTCCGCAGCACCGTGTCCTTTTCGATCTTGACGAGACTCCGCCGCTCCTCCTCGCCCAGGCCCAACCAAAAATCCTTTATACGCTCACGCTCTTCGGTGGTACTCGTGCTCCAGATCTTGTTGGCCTTTAATGGCGGTGCACTCTGACCTGGAGTCCCCGCAGCTGGTGGCCTGCCTTTGAGGGGTCCAGAGGCAGTCGACGGCGGCGGCGATGGATGATGATGAGGATGCGGGTGAGCTGGCTGCTGCCCTTGCTGCTGTATTGGGTATGCCAGTGGAGCTTTTGACGCTGCGCGAGCACTCCTCTGCTGCTGCTGCTGAGCAGCCGGCTGTGGGGGGTATGCCATCGGCTTTTTTCCAATGGAAACAGAGCTTGGAGGGGGCTGTTGAGCCGTAGCTGTACGATTTGCGGGCATGGCGAGCGGGAAACCTGAAAATCTTATGTAAGCCCGCCTGAATTTCTGTTTACCTGGCTAGGGTTTGCCAAACACTCGCCACGATCATCTGGGACTGTGCCGCTCAATCGCGTGTCGCTACGTGAAGAATGCTAAGTTGTACTCTAATTGCGAGGGACTTTCCGAAGATCAGGCAAGCTATGTAGTTGTGGCGCTGCTCTTTCGTCAAAGCATCTACGATCGTACTTACCAAATCCTTACACAGGTCCCAGGAACAAGGGGTCAACGCTAAACATCCAAGGCGCACCTCATTTGCTGCTGGTGCAAAACGTGGCTTCCTACCGATAGAAATGAGAGGCTCCAAAAGTACGCACAGCACAGCGGGCTATAGCTAGAGACGCAATACAAAAATATCACACGGTCAGAGCGTAGGAAGATCACACCAACATCCAATCACGACCAGCTTCTTAGCTTCATTGAGATAACCTTCTTCCAATTCAATTGACTCCAGCTCGTGGGCATGCCTTTGATACAAGCAGCGGCTGTTACTGGCAACGTTAACTTTGCAGATAAAGGACGCATTCTGTATCTTGGCTCCCAACGTCCTCCCCAAAGCATTCATGCCTTCTGACGGTTCAACTCATGAAAAAGGCGACGCATCCGCAGGTGCTCCCCTCGATGTTATACAAGGACTCGAAAAACTTGGCTATAGACAGGAGCTCTCACGCGTATGTCTGCTCGTTCTCCCGCTATCGAGCATACCTGTTCATACTATGACAGTCTCGCGGGCTCTTCCACATTTTATTCAGTGAGCAGACCTCTCGTAAATATATCTAACCTACTCAAATATGATATCAGTGACCCTCGGTGTGTCTCTTGCATCATTTTTGCCCTCGTCCTGTTCGACCACTAGCGCCGCATCATCGCCGCGTACTCATTATTACTCTATCGCTGCCAGCTATCATGGCCGTGCGTAAGTGGTTTACTTCTCATATACTATCAATCTTCTTGACCGTGACAATCAACTCTTGTCGCAGCATACGGCCTTTCAGCGCCCATCGCGACTTCGCTCGTTGGTGGTGGTCCCGCAACGATAATATGGGGGTGCGTTTCGATCAGAAACAGCTGCGCAGGAAATCATGCTCATCAAATACACTAATTCGCACATAAAGCTGGCTTCTAGTCTCTCTTCTCACACAGCCACTGGCTCTCTCCCTCGCCGAGATATGCTCAAAGTACCCAACGTCAGCAGGCGCATACTATTGGTGTTACCGCCTCGCCCCTCCCAAGTACCGCCTTCTCGTGTCTTGGATCAATGGCTGGCTTTATACCGTCGGTGTATGGACTATCAGCCTCTCTGTGACTTTCGTAAGACCCTCGGTTTCCTTCGCGAGAAGATGAAGTGGACTAGGCTGATGAATTACGTTTCTGATAGGGGACGGCGCAACTCATGGTCGCGGGTGCGGAGATATTCCATCCAGAGTGGGTCGCGACACCCTGGCAAACGTGTGAGTCCTGCCATCACTTTAACATGGTATAAACATAGTATCATTGAACTTTGTCTGGGCGGGTAGATCTTATCTTTGTCGCCGTAACAGTATTCACGAGTATATTCATTATGTTCTTGAACAAACTTCTCCCCGCAATTGATGTACGCGCCTTACCCCCCCTTACGACCTCTATACCGTGCCTCACCTAAGCCCAGGTTCTGGCCGCATTCTGGACCCTTTTTGGGATAATCAGTAAGCCTCCCTGCCCAGTACACCATACGTAGTTTCGAGATTGATACGACTCCCAGTTATCCTGATCGGTTTCTCCGTAAAAGCAGCGGCAGGTCGCCGTTCAGCTGCATTCGCCCTGGGCCACTTCGATGCTTCCGCCTCAGGATGGACGCCCGGCTGGACGTTCTTCATCGGATTGCTCCCTGTATGCATCATTTACGTGCCCCAAGTTGCTCTTCCCTGACCACAGCCTATGATTCGTTACTAATAGCCGGGTAAGTTGCCTCTCAACTCATGCCTAAAGACGTAAGCGTTGATAATACTTGCCAGCGTACACCTACTCCGCAATCGGAATGAGTAATGATATTTCCCATTCTTTTCTACGGGACACCTGATTTCCGAATTCTGCATCTTCTCATAGTCACCAGCATGGCTGAGGAAGTACACAATCCGGCGATACAGGTTCCGCAAGCAATCGTTTACTCGATCCCTATTGGTGCCATTAGCGGCCTTGTTTTCCTGCTTCCAATTGTATTTACACTTCCCGATATTCCGACACTCCTCGCTGGTACGTGCACAATTCGTCTGTTCGCTGATTTATCGCGTTCTTCCTCTGTTGTTTTGTTTTTACTTGCATCCTTCTCGCTTCGTTAAGTCGCGGGTTGAGCGGTCACTGAAGTAAGCCCCTAGTACCGGGAGGCCAGCCCATCGGCGTCATGTTCACCCTCATCATGGGATCAAAGTCTGGTGGCTTCGGAATGGTAAGCACTCAAAACCGGATACACGCATTCGAACGCTGACAGCAACTTCACTCTCGAAGTGGTTCATCAGTACGTCCTCGCCGCATTACACATGCACCCAATCACTAAACTTCGACACTCCCCCAAGTCTTCGGTATCGGCATCTTCTGTGCCATATCCATCTGCTGCGCCGCCTCCCGCGCTACCTGGAGCTTCGCCCGAGACAAAGCCATCCCCTTCCACACCGTATTCGCTCACATCTCGCGCTCTGCCGACGACCCCTCCGCCGTACCCCTCAACGCCCACCTCCTCTCCACGACCATCCAACTCCTCCTCGGGCTCATCTACCTCGGCTCCAGCGCTGCATTCAATGCCTTCGTTGGTGTAGCCGTCATATGTCTGGGCGCGAGCTATGCCATGCCCATCGCGATCCTGATGTGTAATGGGAGGAAGGAGATGGAGGATGCACCGTTTTCGCTGGGGAGGTGGGGGTGGGGGGCTAATGTGGTTGCGTTGGTGTGGGTGATGTTTGAGATTGTACTGTTCTCGATGCCGGCTGTGGTACCTGTTACGCAGGTGACTATGAGTATGTATCGCGTTTACGTCCCTCTCACGCACTGATGCTGACGCGCGCCATGTAGATTATGCAAGTGTTGTGTTCGTTGGGTTTGCGGTGATCAGTGCTGGGTGGTATATGATCAGTACGTCGCCTTTTATATTCCCCAATCCACTTCATTCGGGTAAATGGTGTACTTATCCCGCTTGGCAGACGGGCGCTATCACTATGCTGGCCCACCGATCCCCAGTGACATAGATGTTACAGAAGAGCTGGAGAAGACGGCCTCGTAAGTTTTCGAACATCCTACTCTGTAGAGTGGACAGTTGCTTCGCGTGTCCCTGGAGTGAAGTCGTCATCCATATCTAGTATCTTGAGACTGAATTATCTACCGGTTCACACAGTCTCTGCATCGGTGAATGATCGGTCCGGAGCTATACCTTACATCCATGGTGGCACGTCTGCACCGGGACGTAAAGGGGCGAAAGAGGGTACAGGTTTAGGTATAAGGCGGGTTCGTAAGCCAATACACTCTTAGTAGCATCGGAAGCTTTGGATCCCCAGTTTCAAAGCTATCGATAATTCACCGACCCCAGAGTGTGCGCGTGTTCCGATACCGAGCGCCCCCTGGGTGAGTCGTTGGCTTCGACATGAATTAAACGTGGGAGGAACACAGTGTGAACTACCGAGTAAGCAAGTTCATAAGTACGATTGAACCAGTGCACAACCACTGAGACCGCGGACGCTCGAGCATTGCGGACCAAAATGTCCTCAAGCGAAATTTCTCTCCATTCAAGACATTCAGTAACCCACTATCCGCATATTAGGTCAACTTCGACCTTTCAGAGCCACAGCTGAACAATGAGACTCACAAGTACTCCAGTACACATACATCCCCTTGAGACTCGAAGCAACCAAGCACCCTACCCCTAGAATACCAGATGAAAAAATCAATAATCGAAACGACGCACAACACGAATAACCCTAAAACGCACCTCTTCACTCCTCTCCAACAGACCTCGGTAACCTCCACGGCCCACGTCTCGTCCTTAGCTTGAGGTCCCGCGTCTCCGTTTTGTATCTATTCATACCGCGGCTACAGCGTGCGGCCAGCGGAGCTGGATTCTCCTCAGCACTGGCGACGGTCAGAAAGAGGATCCACGCGAGTAGGAGGAAGGTGTAGGAGGGTGAACGCATTGTGACTTTCGGAAGGGCGGGGATAGAGTTTTTTTGGGAGTTATGGGTCGACCGGCGACGCGCTACTCAGACCTGCTGAGATGACAGAGGGATGTCTGAAGCGTTGGAGCTTGGTGAAAAGCTGCCGTACTTATAGAGGATGCGTGTCTCGTTGTCCATCAGATGCTGATCAGCCAGGATGCGGTGCAAGCGGAGGGGAGCGGGTGAATCCTGGTGAATCAAGTGATATCTCGAAACCCAGGCACTGGGACATGGTAACTGGAGTGATGTCATTTTGAAGAGGCTGTGTGGCGGACCGTGGACCTTGGTGATTGTGGTGGTCGCGGTGACAACGCGGGGTCAACAACAATCCAACAGTATATATAGTACTTGGGTACGACCCTGACAAGGAGCTAGAATACAACACCAGATATATAATAAGTTCTTGTACAGACAAATTTTAACGCGACAGCAGAAACACAACAATAGCAGCCTAATAGAAATTATCTCGAGTATATACGATCCCAATGTCTGCGCGCACAGAAAAAAAGCAGTTACGCAACGAAGAAAAGGGGCAAAATCAACAGAAAAAATGGGTGGCTTATAATATAACCTCACGCAGTAAGTTTTGGGATAACCTTGACCATCTGGTCGATATTGATAAACTGCACCCAGCTATTCAGCTGTTCCGCCGTATCATAGAATATAAAGCGCGAGTCGTTGGAGCCCCGGAAGAACGCCACGACACATTCGTATTGTTCGTTGACGAGCTGATCGCGGCGCGCCACGCCGAGCTGCGTTCGCCATATGCGGAACTCCCACCCGGTCAGGGGGTAGCCGTCGCCCATCGCGGCACGCTCGGGGACGTTGAACTCGAGGCGCGAGTAATCGAAGCCGATGGGATGGCCGATCGCTTTGATGTAGGCTTGTTTTAGCGCGAGGACTATGCTAAGCCGGCGAAGGATCGTTTCGTCGTCCTGCTCTTGTGTTATATTTGCCATCTCTAATGGGGTCAACTACAGCGCCGCAAAACGACATCAGCATCGCTGACTTCCGCTTTTAGAAGAAGAATACGCACTTTATGTGATTGTGATTCTACATACGCAGCTACCGTGACCCCCCGCGGCTCTACCGCGACTTGTTTCGTGCCAATCCCGATATTGACCACCCGGTGTTTACTGCCTTGAACCATGATCATGGAACACAGGGAGCCCTCGAATCCCGAATGGTACCCAATCATGGACTGCATAAATCGTTCAGCAGTCATCCCGTCTTGAGCCTACGATGAAGAGATGAGATTCGATCATGCGTGCAAGGGCACATGGCGACGCACCTGCTCGATCCACCGCTTCCCAGCAGCCGTGCTTTCATCCTTCCACTTCGCACGAGGTATTCGACGATGCCTCATCATGAGCAATGGCAACATCAGGGTCATTAGTTGACCTAGGATAGTGCGCTAAGTTAGGCGTTGGTTGAACGACCAGAGGGTTGAGGCGCTCACGAAACGAATCTGAATCTCGGGGATTGTGAGGCACTTTCGTATGCTCAACGCATAATGAGACTACTTTATGGCACGCATCATATTCCTTCGTTCCATCGGCGGCGTCAGTCGAACCGCACGCAGGCTGAAAGACCTGGCTCACGCACCTCTTTGGTGTACTCTCGGTTCAGGGATAGCTGCCAGCAGATGATCGGAAGACTGCCGGAGGGGGGTATTCTATGTTGGCGATTACTGTGTCCGTTGGGTGTGGGCCCGTATGACGGTATCGGCTGTGCTCCGACTGTGGTAGAAGTCATTGAGACGGTGGACAGCTGGGGGTGCTTGTAGGGTGCTTACGGTCGGGCATATTAAGGATGGTGTATGTTCAGGGATGGTAAAGAGTGGTGTGGCGGTCAAAAAGATTGTGTTTGCCGCGAAAAAAGGCAGGTGGTACGGTAGAGCATGGTAGATTGCTCGTTCCGATTTAAATACACCTTTTACAACACGCTGGTGGAAGCACGTGCCAAGGGTTTACCCACGCTACGCGTGGACAGCCTCCGCACTTCAACAAAACAATCATGACAACAGGTTCGAATTCACCTTGTACATTCCTCTTGTTCTTGCTTTGCTACTGGGGCTAAACATCGCACATCAATTCATATTATTATTCTTCAAGCGATTTGCTTGTTTGCATTCTCGCTAACTCAGGATCGGTTGTCTCTTTTGTCCCATGGCCATTGAAAGGCCTCGCGCCGATTTTCCTTGATTGTGTGTGTCCTTCGATATATTCAAAGTCCTACCGACTTTTAGTTGTTTAGACGCCATATGGAAAGTACTCTCGAAGTCAACAGCGACTTACGTTTTCCTATACATGAGTTTGTTATTCCTTCGACCGTATCAGCTGGCCGCGATCTACGCGAAATTCTGAAGCCCAAATCATCTTGCCGAATTCTTAGTACCAAGAGGTAACAAGTCTAGGAGAGACTAACCGCTTGTTATATTAGCGAGCCGACGTCATCATCCAAAGCCCAGCCTATCGCCACACATATCTTCGCAACTTAAACAACTCTAACATCTCCCCTCTTCGCCCCGGGCCACCGCCAGTTATAAGTTTTTCCCAAATAACTCCTCCCAATTGGAATCTCAAGTCTCCCCGAACGACTCTCATTTTCTCTTCGGCAAATATTTGGGCATTCGAAACCACCAACTCGTGATCATCTCAGTAGGCGACCATAAATACCGCGTCCTCCGCCTTCCATCGCTCCCATTCCCACCTCCCCATGTATCTCTCCCTCGGTCTAATCTTCCTAGCATTGACAGGTTTCACAGTCGCCCACGCCGCATCCCCAACGCCCCACACAAAAACCATCAGCCACGACTATCCAGCCATCCACTACCACGGACGCTGGGATGCATCTCCGGGGACTTGGTGGTTCGTCCCGTCCCTTATTAAGGCAGCTGCACTCGTCTTATATACATGTACATGTCTGTTTTTTGGTAGGGCAGGGTCCGGTTTCAAGCTCCACGTGAAAAATCTACGCTCCCTCACTCTGAATCTCGGGCCTCATACCACGGCACCTTTCGCCGCGGCTGGGGTGTCCATCGACTATCAAGACTTCTTCACCGTGAACGCCTCTATGGGCGCTAACGCCATCCCTTTGGGAGCCCCCGCTTCGAATGGACATGGCGATACTGGTGCAAGCGTTGTCCGAGTCAATGTGGAGGGATGGCAGAATAATCGTATTAACCTTGAGTCTATAACTTTAAACTCGGTATTTGTTGAGTCCTTGATGGTGGACGTGATATTCAAGCTCGTGCGATAACCCAGGACGCCGTGCTTCTTACTTACAAACCCTCGAAAATCGTGTTTCAGTTCATCGGGGACTCCCTGTCAGCTGTGAGTATCAACACTGACTTTTGGGCGGTCAAAGAACCATATGTTAAGTAGGGCGTTGGCCTCGGACTTTAGGGCCAGTTCCTTCCTCTGGGTGTGGACCAAGCATGGCCGTTCCTCGTGGGGGAGCATTTCAAGGCCGAACATAGCATCACTGCCCAACCAGGAGCTGCGCTATCCGTATGTTTCTCCCTTATGGCTAGATGAAACAGCCTTCCCAATTGTCTTTACCTCATAACAGGATGTCGTATCCTTTGGCAATGTCCATGGCGTTTCCTTCCAGTTCTTTAAAGTACGTCGTTTCTTTTTTTTATGGAATGAGGTTGAACCGTGCTGAGAAGGTGTTCGGTTACCGGCAGACCGAAGATACGGGATTCTTCTATACGACAGACCACAATTTCACGACTCCTTGGAACTTCGCGCGCGATCGGCCAGGTGCGACGCATATTGTGATTCATATCGGGTGCGTCCAGATACAATAACTTTCCAAACCAGGCGCTTGGGATTTCTGATTGTGGCTTGTTGCATTCCAGTGCTAACGATGCGGCGCAGAATGTCACTGATGCCCAGTTCGTCGAGGTGTGTGGCGATCACATAAGATTGGAGTGGATGTTATAACTGGACTTCCGTCAGGTTTATTCAGCCTTCGTTGCGCGTCTGCGTACGATATACAAGCGCCAGCCGATATTCGTCTTCACACCCGTCCGTCATCCCCTCCTTTCACACACATCCATCTAACCACACTCATTCTCTACCCTCAGTGGGGCTGGCCCAACGCAGACGGCAGCATCGGCCAATACTACGTCGGCCAATACCACACCATAGTCAACAACAGGTGACCTCCCCTTACCCCGCGCCAAGGATCACACACTGACACGGCTGGACATACGTACAGAGTGGCTGCAGGCGACAAGAATATATTCCTCGTTGATACGACGGGGTGGATCACGTTCGCGGACGTGTTTCCGGAGAACCAGCATCCGAACGTTCTTGGGCATGCGAAGATTGCGGGGAAGTTTGAGGCGTGGTTGGAGGATTGGGGGTTGCGTGCTGCGAAGGAGTGGGGTACTCTGATTTAGGGGTCGGAATATGGTGACGTGTCGATCTTCATGCTTCATGCTATTCAGCTTGTTATGAACAAGTTTCAAGATTAAAAAGGACGCCTCTTTGATTGTGAAAAGTATAATTTTAGGCCGGGAAGGGATAAACTTCCGTTACTCAAAAAAAATTGACTTTGGGATGATTTCCCTCTAGCCGACTTGAACGACTGACCTCGTCATTACATACACAATGTGTCGTACTGTATACTAGTGACGCGCTCTACCACTGAGCTAAGAGGGAATACATAAGGCCATCGAAGTAGCCAATGTCATGTGGTTGCGGTCTTGTCGGTTCTCGGATTTGTCCTGACGGTTACGTTCGCGGGTTACGCTGCCGCATGTGAATCAACTTCAAGGAGGTTCGTGACGTGCCATGTATTGTACCAACAGCCTCCTTAGACCTTCATTCACCTACTTTTGCCGCATTTGTGCACTAATGACGCGGAACTTCAGGTCCTGGTCTTCCTGTTCATCAGCGACCATACGTACATAGTAGAACTGGTGCAAGTTTTGATCGCAGTGTAGCCAAGTCTATGCGGTCTATGAGAGCCCTCAATATGCTGGAATTATACTAATTTTGGTATGTATTCATAGAGAGTACACTCATCAGCTGTGGTCGAGAGCGAGAGGTCTGTGTCCTGCAGCTGAAGATTTGGAAAAGGTCGCATGTTCTTGATACAGTTGGCTCACCAGTGGCATGATGCCACTTGATCAGAAGGCTTGTCCAGGTCCTGGAATTGCACCCGCGGTGTTCCATGCTCCCATATGCATAAACTGAAGTTAGGCTTGAGTACATAGAGACTCCGGTGGCATCTACCGCGCGTATGCTGGGTGTATACGCGTATATGCCACCGCTCGTGGCTAATTACGGGCAGAAATAGTCGGCGCCCATTCATGACAGGACTTCAAAACGGCGTCATAGGGATCACGGAGAGGCATCAGGTCACAAAGCCGAGGAGCCGTCGTTGTCTTGCATCGGTAGTTACGCGGTGAGAAATTCATCCACATTGAGCGGAGGGAGAATGATAGGTGTCATTTTCGAGGGGGAGTTGGGGAAGGAGCTTTTCTTCTTGATCGTAACTTTGAGAGGAGGATAAGTGTCTATCAGAGGCCATGCGAAAAAAACGAGGGCATGGAAGATGTGCTCCTCCTCCCCCTCCACGTCCAAGATTCGGAAGGCCCCCGCCGTGGGAACAAAGCGGTTGGAAGATGGCAAACGCCGAGCCAATGGGAACGCACCCTGTGGCTCACTCGCGACTTTGCGAATTTCAGTTTTCGCGGGTGGATGGAAGGCAAGAGAAAAAGAAAAAAGCGGGCGCACGGACATGGCGATTTCCGCCAAGGAGGATCCAGATCACAGGTGCCACATCAGAGTACTTCCCCCCATCTCCCCTCCCCCCCTCCCCCCCTCTTTTTCTGCGCTTTTTTCGCCTTGGATTCTAGCTACTGCAGTCGGTTCTGCATTAGGGCTCCACTATGGATATTGAGATGCGTTCTGGTGATGGTGATGGGCTCTCTCCCTCCAGCCACCATGATGAGACCACCCCACCTCGAAGTTCCGCCGCGAGCAGAGAATCGTCGGTCGGCCCCCTCGATGGGCATCCAATCACGATAATATCTCTGTCAGCACACGAAGAACCCAGTCTCCACGAAGACGAGCCCCTCGACCTCCCTCCCGCCGCCCCGCCCATCGGCAACAACAACAACCAAGCCCCCGGCGCCAGCTCCAAACCCGCCTCCACCGCCACCTCCGCCAAACCCCGCTCCTCCAAACAGAAGGCGGCGCGCTCACCGTCGCCGTCCCCGCCCCCCGCCCCGCCCCCGCCGCCGCTCCAGACCATCCGGCTCGACATCACGCTCGGCGGGCCGGAGAACTACGCCATCGACATCGCGGACATCGCGCGTGCCACCGGGCAGCGCCCGCCCACGCCCACCCGCGTCGTGAGCATTATTGCGCACAGCGACACCGAGGACGACGAGGGCGACAAGGACAAGGACAAGGGCAAAACGAAAAAGAAGGTGCGTGTGAGACTGCCTCATCCCCCCCCTACCATGCCAACCAAAACCACCCCCCAGAAGAAAAACCCAACATTCGAGCACTACGACGTCTCCGACCCCTTCATCGACGACTCCGAGCTCGCCATCGACGAGCGCACCTACTTCGCGCAGACCAAGCAGCAGGGGTTCTACGTCTCCTCCGGGGAGGTCGCCCTGCTCAAGGACAAGAACAAGACGCCCAAGAAGCCCAAGTCGAAGAACCCTTTGCTCGGGGGGTCGGTGGCTGCTATGTCCGCGAAGAAAGGAGGGGGTATTGTGCCTGGGACGAGCAAGAAACCGTTTGTGGCGGTGAAGAATGAGCCGGGGACGAGGGAGAGGCCTGTGACCTTGGAGGGGAGCGCTTCGGAGGAGGAGGAGGAGGGGAAGGCGGGGGTGGGGAAGGGGGTGGGGGCGTATACGGTGGGGGACCCGAGGGCGGGGGATAAGCGGAAGCGGTATGTGACGGTTGTGGAGGGCGGGAAGAAGCGTAAGGTCGTGGATGTGGTACGTGGGGTCCGACGTTTCGGGGACTCACGAAATTAATGTATTGGTTGCAGCACTCGTTCCATCCGCTGATACAGGAAGAGGTGGAGAAGCTGCAACAGGCTATCGACAAGGGTACGTATATATCGCGTGTCTCCGTCCCTCCCTCCTACCCTGTTGACCGTCCCCCCCACAGAGAACTGGGACCAGAAGGGCAAGTTCCCAGCAACACTGAAGCCCCCCCTCGCGCAGCTCGCCGTCCTCGCGATCAAGCTCGACGAGTACGACGAGCACTTCTTCAATCTCATGCCCACGCTCTTCCCCTACAACAAGTTCACCATGAGCGTCAGTCCCCCCCTCCCCCCCTCCTACCCCTTTCCATCCCCCTGCCTCCAAGGCTGACATGGACCCCTCTGCACACAGAAACTAATCAAGAGGACGGTATTCCAAGAACACACGGCGCTCCTCATGGAACGAGGGGACGCGCTCCTCGCCGAGCTCGCGGAGCAGGCTAAAGCAGGGTTCCCTAAGGCCGAGGAGGAGTGGGAGAAGAGTGTCGTTGCATGGGGTATGTCCCCCCCTCTCCCTTCTTCCTTCCCTTTTCCCCTTCCCCCTTCTCCCTTCTCCCTTCCCCCCTTCCCTCCTTATCCGTTTCCGCTTTCCGCACCCTTAACTGACTTGATCCCCACAGACAAACGCCAAGAAAAGCTCCGCCTGGAAGGACCCGTGCCAGGGGGGACGGGCACGGACTCGACGGGGCCGACGCGGCATCCGACTGAGGAGATGGATGTGGATCCTTCGCCATCTGCGTCTGCGCTTGTGCCCCTGGATAAGGACAAGGACAAAGACAAGGACAAGGATAAGGATAAAGATAAGGATAAAGACAAGGATAAAGACAAGGAGGGGCACCCGCAGCAGCCGCCGGGGAAGAAGTATCGGCTGACGGACTCGATGAAGGCGATCGTGTGGCAGTTGGTGCTGTTGAGTAATGAGTGCTGTCGGTTGGAGAATGAGAAGAAGTGCGTCAGGCTTCGCTTTACTCGTTGTTAAGGTGTTGATTTTGTTTTAGCACGTTGGAGGGCTCGGTGATACAGGTTAGCGAGCAGGGGCTGAGGAAGGTTTTGTATCAGAAGGTGCGTAGGACTCGTCTCGGTTTGTGGGTGTACTTTATTCAGGACTGATTGGGGTTGTGGTTCGTGTAGATTGTAGCTGCGTTCCCGGAGGGCTGGTTATCCTCTGGCCAGATTTCGCGAGATGGTACGCATACATCCACCCTCCCCTACGTGTGCTCCATACTAATTGAGACTTGCAGTGAGCTCGATGAAGAAGCGATTCGAGAAAGAGGCGATGGAGAACGAGCACGAGCCGGACTTCTAACCCACCCCACCCCACCCTGATTCTGCCCTCCTCCATCACCTCGACTCTTACCCTTGAGTCTTGAGTGCTACTAACCACCCGCCCATTCTTTCTTTGTTTATTCCGTGTATTTTGTATTACTTACAAGCTATTATTTAACCCCGTATCGTATAGTAGTTAATCAGTATCCTACCATCACCCGTCTTTCTCGCATTCTTTTTTTTTTGCTTGCTGTATGTGTAGAATATCTTATGAGTATACCATTTTTTGCTAAGTGTGCGGGCGGTTAGTCGGGGCTTGTTTTGGAAACTTATAATCGGTAGGCTGCAAGGTATAGCCAATGTGTTTGGCAGCAAACAGTAGACCCCCAATTGGAACCCTCTCCTCGATCTTCATACCATCACTGGATGCAAATATCGATCTTCTTCGGGAAAAAATGCAAAGATTATCGAAAAGATATTCCATTGCTCAAAGAATATTCAAAGAATATTGAAGATCTGGAATAATCTTTCAATATCTCTTGAATCTTTTTGTGGCAGTTATCGTTCTTTGTTTCCAGTGCATCATCGAAGACTCCCTTCGTAATTTTTGAGGAGGAGGGAATCAATGGTTTTACTTCAGCCTATGCCACTGATATCCAAATATGGCCTTGCTCCATCAAGCTCCATTTCATCATGCTCATGGTCGAGATCTGTCCTGATTTGCGTGTGGCCAAGAAACAATTCACCAGCATCCATCCCTAGTAACCCTGACCCTGTGCTGCTCGGGAGGCATCGCGTTCGAAGACCTATAAATCCACATCCAACCCGCTCTTTCATCGCCGATGGCCGACGTCCTCTACGAAGACCTCCACGCCCACATCCTCTCCTACATCCACGAATCCTCAACCCTCTTCACAATCTCCCGCTCCCTCCCCACCTCCCACCCCCTCTTCACCCTCGTCCTCCGGCGCCTCTGCCACCTCCCCTGGCCCCTCTCCTGCCCCGCCGCCCGCTCCATGGCCGACGTCCACCGAATCCTCGATCTCCTCATATCAAGCTCTGCACCCACCACCCGCCCCTTCCCCATCGTCGAGGCCCTGCGCCACCTCGTCGTGGAGACGACTCCGGTGGTTTGGAGTAAAGGCACGATATCGACGCAGAGGCTAAGGGGACGCCTGGTGGAGCTGTTCCGCGTGACGAGGAATCTAAGGGTGCTGGATTGGTGTGGGAAGTTCGGGCCGTCGAGGGAGCAGATTCGGGTTCTGGGGGGGATTGGGGGGTTGGAGGTGTTGCATGTTGATTGTGGGTATTCGGAGCAGGCGAGTTGGGAGGAGACGAGCTGGAGGAAGTAAGCTTCTCTCTCCTTCACGTAACCATCCATCCATCCTCAATAATCGCGATTTCTTTTATCAGGATCGATGAGTTCCTCGCCGTCCTCGGACCTAACCTAAAGTACCTCGACCTCCGTCGGGTGAACCTCAAAGTATACAAAGCCCTCGAAACGCACAAATCCCTGCTCTCCTCGTACCACTCCCTCGAACGCCTCTCCCTCGACCTCACGGAAGGCGTCTGGGACTGGAACGGCGCCGGATCCCCACAGTCCGGCGCCTCCTCCGATTTCAAATTCGCGAACCTCGGGTTTCCCGCTTTGAAACACCTAGAAATGCGCGTGGGGGATTTGACCATCAGCGCTGAGCGCGCTGGCCCGATGGACCTGGTTAACTGGGAGACCCTCGAATCACTTGGGTTGTTCGTCGATCCCTGGTGCGTACCCCCCCCCCCCCCCCCCCCCCCTTCGTATCTCGAGACCAAGTCCACCTCCTGATGTGACGCGTCAATCAAGTATATTCCCAAGCTCCATCCGCAACCTCCTCCTCTTCACCTCCCTCCCCCCCTCCTCCTTCCCCCTCCTCACCCGCCTCGAGATCCGCGACACCATCCGCGACGCCTCCCCCTGGAAATGGCCCGACGCCCCCTCCGACCCGCACGCCTGGGCCGAATCCGGACGAAGCTACCGCGGCCTGGTCCCCACCTTCCTCGCGTCCATACGGGAGGGGGGACTCCCGAACCTGGTGAGGCTGTGGGTGAACCAGGAGGTGCTGTGCATGCCTAGGGGGGGGCCTGATCATGAAGAGGAGTATCCCGAGTTCTATGGGGTGGGGGAGTTGTGGAAGACGGGTGGGGATGGGGAGGAGGAGGAGGAGGAGGGAAGGAAGAGGGAGTGGATGGGGATTTTGAGGAGTGTGTTGGGGAGGATGGAGAGCCTGCGGGTGGGGTTTGGGGCGATGGAGGCGGAGGAGGTGGGGCTGGTGTTGGGGTGCTGCGATACTGATAAACTGTCCCAATTCGGGTTTCAGTATAAGTGGCGAGTCGCCGACAGGGATTCGGTGCGTCTACCTACTCCTCATCGAAGCTGATTGAACACCGAGCTCACATGCACCAATATTGACAGGTCATCCCCCCCGCCCTCCTAGCGCACTTCACCCCCTTCCCTCACCTCACAGACATCCACCTCCTCCAAATCCGCCCGGGCACCCAACACACCTACCGCTCCCCCTCCCGCACCACCCTCTCCGACGTTCGCGCCATATTCGCATCCAACCCCTCCTTATGCCGCGTCGGATTCGGGCAGAACACAGTCTGGGAGCGCCGGTCCTTCCCTTTCCCCCATGCTGCAGGGGGGGAGTTGGAAGTGGAAGACAAGTTTGTTCTGGCGCAGGACGGGTTTATGGATCCACGACATGTGGGGGAGGGGGCTGTGCCGAGGTTCTTTGATGTGGGGCCGGTGGAGGCGTATTATGCAGAGGGGGAGGGGGAGGGGGAGGGGGAGGGGGCGTTTGAGCCGAGGCCGGGGCATGCGGAGGAGATTAGGGAGATTAGGGGTATTTTGGAAAGGACGTTGGGCCCAAGGTCGGCAGCTGGGGAGAACATCGATACCTAGAGTAACATGTTGAGTTGGTTCTTACGCGTTTTCTCAGACGCGATCTGTGGGTGCCATTTCGTACTGTAGAGAATACACTATATTTCAAGAGGTCGGCACCTCCCAAATGAACTTGTCAAGGGATTCGTCGGCCCAGGGCCATCCATGCGTGCACTCCGTAAGGTTTTTCATTCCAGTATTCAAAAAAACACAGCTCTCGGCGACATCCAACACCCTCCTTTCGCAACTTCAGCCTCTAACCCTCTCATGAGGCTCCTGCCAAGGAACATTCAATATCCTGAATATCTCCTCCTCCGTCTCCGACGCAACCACCGTTCCTATTTAATTCAGCATCCCCAACCATCCAAAATGCAGGAAAGTGTGCTTACCTGCATTCAGCTTGACACGCCGGTCGCGCGGATCGCGTACGACCCCAGCGAACAACCCTTTCTGGTTCAGTGAATATCCGAGTACGCCTGCTTTCATCCGAATAGCACGGTTGAACTGTAAGGAGGAGGAAGTTAGTACCCCCACGAGTTACGATGGCAGGATGATGAGCGCACGATATCGTCCCCCTGCGAAGATCGTAAATGTCAGTGGACTCTTCATTGCACCTGTACACCCAGAACGTACTGTATAATACAACAAAGCCGCACCCCTGGCATGCCACGGGACAGTCAAGAAGTCGATCCGCCGGCGCCTCGCGCCCTCTCTCCCTGGGATACGGGACAGCCCACGATAGATCGCTTCTAGGTCGTCCGGGTTCTCAGGTAGCGCGAGATCCTCCGTGAGGATCCCTGCGGTATGAAGTTGCTTGAGGAGCCGCGAGAGGACACCTGGATGGTCATAGGGATTTGGGTTCGCGTTCTGAGCTGGATTAAGTAGGAAAGGGGGACGGTACCTTTATGCGTTTTGCCATCGTCGGTTGGACGCGTTATCAGGATATCGATGTCCCCGCAGTCCGCTTTCCCCCTGATAGAATATGAACAACGTTTGAGGTTAGGAATGAGAAGGGACACACCTCCGGTAGCTCCCCATAATCTCGATATATAGCTTCGGATCGATATCGAGCGCTACATAGGAGTACGAGGATCAGAGAGGTCCTAGGTTTCAATTAGGTCTTCCTTGCCTATGGGCTTGATCAATTCAAAGATTTCCCTCGCTTCCTCACGCGGCATTCGATTATTGATATCTGCAGATCCCGGTAAGCCCTAATACACAACCCAAGGCCGTGCACTCACCGTCGTAGAAGCGAATCCCAATCTCCTGCGCCACAGACGTGCTGACACCACCTTTCCCAGCTAACACGTCTTCCAGAGTACGGCACCCCGCAGCATACCACCGGTATCCAGTCGATTGCCCCACGCCGTAGACTCCCTGGAACAGCTGCGTGGTACGGAAGTCCTCTGTCTTCTCGTAGCCGATCCGACGGAGTTCTCCTGTTTTGACGATCTCCATGATCTGACCATGCAGGTCAGCGTCATCGTTATGAAGTACTCGGAGGATAGAAGCGCGCTCCTCGGGGGATAATGACGTACCTTAATTGCTGTCTTCTCGCCCACTCCGCGAATCGCACGCGCCTCCGCAAAGGACGTGATACGCTTAGGATGATTGCGAAGGGCAGGAATGCCTATGATCAAGCAGATCAAAATTGCGATTGAGGAAGGAAGATAGAGCGGAGTGCACACATTTGCTGTAACTGAAGGCCCGCCAGCGGTCGTCATCCCCAAGCTTCGCCTGATGAAGCGTCTTGAGCTCTCCAAGCTGCGCTCAACGCCGTTCAGCGACTTCAGATAGACCGACACTCAAGTAATATCAAACCTTGTCGATGATGTCCTGGTTGACACAAGTCTGCCTTTGCACTTCCTTTTTATCACACGTCCATCCCTGCATGCTCGTCCAATCAATAAGTCATAAGTAAAGTGGAGCTGCATATCATACTCGTTTCCTCGGTGCTGGTGCCGCCAGAGGTTCTTCGACGTCAGAATCGGAAGGCGTAGCTTCAGGCTCCTCGACCTCACCCCGGCGCGCCCACTAGATTCAGGGCCCGTGAGTCACTATTCGCAAGATAGAAATAACATGCACAGACCCCTATCTCGTGTTCGGCACGAGCCAAGTCGTAAAATTCGGCCAGAGGGTCTTCTTGTGGAGTCCCGTCATTACTTGGTCCAGCTACCGGCAGTTTGGACGAAGAGCTTGATGCGCGCTTCCGATGGCGCTCTGGAGAAGTGGGTGGAGAAAGGAGGGCTCCTTTCGGGCCGTCTCCACCACCGCTGCCGCCTCCCTCGCTTTCGTCTTCAGAGTCAGGCGCCTCATGAATGGACCTTGCGCTGCTTGCTCGGCGCGGTCTGTCCTGTGTGAACTCTCTAATGATATGGCGTCAGATACGGGTGTTCAATCAAGGGCAGGCGCGTACGAGATAAGGCTGAACTCCATATTCTCAGGGACGTGAGCCTTGCCTTTCCCTTTTCCGTTGGCTCGGGAGGGTGGTCGAGGCTCCGTCCCAGCATCCATTCGTTCAAGAAATGCCGCCCAAAGCCAAACCTCGTCCATGCGCACCCTCAGACCTTTCTCTGTCAACGTCGGTGACCTCCCTATGGAGGTCACGATCCAATTCCACTTGACTGTGGGGATGTGGTTAGGTATGTCGCTAAGATTTTTGAGGCCTAGAGCACGGAGGGTAGAAGGATATGGTGCGTCTGTCACAATATGGGTCACCACGGACGCGTCAAAACGGGGAACGAGAGTTCCGCCGTGCCTTACGATCTGCGAAGAATTCGACATCAACGAGAGCGGAGTGAAGTTTCTCAGAGACATGGGCTTACTTTATCCATTCGGCCGCGCGTCCTCACGGAGGCATATGTCATATCACCTCCGGTGTAAAAAATAGTCTTGCCGTGTAAGAACTTTGATGGCGAGGGCTGCAGGTCAGGGTCCTTCTCAACAGCTGCGGCCGTTCTGGCCTTCGCTTTATCATGAAGTTGTTGTGCATATTCGACGGGCGTCATGAGCGCGGGTTTCTCCTTTTTCCCCTTCGCAGCCTTGGTGCTCTTCTTGCTCTGGAGTGTAGTTGATGAGGGCTGCAGTTTCTTCGAAGAGCCTTTTGCGGGGACGCTTGCGACAGGGAGGGGCGACGAACTGCTCAGCGGAGAAGACGATGACGACACATACATTATAGCTGAAGCACCATGGTCCATCGCATCTCCTGGTATAGTGGACTTCCTGATGACTTTGTCCCTTCGTTTAGCACTTGTGTGTTGCGCTACTCGCTGTTGAATTTCTAGATAGAGTTCACTAGCACCGGCTTTTAGAGAGCCAGGAGTCGCGCTTGGGTTTAAAGTAATATCTTCGATTGGAGAAGTAGGTGGATCAGTGTCGCCCGAGGTTTTTCGAGTGGGTGGCACGAGCGTCTTGAAGTCCAGAGCAGGTATATTTCGTAGCTTATCGCCCTTTGCCGCACGTCCGCCTTTGGATCGGCCGAGAGGGGAAAGTCCTTTCTTTTGAATCCGTGGACTGGCCCTGAAGCTAGCGTAATGAACATAAATCAATATGAAATCCATGGTTTAGTAGAATATCCTAACGATGTGATTTCTTCGATAGAGGGCGTTCGATATAACCCTGGGGGAGATTCGGACCGTTTCTTTTGCCGTAGCGAGGATTCGGCATCTTCAAGGGCTTTACGTTTATGTTTGCGTGGCGAGGCTCGCTTCGCTGGAAAAGGAGTAGGTACATATTCAGAGGAGCTGGGCTCGCCACCGCAAGAATCATCGATATGACTGGTGATAACATAATGAGAGATGCCTGTAGTGTGATTGAACGTTCTTACAACGAAGCAGCTTCTGCCACGATCTGAGAGGCCGTGGATGACTTGGATGCAGAGGACTTGGTCGATTCTTGGGACTTGGTTAGCTTCGAAGATGTCTTCCTTTTCTTCTGAGGTGAAGTATCCGGCTTGTCGATGGTAGCCGTCGTGCGTTTGTGGGTCCGAGGTACAAGCTGTTTCTTATTGGGACTCGTTGCTACTACAACTGCTGGGCTGGTGGAAAACGGAGCTGGGCAATCAAGTATAACGGTTGCGTCCATACTAGCATTGTTCACCATTAGAGATGCGTTCAGGGACTTAGATAAAATGGCCTCACTTGTTCAGTTGCGGAGCTGCGTCGTCGGGGGCGGCTTTTGTCTGTTCACTGTAGCCTAGCTGCTCAAACCATCCACTGGAACGCGTCGGAATAGATATACCTTAGGGCTTGGACATTGATAGATTGACTTGGCTTCCTCAGAGCTGATTCCCGCACACGAGGGGTCACGCTGTCTGCTCGTTGAGGCACATCACTGGCCACTGCCGCAGCCCTGAAGCTAAGCGCAGCCTCAACTTCGCGACTACGTCCATATTCTTCAGATCTTGAGGTAAGAATATCCCTTGTATGTGCAACGATTCTTCTAGCGCGGATCCGGTTGAGGTAGTCGTCGACACCCTCGTCAGGCAAATTCATTCGCTTGTCTTGTTCTCGGTAGAATGCATCGATGTCCATGTCCATTGTGAAGGGTAAGCTTGGGGGTTCCGAAAATTCTGCGTCAAATATAGCAAGCATATAAGTATGCATTTACCAGCAGAGTCATCTCGAGTCCACAGCCTTGTCGGACGTGATGGTTCGGGGAACAGCAGGAAACGGAACTCGGGAGCTGGTTTGATTTGGACTGAGTCACATATCACGTGGTATGTGCAATTGTGACGTACTTGTCACGGTCGCGTCTTCACCCACACTGAACTCACCGTCAGGCTGGGGTTTTAACCTTTTGGCTTTTGTGATGTCTCTTTGATTGCGTGTTAATCGTCATAATCACCTTTTTTGGGCTACTATAACTGCTATCAGCTGCTACGCGATATCTCAAGACGACAAGGTACATTTGTTAAGCCTCCCAGCGGCCTTGAACAGCTTACCTCCGGATTGGTACCAGTTGTTCCCACCTGTGGGTCCCAATATTGTTACAATGAAATCCAGATCCTGATGATGTGACTGTGGCGGAACTTGAATGGAGTGGCCTCTCCGTTTGGTGGTCACGTTAACGCTGGTGCGCTTAAATGCCACTCAGGAGCAAAATAATCCTGGCTCCGCTTCATCTATACTTCAGTGATATTACTGAAGTTAGCTGAAACGGCCTTATCGGCTACCTATCTCCCGCAAAGTCCTCCAAGGTTTTAAACACAGAAACCTCTTCGTCAATCGATGTCATCTTCGTCCCCCGATCCTCACGGTTACGACTCTGACGGCGATGACGAAGCTTTATTGGTGTCTGGCCAGGAAACGGAGGGAAACTTCCCTACAATTATCCCTGACGCGTCGCCTTTTCTTTTCGAACTTGCCCCGAATGAATTTCAGCACTACTTCACGGAACACGACGGTAGATTATTCCACTCGCACAGATCGTCGCCATATCCATTGCCCGCCGATACACCGGAACAGCAGGTATATATTACTTTTCTCGGTCTCCACGCCACTACAAAGAACTTATGACGGATCCATTAGAGGCTTAATGTTACGCACGCAGCTCTCAACCGGCTGATTGGCGCGAATTACGTTGGACCAGTTCCCGCGGTTCTGGCTCCAGTGCAAGAACGTCAGAAATTTGTATTGGACCTGTGCACAGGCACTGGGAAATGGTAACGTAACCTTAGAAGCGCACCCAGCCCCGATGTGATGCTGACAAGGCTGACCAGGGTCATGGACATGGCCAGAGAGTTTCCCCACGTTCTTTTCAGAGGCCTTGATATAGGTCAGATCCTTTACATCCTCTTTTAACATCCGTCTTCTTACAGACTCCCTCGTGTCTATACCTGTTACCAGTACCGATCGCCACGCGATACCCCCGTTCCAATGTGCAATTCGAGGTCCACGACGTCAACAGTCCTTACCGGTGGAGTACCTCTTCGATTGACTTCGTACACGCGAGAAGTGTCTCGATGGCAGTAAGTTCTTTCTCCCGCTGGGCCATGAGTTTCCCTATAACCCTCCAAACCATGGTATCAGGTCCAAGATTATCCAGCTATGCTGCAGGAAGTCGGGCGTGTCCTCCGCCCGGATGGGCTTTTCCTGTCTTGCGAATGGGGTCGATATCCCGCGTTTCACCCCCGCTTTCGTTTGATTCCTGAGGTACACGCTCCCAGAGCATGTCACTTCTTCGATGTCCTCGGTAAAGCCTTGGACGGCTGCCGTGGTATTCAGCCAATCGCTACCGATATTCCTGCATTCCTTAGAGATTCTGGCCGTTTCAAGAACATCGAGTCGCGGCGTTTCTACATGCCAGTCGGGCCTTGGCATGTAGAACCAGAGATGAAGCTGCTAGGAAGGGCCTTTCGCGCGAGCCTATTGAGATACGCAGATTCGGTCAAGCCTCTGTTATTGGAGGCTGGTTTATCTGAGGAGGAGGTCCGTCATATTATTGGCGCGTATGTCCATGAGCTGAAAACTGTAAGTGGGATGGTCAGTGTATTGCACACAGTGCATGCGCAGAGGCTGTAGATTAGAATACTACCCATTTACAGAGGTTATTACGTACGAAAGTAGGAGTCCTAAGGTAATGACTGATACGTATGAATCGACTACATACCTAGGCTACTCATACCGGCCTTCGAATATTCACCTGCCCAGGAAATAATTGTTCAGCAATGTTTCTCATTTACCTGACGCCATCTACAGTACAAGTACTCTGGCAGCGCGATAGGACGCGTCACGGTTGTTCTAAAAATAAAGGACTGCAAGAAACAAGTATCCGCTGCATGATGTCTCTAAAGTCGTGATTACTTTTTCAAAGAGGGTAGAGAGGGCGCAATACCAGCCACAGTGGTGGAGGTGTCGTCGAGGGAGCGAAGAAAACGTGCGGAGCCCTTGACACTGACAGTAATTGCCGGGGCCCGGAATAATCCGGAAGCCCAGCAAGTCCGAAAACAACTTGTGCACGCACCTCCACCCGTTTCCCCAAAAATACTCTATGCTCTCTACTAGAGTGCCGACAGCGCGAAATGCGCAGCGCATTGTGCGCTCCTTTGCCACTGTCGTCGACAGCGCCGGAGTCAAAGTAGCCGCCGTTGACCGCAACCAGCCAACTTCTGCGGTGACAATCCTCGTTAAAGCAGGCAGCAGGTTCGAGTCGAAACCAGGAGTAGCTAATGCTCTGAAAAACTTTGCATTCAAGGTCAGTGGCTGTCTAATGGATTGTCGCCTCTGGTTCTGACGCGGAGTGGTGTCGTTTCTGTAGGGCACGGCGAAACGGTCGGCACTCAGGACAGTTCGCGAAAGCGAGCTTCTCGGAGGCGTTTTGTCCGCGAGCTTGACTCGGGAACATCTTGCCTTGACGGCAGAGTTCCTCCGTGGCGATGAGTGAGTTCTATTCAAATGCTGCAAAAATGAGCTCTAATCCTCGCAGGCAATTCTTCGTTGACGTCCTCTCTTCCTGGGTCACCTCGGCCAAATTCACTCGCCCTGAATTTGACGAGTACGTTAAGCCTCTGGTTGAGAATGACACCAGAATAGCCACCTCCGATCCCGCAGCGTACGCTCTTGACCTCGCCCACACCCTTGCCTTCCGCTCTGGTCTCGGCGCGTCCCTCTTCGCACCCTCTCACAGCACCATCACCGCCGAAGACATCAAATCATTTGCCAAATCTGCCTTCACGAAAGGCAACATGGCCGTCCTCGGTGCGGGTATCGATCATGCTGTTCTCGCGCAGCTCGTGGAGAAATCCCTGGGCTCAACCCCCCCTTCCGCGACCGCCTCCTCCTCGGCGTCAACCTACTTCGGAGGTGAGAACAGGGTCTCGTCTCACAACGGCCCACAGACCGTCTTCGTTGGCTTTGGCGCGACCGGCGCCCCCTCTGTCGAGCTTGCCACCCTTGCGGCCTACCTCTCGCCCGAGGCCTCAGTCAAGTGGTCGCAAGGCCTCTCCTCCATGGCTTCTTCGATCCCCAATGGCACTACAGTGCAATCTGTATACCTGCCCTACTCGGATGCCACCCTCGTTGGCCTGCTTGTCCAGGGCGCGAATGCGGCAGATGTGAGGCAGGCTGGAAAGGCTGCGGTCGACGTGTTGAAGAAGGCTGCAGCGGGTATCCCAGAGGAGGAGTTCAGGAAGGCAGTGGCAAAGGCCAAGTTCGCCGCTGCGAGCGCTACGGAGGGCCGGGAAGGCTTGTTGACAGTGTTGGGCTCGCAGGTGCGTTTACAGTGCATACTTCTCGAAGTGTGATGTTCAAACGAGTACGACAGGTTCTGGCTGGTTCTTCCACCATACCCGAGGCATCCCTCTCCTCCTTTGACAAGCTGACGTCGGCTGCGTTCACGAAGGTGAGAGCCTGCCGTCAAGGGGTTTTCTCCACTGAGCAGTTTACTGAATGAAATGATTTACTGCAGGCGGCCTCTTCCATCATCAAGAGCAAGCCTACATATGTTGCCGTCGGAGATGTGATCAGGCTGCCATACGCTGATGACCTTGGGCTGTGAAGGTATCTGTGAAAGGAAAACAAGTACAGCCCACATGTTCTCCATAGATTTCCCAACCTGTGCAATAACCTAATTCTGGATATCCTCAGCGTGATGATACTGGGGCGCAGCGGTGGTCACGGGAGATAAGCAGGGAATGGACCATGTGCGCATCGAGCCCTGATTCTGTAATCTGTGAATTTCTTCGCAGTCGTATGCTCATCAAAAGGTTTTGCTACGCTGATCTATATATAGATTGTGCAGGTGGTTGTTCGGCAAAGTCGAGGTTCCGAAATATTCGGCAGCTCTCGCCTCTACCCCTTCGGTTGGATCAGGCGCGAAGCTTGTTGACTGTCATCGTGAGGTCTCCACTGTCAGACTCTCAGACGCAACTAGCTACAATGATTTCTGACCAAATTCTAATAAAGCAAGACGTTTTGGTCATCAGCTTTTTCCGATTCCGTGATCATCTGCTAACTGCGACGGCTGCGGACTGACTCACACAGCCGTTCTCCCTACTATCATGGCCTTCGGAATGATGGTTCTGGGTGATGTGAAGTGCTGTGGACGGAGCATTTGTGACTCGATTGCACGTTTCTGGGAATCTCTTCTCGTTTCGCTGCCGCTCATTCCGCATCTTAATGGCCTATAAAACCTACACCATGCTAGCATCCATTAAATCAAGCATCCCTTGTCATATTTGCTTTCTATAAACCAGCCACCTCCAGTCTTGCCAATTACAATTTTCTATCTTCGATGTTCGCCTCCAGATCATCCAACTCTTCCTCCTCGACCCTCACCCCTCAAAAATCGCCTAAAAACTACGAGGCTGCATTCGGTGCCCTCGTTTCCTCATACGGATTTGCCGGTCCAGTGCCTATCCTGCCGCCATCCTCTAAATCATCATCCAAAAAGCCGTCGAAACACGCTTCCGTAGTCACCCTTCCGACCCAGTCGATCAAGAGAATTTGAAATGATACAAAATAATGTCATGGATGATGGTAAGGTCACTCTAATTTGTGCCATCGGTTCTTCATCTGATACGAATTAGATACAACTCGGATGTTCTAAGGAGGAACAGGAGGAATGTGGCAGTCGACGCCACTATTCCAATATACCAGTGCATATAATACTCGTAGCCTAGCCGTATAATCGCTCGAATGGGTGTTAATGTCTTATTATGACGAGCTGGAACTTGATACCATAGAAAATCATGGCGAGTTTAGAGTGCGAATGAAGGCCAGACGAGATGCTACATCGTCCAAAAAAAGGATAGGATTAATGACGGCTCCAACGTCGTCAGTTCGGTGCTAAGGATCCACTCAAGACGTGCCCTAACTCCCGTGGACCGTCCATGATTTATATTCCAGTAACACCACCTTGTACACACTTGAGTTACTTTGTAGAGCGAGGTGACAATCTTGGAATCCAGCGCACCAAATATTGGTCCTTTCTATGCATCCAGCCTTTCTTTTTCCTCTACGAACCCCTCTCTAACCCATTTGACAATCATCGGCGTCAAGCTGCAGAGATTCGTCTCTCCCACGAGAAAGTCGTAGAAAGGATCGTTATGCACCCCACCCTCCATCACAAAGAGGCTCACACCATCATGATGATTGGCAAGTCCGTCAGCAACTTTGACGATATCGTCCCTCAAGCACTCTGCACCCCCAGCAGTGACCAAGATGCGATCCACGATCCCGTCTACCCCGCTGAACCACGATGCTGGGGCTTTACTACCTTCCAAGTATACACTGAGTGATTCAGGGACACCCTCGGATACCTTTCG
Organism: Lyophyllum atratum; assembly: GCA_014905825.1. Taxonomy (NCBI): domain Eukaryota; kingdom Fungi; phylum Basidiomycota; class Agaricomycetes; order Agaricales; family Lyophyllaceae; genus Lyophyllum; species Lyophyllum atratum. The sequence goes on from JACGCN010000012.1 coordinate 1,278,200, forward strand.
ACCGCAGTAGCCGAAGGTCTTGGCTCCTACCACGTCTGTTCTATCGTTGGCGGCGTGAGATCCAGTGTCGCCAGTGAACGAGACCCATGGAGACATGAGGTAGATGCCGCGTAATCGGGATGCCAACATGAGGGGTGGAACGCTTTCTACGGGGCGGAGCATATGTGAAAGTAAGGCAAGTGCTAGGTTGGCACCCGCAGAGTCGCCCACTATCTGGATGTTCTGAGGACTGCAACCGGTACCAAGAACATGCTGCAGTGCTCTGACAGCCTGCGTGAGCTGCGTCGGAAATACCGCCGTCGGTACAATGGCTAGATGAGACATAAGCATTTGTTTACACCTCCACTCGAGCCCGCGACTCACAGTAGCTAAGAATAGCGATACCGACGTCTAGGCCATTGAGTCCAAGTTCCAGACGTACATAGTTCCAAAAGGATGCTCCAAAGTACTGCATAGGGATTACATATCCCCCGCCTGATGAGCTAAATCAGTTATTTCCTAGAGTCATAGAACGGTGGTACAATACCATGGAAATAAAGGACAACTCCATCCGTTCTCCTGGGTCCAATCCATAATAACCGCGCGTCCTCGCCTATCTCATCCACCAGAATCGGGAGTCCTTGTCGCTTTGCCCATGCTTCGTAGACGTGCAGTGTTGTCCCTAGGCAGTATTGAAACTGGCGCATGTTCAACGAATCCGCGAGGAAACGAAATGCGGTGTCTCCAAGGGTGCGCTTCCAGCGTTTGTGAGTCTTGGAAGAAGGCAGGAATCTGGCTTTGAACAAGCTCCATAGGAGTATCGAGGCTGCGGAAATGCCTCGAAAGTTAGGGAAGATGCGCGGGCTTTATTGGCGTGGAACTGACGCAGTTGGGCCACGATGAGCACGATGCGCCCTATTTCTGTCCAGGACACTTGGCCGAACTGCATGGGGTCTTCCATTGAGCGAAGGCTTGCAAGTGGCACAGGAGGGGTCTGGACTGGAAGTCAAAGTAGGCGATGGTCCAAGAGTGGAGAGCTTTATCGTCAGCCTGCCCGCGTCAACAGTGGGGACGGGCAAGTCCTGCAACGGATCGGTTTCTTTGTCCCTGTTATTTACCGAGACCTCCCTGCTAAAATCATTCCACAACCTGCCGGTACACTTTATGGCATGTTTTCACTCTAGATTGGGGAAATTATGACGCGAAGTATTTCGAAATACACTTTACTTGGCCGACTCCGTTTGATATAGAGCAGAATCACGTTCAGGGTTGAGTTATTTTTTATATCTGACCTCAAAGGCAGCAATGTCAAATTCTGGAACGGACACACGATAGACAGGCAAATGAAGGTAAATTCTGCCAATTTTGAGGGGGAACGGTGCAGATTTAGGTACCTAAAGTTGTACCTTACTCTTCGCATCTAAATGTAACGGATACACGGGTGTCACATGTGTGACACCCGTAATTACCGTCGCGTCTCCCTGCTTTTGCTGCGAAAAAAAGCCCTTGGACGCGTCTCTGCTTTCCCGAATCGAATATGACCTTGGTGAGGATCATGTACACCAGTATATGAACATAGAAAAAAAATAACTCGGATACACAGGCCTTATTAGCCAGCATTTGATAGTCTCGGCACTATAACACAGGAGATATGCCTCGAAGCCGCACTATCAGTTACCGTTCGACCAAGCAAAAGGCACAGATGAAGGCCCTCAACCTATCTAAGCTGGGCCAGGAAAACTCATCGAAGCCAAAAGCCCGAGACGTCGGAGACAAAAGACCTGCTGTATCAAAACCTGTGACAGACTGGAAGAAGAAAGCGACCCGATGTCAGCGAAAAATCCACCATTTACAAACTCAAAACTCACATCTTCGAGGATCCGTCAAAGAGATGAAGGAGAAGAGGGTCGTCCAAGAAAGAGAACTTTGGAATGTGAAAGTTAACGCACACAAACACGAAGAAACAATGCAAAAGCGGCTCGACATCGAGGTTGGGTCCACCAGGCAAGAGCTATTTGCTGCGGCTAAAAAGCTTGAAGCCATGTGAATCGTCGTCCGGAAATTTCAAAAGCGCATTGACCGTGCGGAGGCTGTGCGAGACAGGATGCGAAGGACAGCAAAAAGGGTGCCGACGTTCAAGACCACACATCACCAAGCCTATTCTACAGAAATTCGGAAACTGGCCCGGTTAATGGTTGTTGGAGGTTGTGCTCGAGGTAAAGTTGGCGCGCTGCTTTGCGAAATAGGGAACGTATTCGGAGTCCATGTAAAGAAGGCCATGAGCCGACGGACAGTCTCTCGCACTATGCTAGAAGGACTCATTGCATCGAAGACTCAAATAGCATATGAAGTCAGCCTTTCACAAGGTATGTCAATAATAGTTCGACCCCATGGGACCGAGCTAAGCGCGACTAGGGCTTACAATTAGCGCGGACAGCACATCCAATAGAGGGATCAACTTTGAGTCGTGCCATATTGCTATGCGTGCACCGGAATATGGGTCGCAAAGCCTCACAGTTGACGATGCCGCAAAACCAAAGCTTAGGCTCTTGTGCCTGGACTCGACTGTCGACCACACTGCGGCGACATCCGTCGAAAGTATCATGAAACACGTCAAAGATGCCATAGACGTTTTCAATTGGTCTCCGACAGCAGAACGGCTGAAGAAGAGGGTGTCAGTCCGAGGTTTTCTGCGTATATTGAAGGGGATGAATGGAGATCATGCATCCGCAGAGAAAAGCGCCGCGCAGGGATTCCAAGACCTGAAACACGGATCGGCTCTGGAGGACCTCGGAGAAGAAGCCATGTTATCTATGACGGTGTCGGACCTCGCAGCTTACCTCTCAGCATGGAACCAGCTAAAAATCGCGGAGGTGGGGGGAACCGACGAATGGAATAAGCTATCGAAAGACGAACAGGTTGAACGCGATGACAAATTGATGTCGAGGATTGTACAAACCCTTGGAAAGGAAGAGTACGACCGTCTTTCCATTGCTGATCGTCGGGAGCTTGACCACTTCATCTGGGCGGGATGTTGCATGCATAAAGACCAGAACAGCTTTCGAGGTGGAGCTGCGGAGATGGCGCTCGGGTGGAAGGTTCTCGGTGTTGAACCTCCAATCCTGCTGGCGAACAAGAGTAACGCAGCAACATTGCGCGCGTTTTTCGATCCTGGTGGCCCAAGTGAAGATGAGTTGACGGAGGACCAGAGGAGGGCATTCGAGCAGTCTACGCGTGGTGGTGTGAAGACGACCTCATTGGCCGGGATGATCCTGAACAACAAGGATGACAAAAAGGGACAAGGAGACAGGCACGCACATTACTTCAACGAGAAAGTCGACGAAAACTACACACACTTTCCGGACACCTCTAACAACCGATTTGGGAGCCACGGCGATGGAGCGGCAGACCTAATCCAATACCTCGAACATCACAACATTTACTTCAAGCTCATTCGACTATCGAAGAAATCTGCGACTTACACCCAGCCAGAGTTCAATGTCCATGAGGCCCTTCAAGATGTTCCAACACTCACCGAGCTGTGTGCGATGGTCCTCTATCACCAGGCTGTAAGTAAGCCTTACATGCGCGCCGTTCGAAGGCCAGAAACCTCAAATGTCTTGGACCTTGGACCGCTGCATGTTTTAGTCCAAGAATTTGTTGCGAAGGTTGTCGAGTCTCCGGAGCTTCTTGTTTCTTCCGATGCCTCGTTCGTTGAAGGTACACTCGATGGAAAAGAGTGGGACAATCCGAAGGCGATGAAGGCTGTGTTCGACCTCATGTCAAAATTACCTCACCTCAAACAAATCACCGTCGCATTTTTCCGTGGAGCTAATGTCACATGGAAACGTTTCTCGGCCGAATTTGCACCGGGTGGGCTCATCGACGAGGCCTCCGCTGAGGAGAAACACTTAGCCTGGATGCCTCCGACTATCCTCACGGCGCAAGCGCCAATCCCCGACTCTCCCACGGATCCATAACACCTCATTTTTGATTTTCTATGTTACCGCAGTTACATGTCATACATAATCTATAATACGACACCAGAAGGCTCCTCGGCTTCAGCCTCATCTTCCATCCAAAGAGCTTTTGAGGTGGCCTGAGGTACTCCGTCCGTGTCGTCAGCGTCACGCAGAAGGATGACGTCTTGAATGTTGAATGACAACACTGTTTCTTCATTGGCATTCACCCATGAGCTTAGCGTGAACATAGCCAGGACGGCAGTACTTTCATCGACTTCCCCATTGATTAAGGGCAATTGACGATACTTCAGGAGGTCGAATGGCTTCCTCCCATCGTAAGGCACAACTATCAAGAACGTCAGTGGGCAGAGACAGGCAAGACAGAGTGATGTAATACACACTCGTTTCATCCCATGCCTTCACGGGTCGTCCCCAGACCATACCCTTTGAAGGGGCCAATTTGTTCTTAGACGGCGATGCTGGAGTGGATGATGATGCAGGGGAACTCGCTGTTGATTGAGCATACCGTTGAGCATGAGCATCAATATAGGTTAAGTGTCTGTGCAGCTCACCTGTTTTCTTGAAAGTCGATATAGATATACCGTTGTTGTACGTCGGCAACACCAGTCTCGTCTTGCCCAACACTGCACCTGCAACAGCCATGGCACGCTCAAAAGTGCGATCGGAAAATGCGACAGACACGCTTCGAGCCTTGGCACCTTCAGTCAGGGAACTGTTCGTGATCATTCCGATTAGAAAGATGCGGCTGACGCCAGGGTCATCTGCGTGGGAGATGAATCCATTTTTGACACGGAGAGAAGAAGGGTTTGCGACTGCAAGGTTTACGAGACATGTTGACGCTGGCTGGAGTGTGTCGAGACCATGGAGCCGCGGCTTCGCAGACAGGTGAAAGGCAGACTCTAGGTTGACCATGCTTGGTGGCCCAACATTTGAAGTGGTCTCGACGGCGATGCGCTTCAAAACTATGGGCGCGGGAGGAGAGCTGGTGACATTGTAAGTTTGCAGCGTCTGAAGCGGCTCGAAAGAAATCACTCACGCCACCTTTGCTTTCTTCAAAGGGCTACCACCTGGCGTGGCAGAAGTCCCTGAGTCTTCAGCAGCACGCTTTGAAGGAGTTGCAGGTGTCTTTGCTGGTGGATTGTGGTGGCTAGGGAAGTGATTAGATAAGATCTGACCATCTTCAGTTTCAGAAATCGAAGCCGTCGCACATACCTGCTCGCAGCTGCTCCTGCATCTGCCGCTAAAGGGCCTTCACTAGGCTTGGGGCCTCTGACGTGGAGGAAACTGCATCAGCACTAGGGACATTTTTGTTCATTCAATGTTGGCGTACCTGTTGCTTCTAGTCGACATCGAATGCTCAGGACACTATCGGTGCGCGACGCACAGGTCTTTATAGCGTAGGAAGAGGATGTGATCCGTCAGTTTTCAGGGGTCTTGTTTTTTCTCAAAATTTCTTACCTATCTCGATCATAGCCGTGCTTTTTGGCGTCAGCCATTGGAGCAAGCATTGGCCTTCATTCATGGCCCACTCAACGATGCTTACCATATCCATAACAAATGGCTGCTCAGAGGAGAAGCAGGGTATGTGTAGGAATAGTAATATCCAGTGATAGTGGACGCTGACTGGGGAAACAGGTTGCAGTATTGCATAGGACACGGATCGGAGGAATAAACATGTACCTGTATTCGTCATACAGGAATTTTTTAAGGGTGCATCGACGCCCACGTCCATGCACAATTTGCAAATATACAGGTGCTTGCACACTCTCCCAGTTCTTACTCTGTTTGAAGATGCCACGCACCGTCGAACTTCCTCCAGGCATATTAGTGAATGTGCTCAATGATAAGCAATGTCGTGCGTAACGCATTCCTCACCTCCATCCATGGCCTGTTGTTAATACCAGCTGATTGTAGGAGCGTGGGTTGACCGTTGGTGCAATATACGAGAGACATCACCAGAGCATGGTGCATTTCAGCTCTGCAAATACGATACGCTGGATAAAGTGCGACAGGAGTTTCAAGTTCAGTCGAAGCCAGGTGGCTACATGTTCTTGGAATGGCGTGGCACAGGAGAGGAAGTGGTGCTGGATGTGTCTGGCATTATCGGTGCTACTGTGTTGCCTCCAATCACTAAATATGCAAAGTGCGTGCTTTGCCCGTCTGCAGAGATTCATTGCGTCTCAACATCTGACTTTACAGGTTCAACCCAGCCAATCGTCGCGATATCATGATGTCTGTTTCACTTGTCGCATTCGAGAATGCTCAGTTCCAGAGAGCTTTGAAGGCTCTGGCGATGATTCATCAGTATTTTGACGAGCATCTGCAGGAGGGTCAGTTGCGTCCACTGAATGCCCATACTGTTGGGGGCGTAGATGCACTTTACGCAGGCACACGGTTCATCACGCCGTTGGAGCAAAATGTGTTCTCCACTGCAGACATACCTGATGGATATGATCCTGATGGAGTACTCCACGACATTTTGGGTGCAGGGGAATATGTGTTTACAGATGATAACATTGTGGAATTTCTGGAAGTCGTTCCCGATGCTCATGGGTGTGTTTTTACCTCTCACGCACCTCTCACGCATGACTTTCCCACTAACATGTTCTTGCAGCGGAGGAAAGAAGGATTCCACACCTCCAGCGTCTTTTAGGAAGGGGCACATTGCTGAAATATCCATGTGTTTCCGTGCAGTCAAAGTCGGCCGGTCGTATGTGCCTCTGTCTCGCTTGGAGTCAGTTCTAAGGTTGAGTCGCATTGGAAGTGAGGTGCGATCATTTCCCTCTGCATGGAGTCATACTACGATAAGCTTGAACTGCTTTTGCAGCTTATCCGAGCCCATCAAGACGCTCTGCGCAGCCAGTCGCGCGTGGCTACAACTATCATAGCTCCTAAGCGACGCCGCGGCCTTGACGAAATTGTGCCCATCGTTGCCAAGCGCACTCGAGAGAGTGGTGACGGAGATGAGGGAACTCATGAGAGAAACAAGGAAGTCACAGTTGCAGAGCGTAATTTATCCATGACGACCTTGCACTCAGCTCTGCCGTCAGATATGGACACGCAGCTAGGTTGACGTTCGGCTTGTATCTGGTAATACATGATATGGAGCACAATGAAAGCGTGACGTTTGAAGTTGATTACAGAAAGCCCGCGGCAGAAGGAAATGAGTTCGAAACAGACGCAGGTTTCGAAGAAGCCCGAAACAGAGGGGAATAACTTGAAACTGGCATAGGTACGCCCTGACGGCATCACATGTCCCAAGATCAACTTCATCGACCTCCTGCAATGAAGTGAAAGGCTTGGTCGTTCCAGGGAGAGCATACCAGAGTTCTACAGCAGGAATTGCTTCAGAAAACGCCGAAGACCAAAGATATTGAAGGAGATCTGGCCTGGCAAGGCCCTGGCGACCTCATATGCCTCAAATTCGATTTTTTCGGCCCCCTGCACCAAACCCAGAGGCTGGGTCGTTCCAGGGAGGGCATATCCCAGTTCTACAGTAGAAATAGAGTCAGAAGAAGCCCAAGAACAAACTTTTTGAAGGGGAACTGACCTAGCTAGGCCCTGATGGCGTCATATGCCCCAAATTCGAAATTTTCGACGTCCTGCACCAAACTGAGAGGCTGGGTCGTTCTAGGGAGGGTATACCCGAGTTCTACAGTAGAAATAGGTTCAAAAGATGCTCAAGACCGAAGTTATTGAAGAAGAACTGACCTGGCAAGGCCCTGGTGGCCTGGTGTGCCCCAAATTCGCTTTTTTCGGCCTCCTGCACCAAACTGAGAGGCTGGGTCGTTCCAGGGGGAGCATACCCGAGTTCTGCAGTAGAAATAGGTTCAGAAAAAGCCCAAGACCGAAACTATTGAGTGAGAACTGACCTGGCAAGGCCCTGGTGGCATGATATACCCCAAAATCGAAATTTTCGGCCTCCTGCAATGAACTGAGTGGGTGGGTCGTTCCAGGGAGGGCATACCCAAATTCTACTGCAGGAATAGGTTCAGGAAAAGCCCAAGACCGAAACTATTGAGTGAGAACTGACCTGGCAAGGCCCTGGTGGCCTGGTGGGCCCCAAATTCGCTTTTTTCGGCCTCCTGCACCAGACTGAGAGGCTGGGTCGTTCTAGGGAGGGTATACCCGAGTTCTACAGTAGAAATAGGTTCAAAAGATGCTCAAGACCGAAGTTATTGAAGAAGAACTGACCTGGCAAGCCCCTGGTGGCCTGGTGTGCCCCAAATTCGCTTTTTTTGGCCTCCTGCACCAAACTGAGAGGCTGGGTCGTTCTAGGAAGGGTATACCCGAGTTCTACAGTAGAAATAAAGTCAAAAGAAGCCCAAGACCGAAGTCTTTGAGTGAGAACTGACCTGGCAAGGCCCTGGTGGCATGATATACCCCAAAATCGAAATTTTCGGCCTCCTGCAATGAACTGGGTGGGTGGGTCGTTCCAGGGAGGGCATACCCGAATTCTACTGCAGGAATAGGTTCAGAAAAAGCCCAAGACCGAAGTTATTGAAGAAGAACTGACCTGGCAAGGCCCTGGTGGCCTGGTGTGCCCCAAATTCGCTTTTTTCGGCCTCCTGCACCAAACTGAGAGGCTGGGTCGTTCCAGGGGGAGCATACCCGAGTTCTGCAGTAGAAATAGGTTCAGAAAAAGCCCAAGACCGAAACTATTGAGTGAGAACTGACCTGGCAAGGCCCTGGTGGCATGATATACCCCAAAATCGAAATTTTCGGCCTCCTGCAATGAACTGAGTGGGTGGGTCGTTCCAGGGAGGGCATACCCAAATTCTACTGCAGGAATAGGTTCAGAAAAAGCCCAAGACCAAAGATATTGGATGAGAACTGGCCTACCAAGGCTGTGGCGGGGAACACATCGGCTGCAGAGCGGCCTGCGCTGCAACCCAGTCACTGCCGCACACGGAGAGTGATCAGCACCAAGAATCTGGCGTGGGCCAAGATGTAGTGAAGAAGCACCTAAGTGTGCAGAGCTTGGGCTGCAGGGAGCAGATGCGAAGCACCGTGGCAGGAGGTGGAGGCGGTCGCAGCATCGAAGTTGTTTGCTGGCTGACTTCGAACAGTGCAGTCCCAGACCTCAACCTCCTGGACGCATGGCGAAAAAGGACACTCTCCGCCGGGATGCTACGATTCAACTGGTGGCTGGCGATGCTTTAGCGATGGAATTCTTGCGGAATGGAAACAGTCTAGCCTTCACCAACCGCGTCCGGGAGCTTGCAGCCGCCCACGACATTTCTTGCCACTTGGACAGCCAGGGAGGCATCCGGACATTCTGGTCTTGGTGCAAGGGCCATGCAACTGTTCCTAGCGTGCTATCAGATCTGCTGCAAGAGTGCCAAACTTCGCAGAAGAAGGAGCGCCGAGCAAGAGTTCGCTTCATTAGGAACATGGGACTTAATTCCAACAACTTCAATCGCGCAGAGTATCTCAGCAAAATTCCTACGAAGGTTGTCGCTCCGCTCTCAGAGGCATATCCGCCGCTGGGTGAAATCATCTCAGAGACGAGCTCGATCTTTGGGAAATGGGACAAATTCTTTCGATTGGGCACTCAGCCAGATCGCCGGAAGCGGAGGCTGCCAATCCACCGCGTGGACTTGTCAAAGCTCATGTACGATGTCGGACCCGAAGAGAGCGTCATTTTCGTTGATGCGACGGGGCGAATCGTGGGGATGGTCATCCGCAACTTCTGCCCAGACGAAGATGTGGTTGCGTGGGCTGAAGCTATTGTTGCAGAAGCGATCCCTCAGCGAAAGAATATACGGGTGCGTTTGACATCAGCTGTCCACATACATGTTAGTGATGAACATATGCAGATGGAAGATCCAGGGAAACTCATCCAGATCGGATACTCTGCTGGAGCGCGGAGCAAGCCGCATTTTGATTGGGTCCGAAACTTGCTGCGCAAGCCCGCAGATGCTGCATCAGTCATAGAGTCGGACGTGAAGTGCAGTTCCGTGTTTGCTTTGGCGTGGCAGCTGATGCGTGCAAGGCTTCCGGAAGAAATCATTGGCGATTTCGATAAATATCTCAACACTACTCAGCTGAAGCGGATGGATGGTAACGGCGAGATGTGTGGGGCACCGGGTCAGCAGAGGGGCACCTATTCAGTAGATGTTGGAGAGCATTCGTTCGACTTTCACAACGTTGAACTTGCACCTCCGACGGGCGTCTTTGGCCAGAATTACTCCTGGTACGCTGCTCGTCATATGCTTTGCATAATAGCACACTAATATCTTCCCGTTGCATTTCCAGTGCTACTCACAAGGAGAAACAACCACATACATATGCAGCGTCATGGACGCTGTCTCGCAACCAAGGCGTCGAGGCTGGGTGCCATTTTTACCTTGCCCGATATGGTATACGCATACAGGCAGCAGCTAACACACTCATTATTTGGATCCCCGAGGAGGAACACGGCACGAGCCTTCCCGATGTCCATCCTTGCGATGTGAAGCCGATGTTTTGCCAGCGAGGACTGTCTTTTGTTGCATCCAACCGACTCCCTGGTGTTTGGAAGAAATATGTCGCTGGACTATTCAACCGTGCAGGTGCTGAAGCTGCATTAGATGAGAGTGATGACGAACTCTACGCCTGACACATTATATGTTAATAATTGGTGCGAGGACGCAGTGGTATGAAGCTATGTAGCAAATTTGCCATATGACAAGATGTCTCAGGAAAGGACTTGAGAGTGTTTGGCGCGTTATTACTCGCGATTTTGGAGTATTCGGGTTAGCTTTTGCGCATTCCAGCAAGCCAATCACTTGTGATTTACTGCACGACTTTTCCGTATATTAATAGATGCATGTTTCGCACAATAGCACCATCTTCACTTTCGGTCAGATCCCGTCGAATGCATGCAGCATTGTCATGGGTGCTGTAGAACTGAGAGCAGCCATTGTGCTGCGCCCCATCGTAGTTCCATATTGAAGTATTGTCGAGAGTGCGGGCTGTGAAATGATTGCTCCCAACGTAGACTATGCCTCTAAGAGCAAGTTTATGAGATCGGGTAGCTGAATATAGAGTGATTTCAGTTGTGGGATACAGAGGCACAGAGAGAGAGAAGCTTGTTTCAAATGTGATGGATGTAGGAATATCTTCGTACACAAGGAACTGTTGTAGCGCACTAGTACAGTGCTGCTGATGTTCTCTAGTGCAATTTTGGATAGCCAGCTTGGAAGTGGGGGATGCGCGGCGCATAGCCTTAGCAATATATAAGTCTATCCACATCTGCGGGGTTGTGTAGGGAGTAGGTTCAATTCCCGCTTCCGAGCCCGGTGATGGGCAAAAGCCAAAGTCAAGGACTTCAACAGCTGTTTTTGTACTTGTGCCACAGGTATCACAGTGAGTAGTGTGTATCATGTTGCGCCACTTTGGGTGGTCATCAATCATGGCGGTGATGTCAGTTGCACTGATAGCTATGAGACCTGTTCGAGGAAATAAGTCAGGGTTGCAGGCAAACAGTTCATTCCTGAATGCATTTCGCAGTGCGTTCATTATGTGAGGTGCATTTATAGCAAAATCCGGGTGCAATAGTATATCAAACTGCTCACCAAGAAATGATCTCCACACGTTGAGAGATACCCACTTTTGCCGCTCAATGTTATCAAGCTGAAGATACATTGATAGAAAGCAAGCGAGGACTGAGTCGTACGCGCAGGACCAGTTTTGCGAGTCCCATTGGAAGCCTTGCGGCATGAGAGGCCATGCGCTTGTATTCCTAACATCAGGAGAGCAGTACCTGTGCAGAACAGGTGTAGCACTGCATTCTTCCATTGATTTTTGCTTTTTAGTAGGCCGCAGCTGCAGAGGCGGTGAAAGTGATTTTCGCTTGTTTAGCGCATTTGCAGGCTCTAACTGGGCGCCGCGCACGTGAGTGTGACTTCCTTTTAATTTTTTGCGTGCGGCCGCATTAGTGTTCTGATTCTTCCTTTTTGGTGGGTCAGGTTCTGGAAAAGTGGGTCTTCCGATTTTTTGGGACTTTCTATACTCGCCTTCTGCATCGGGAACAGGAATGAAATTTCCAACCTTAAAGTTATGAGCAACGAAGGTGTTGTGCTCCATAATTTCATGTCTCTTGGCTTCAAACACTAAATCATAAGGAAGGGGTTTATTCAAATTAGTCAGTGTCACCTTTTCAACTGTTACTAAGCCAAAGCGGGTATTAGGTCTCGACGCTGCAACATAGGCTGCGAAACCACCGTCATGAAGCCAGCAGAGGATAGAAGGCAGTGTTTTACCTTGAGCGGAATGACCAGTGCTTGCAAACGCCGGCTGAAAGGAACACTGGCTTCTTGTCACACGCTGTTTTGTTTTTTCTAGATGCTCTGCAGAGGGCAAATGAATGTTAGCGGAAAATGTCCAATTCAGCGGTTCAATAGGAAAGTGCTTGGGAGGCAAGCCAGGAAGCAAAACTTTACTTGTGGGAATCTCTACAATGGCACCAGTGCAATATGTATAACCTGCAGAGCATACTTGAGTTGTGAATTTCCGAAGAAAGCCTGCCGAGCCATTGGTGATACCCAGTTCTGTGGATATGTTTTTGTTGCGCAAGATAATGGGCATTCCTTCGTAAAGAGAAACATAACCAGGTAGGGCCCCTTCATGGGCCAATTTTGAGGTGTCCAATTTCAGCAGATGCTCTCTCGAGGGTTCGGGTATGGTGTTCCCATGTGCTGTGTCATGGGCTGCAGCTATTACAAAATTATTTGTGTGTGAGTCTTTGCCTTTGTCAGAATTGTTGGCAAGTGCCTTTTGCATGTTGATTCCTTGTCTCAAGAAATTCGTGGACACAATTGCGGTCGCAGACAAAAACTGCTGAGAGCTCATATCTATACCATGTGGGTTATCAAACGATTTCATGACTCTGCTGTTGAACAAGTCTGCATCTGTTTGCGTACACTCCCGCTTGCGAAGGTGAAGTACAGACTCTGCATATTCAGGGTCTCCTTTCATGCGCTGCTGCTCCTCTAAATTCACCACTTCAGTGACAGATTTCCATGCCATTCGACCAAGGCGCTTCATCAGCTCCTTCTCACTATCACATTGAGCATTCCCAATGGGACTATACAGTGGAGACCCACCTACTGGAGGGTATTGATAAAAGTCCCCTGAGAAAATGACAAGGATCCCACCAAAAAATTCATTATTTCCCTTGGCAAATCTTAGAGCATGGTCAACCTCTGACAATAGTTGTGCACTTAAGAGTGAGACTTCATCAATCAAAAGTACAATGACATCTTTATATTCGTCGCGCAAGTTTGTCCGATTTCTTACACTTAAGAGAACTGAATAGTCTTCATCAATATCACCAGCAGCGCGGTTGCCCTTACCTTTACCTGTTTTGGCAACTTTGATCGATAGGCCCTTGTGAATTGTCATACCATCAATTAAAGCAGCAGCAGAACCACTTGGTGCCAGAAAGCGGATTTTATGGCCATCACCAGTGGCGTTCATAACTTTGCGGACAGATTTGACAACATGTGTTTTACCTGTTCCTCCAGGGCCTGATAAAAGAAGGCGCAGATAAGGCTTATAATCATGAGAGTCAATGCGATTTTTACCCTCGCGTTCATCATCGATGTACTTGAAATATGCCTTGGAAATAATTTTGAATGCTATGGACTGCTTGTAATTTAGAGTGTCCTCTGTAATAATGCGGTCAAGCATGTGATCTCTTGTTTCTAAACTTGGCGCTAAACCTGTGGCCGTAGCTTCTGTGGCTGGGATGTGTGCGGACTGCGCGACTGAGTCAATTATGGTTTCTGTTCCAAGTTCTGTTTCTGCTGGATTATCGTGTGCAGGAACATCAAGTTGGTTATTTGGATCCAGAGTGTTCCGGCGAGTGGTAATCATAGCTTTCTCCTGTTCAGCAATTGCAGCTTTCCAGATTTTCAAATTCTGGGCAGTGATCTCTGGAAGGGATTGCGGTGGAGGTGCAGCGTCACGATTGAGTTCAGGGTTCTGGGGCGGAGTGGTAAGCCAGTTACTTGCATGCAATCTGAGCAGTTCAGCGCTGAGCAAGAAGTCTTTGTGGGCAAAGTCTGCACTGGGCTCTAGGAACAATTCGTCGTCTACACCAGCCATTGCGCGAGTCATGGCTTTTGATTCGCGAGTTGCTGTTTCTTTTTTGCTAAGGCGCTCAGCATCTCGCTCATCTTCACACTCATGAATTGCTTCCCAATTTTTTAGAACTGTTTTCCCTAAGTCAGAAAATTCAAAGGTGCTTAATATATCAGTAGCAGATTCATTTGGATTGAGAAGAGCGTTGTTAAATGCAAAGGGTTTGAAGTGACTTAAGGCAAATAGTGGATACGATGGCGCTGTTGTCCGGGGTATTGAGAGACCAATAACTCGAGGTATGAGCAGCTGAGTGCCATCACCTCTTTCGAAGTTTGTGTGTTCTACAAGCTGATGTGTGTTGCACAGTTTATGGGGATGCAATAGTTCGTAGCGCCTGTATGTACCTAACCTTGCTTTGTCAAAGTTGTGGGGTGTCTGCCTTCCTTTAGATTCAATTCTGAAGCGCTGGACAAAGTCGTAGAAGCAAATATGTGCCAGGGCTGAGTCGCGGTAAATATAGTCATCAACTTGAGTCATGGTTCTGAGATTACCTTCACTGTCTGTTGAAATTCTAAGAGAGACATCCTCAATGTCATTGACAGGTTCCTCTGCAGTTGCATCTTGATCACCAGTGCTAGTGTTGTGGGCGGAAGTGTGGAGACTTTTTTTCACATGGAGTAGCAAAAGGCTTGATAACATGGGCACTGTGTTGTGAGAGGGTATGCTGTCTCTATGTCCTCGGAGATACCATGCGGCTTGCTGAGCATGAATTTGCTGTTGCTTCGTAAACTGAGCCAAGCATTTGTATAGAAGAGACTTCGCCTTTGCTGCGGGACTGTCAGATGGATTGCTTTGAGAGGAAGTGCGCAAAACAGCCTTAGATAGCAAAGACAGCATTTCATAGGTCTTCATACTTGTTTTTGTAATATAGTCAGTGATGTAGAACATCGCAGCTTTAGCTGCCTTGCCGGAAACAATGCATTTCAGATCATGATTATGGCGACAGTAAACAAGAATATGAGGGTTGAAGTAATTGACTGTTGCATCTTGGCAGCGGAGATACAGAGAGTTGGTGTTGGGATCAAAATAAGATTTAGGAACTAACTCATGCGGGAACTGAAAGCGGCACTCTATGCTGCCATATTTGTGACATACGTTCTGGCAAGTATGCCGCTGGAGCACTTCTCCGCATTTCTTGATCTCCGTGTCAAATAAAGCCTTCCATTGGTTGGAGTCTGCTTCTGTCCTCAATTTAGTGGGTGCATGAGGAGGGCGCGCTGCTCACGGTTCATAGTCTTTTTCGATTGCAATTTCAATGTCAGGAAAATGGTGATGAATTATGGTTTCTAAGTATGCAAAAAGCTTAGCATCAAACGCAGGGTCCGACTTCAATCGCGCATGTAACTCATTAGGGTTCAGTGCGCCAAGAGGCCACATGACATAGTGCGCATGAAAAACACCTCTGTCAGTGAGCTCCGGTGATCCATAGAATGCTGCGAGATGGCCCAAAATACCACCGTTTGGTGAGCTTTGACCAGTTTCATAGTCCCAGCCAAAGAGATATTGAAATATACACTTGATGGAAAATTCAAAAAAATCAACAGCTGCAACCGGATCCTTGGCCAGGCGCAGAGCTCTCTGCGTACTGGACGCCAGTTTTGGAAAACGATCATCAAGGTTCACTGATGTATCACCATATATCACCTGAAAAAGAGGACTATGGGCAGCATTTGGATTTGCTGTGAAGTATAGCATGGGTACACCAAAGTACGCTACATAGTTGCGAATCTCATTGCGAGCTCTTATTTTCGCACCATGAGAACCTGGAAATTTTGCAGAGACAGTGTTAACTTCATTTAGAAGATCAAGCACTTGCTTTTCGTCAGGTGATAGTTGCGCCACCGTACCTTCTTTTTCAAGATGAACTGCAACAGCATTTAGAGTTTCTGGGGATATTGACAGAAGTTTTTCTGCGACAGGCTTGAATCGAGAATTCTTTACACTGAGTGAAGTGTGGAGGTGTCCCGTCCGGCGCTGGATAATGTTTAGAAGAACAAACATAAATGAGTGATGGTATCTGAAAGAGCGGTCAGCAAGATCCAGGCAATAGTTTGCTTGCGCTTCAAGGGCCAATGGAGTAGGTCGAGTGCGGTCTTCAAATCCACCTATTCCATAAGGATATAGAGTAGGATACATACCAGGAAAGAGTTTTGGGTTTTCGTACTCAGGTACAGCACGCGATCCTCGATGAATGATAAGATCAGGCTGCTCTGATGGTTTCTTAATAAGAGTGTGGAGTGCAGATGCAGTAAATGTGCGCCCATGAAGCTTGACATTTTCAGGATCAGAGACACCCATATGCTCAAGGAAGATTATGGGGTCATCTGCAGAAGGATCTTCATCAGTGACTTGCAGGGCCGGATGATCTTGAAATCCTGCAGTTTCATTTTCAAAAGTCTGCTCAGGGTTGAGGTATGCATCATGAACTGTGCGCTCCTCCACACCAGGAAGTATGTCATCATCAGGATACATATCGCAATGCCCCTTTTCCAAAGTGATATTTTGATAAAGAGGGTTCTGTGCCTCATCTTTTAGCCACACAAGAAAGTCCCAGATTTTGGACTTCCGCACGCGAAACATGTTCTCCAAGCATTTTTTCTTATACTGTCCTGGACCAATGAACACGACAGAGAGCATGTCATTCACTTGAGTGGGAGTAAGCGGCAGCGCAGTCGCTGTGGAGACCACATTCATATCATGAGCGCAAGTATTGCCCCGAAAGACACGTGCTTGACTGGGATCTGATGAACCATAGAGGCGGGAGACATATGCGGTATTGCGGTAAATTGCGCAAGTCATTTCTTCCACCCATGTCAAGTCTTTGAATTTATGTGGAAGTTGCCCTCGGTACAAGTGATTTGCGAGTGCGAAGCGCGGTATTTTGCCCTTTTGAAGCTCGGAATGGCAATCTGAGCACAAGTTTACACTCACAGTATCAGCATGGGTTACGATGCCAGCTGCATCAAGCATTAGACCTTCACATATGCCTGGAAGGGAAGAGAAGTCGCGGGAGAACCTTTCATCGAAACATGTCAGAAGATAGATATTTAAGTCGCGGGCAGCACTGGCAGTTGATATATTGAAAGTGTTAACAGGGCTGTGTTTCTGAGAACGTGAGCATGATGCACAAGTTGGAGGAGCAGTCCACATAGATCCTGCGCGATAGTTGCGCAGACAGTCGAAGACGACATCTTCGTTAGGAACAGTTGGCCAGGCGGAAATGATTTGTTGCTGGCGCGCATGTTCTAGTGTTGCTTGTTCTGAGCGGAGCGTAGCACGAGCAGATTTGTTAAATTGCTGTTGGCGGAGAGTGCGGGATTTAGTAAGGGCGGAAAACACGGATTTGGTATATTCCACTTGGAGGAGAAGACATACTGAAGCGTCAAATGAATTAGGGAAATTTTCGGCAGAGGTCGGGAGAGAGCAGTAAAGAAAATCATGAAGTTGCGAGAGTGTGCAAGACATGAGTGATTCGCAGCGCTCGCGGAAACTCGTTATAACTGCAGTGCAGCGGCTGACATGACTGTGGCTGAATGAAATGCGCCTGGAAGGATGAAGACCATTCATGACGGAAGCTAGTTTTTTTTTGGAAAATTGCTTAGCAGATAAGGGAGAGCTTACTTCATTTGTGACGGACAGTAATTGTTGAAGTAAATTGATATGCTGAGCGTAGATGATTGAGTTTTTCGAAAGAGATTGGGGCTTGAGTAAAGAGTGTGTGATAACTTCTCCAAATTTGAGGATGGTATTATGATAGACAAGAACATGATAAGGAGTTTCAGTGTTGAGGAGGAGAGAAGAGGGTAATGAGTTAAGGAGCTGTGTGTTTGAGATAGATAAGCAGTGCATGCGATGCTGAATGAAATGGTGGAAGACAGCTAAAATTAATGAGTGCTTGTTGTATTTGTGAGGTAAGACTAAGTGAAGATGCTTGAAAGCATGCAGAAGGACAGTGCGTGGGAGGTCGTGAAGGGATTGAAGGTAATGAGACTTCTGGAAATAAAACCAAGTAGGATGGGACGAAGAACATGGAGTTGGAGCAAAAAGGCTGAGTACTGAAGAGGGATGAAAAGATGAAGACGATATTTGGAAGTAAGGGAGGGAAAGGACAGACCTCGTAAGAAGATTGCAGACGTGGAATGATGATTTTGCAAAGTATGTCAGAAAGGGCGTGCACGGCAGTGGGGAATATTCGGTAAAGATAGAACTGAGCCAGTCACAGACGGATTCTGCATTCAAGAAAGTTTCAGGATGAAGATCTGGATGATACAGTGCGTCGAAGTACTGAGGAAAGTCGTCAATGCAGCACTCAGTGTCATGAGGGGGGCACAGGTCATTGTCAATGACACGGGAAAGCACACAGGGGAACTTTATGAGAGGGAACATTGGTGTGTGGGGCGTGTGGTAGTACACAAGATAGATGTGGTAGTTCACGTCGTATGTGGTAGTTCACGCGGTATGTGGTAGTCGATGTATGTGGTAATGAGTTGGAGCACAATAGAAGTTTACGGTCCAGTATGTAGTTTTTTTGGATGACGCCGAGGGAGTATATAAGAAGTGAGAGCACACGAAGACGCTGGTGAATGAGCAAGGGACTGAAAGTGAAAGAAAATTGTTGGAATGGTGAACCGTGGGACGCGACACGTGACTGCTTCCAGAGTTGGCGGGACAAATGTCGTTCGAGTCCGACAAAACCCTCCCTCTTACTTACGTAAGAGAGTCGGGGAACGACGTCAATGAAGGAGCACTTGGAGGTTACCGCGTCACCATTCGCGGAAAACCATCCCTGACTTTGCATCAATACAACGCGCTGGCTATGTTCAAGCACAACGAAACACAGGCATATATGGATGTGACTTATCATGAAGAGGACCATCAATTCATACGGCGCGAAGCACGGCGCATGGATGCTAGTGGTTTGGAAAAGAAGCGAAGGAAAGAGCTTGTCGATTTCCGAGTCGAGGTAGCTCACATTCGCAAAGGCAAAGAGCTTGCGAAACAGCAAAAGATCAGGGAGGACTCCGAACGGCTATCCAAGGTTAAGCTCATCACAAAGGTCGAGGATATCTATGACGAAAAATGGAACCTCACGGTGGCGAAACTCGGCGAGCAAATTGACGCCTTCAGATTTATCGGGTTACCCGATGTGCCCGCGAAGAGCCGATTTTCGAAAAAAGCGGACAGGCAAGAAGCACTGAAAGAGATATTTCAACGGTATCAGTGTTATATCTTGGAGCATGGACCTTTATTTCCACCTACTGTGGTAGAAACTCCCCAGATAGCTGACGACTGGGAAGCAGAAGAGGAGGATGAGATGGACGAGTGAGCCTTCCGTTGAATTAAAGTGATTTACACCACGCAATCTACCTAATTATCTTACATATCTGACTCGTGTACTCGGATAACAATCTTCATACATTTTTTGAAGGACCAGAGGCAACTACTGGCTGTAAATCTACTTAGAATGCGGGGAGACCAAGGTATTCGCGCGAGCGGCGCCTTTTGGTGTGGCTGTACAGCTTAGTAATGGGCCATCAACCGAACCGTACTTGCCCGTCCCCATCAACAGAACTAAAAGTGACGCCGATCAGAAGTCGCGGATAGAAGACGTAAGTCCTTGCTATCTGAAGACCGATCACTTATATAGTCGTATACGTAGCCTTTTATGAAAGGGTGCTCGCAGCTATCCGGTAAGTGAAGATCGATGAGTTGGTGACACGGTGACTTAAATCCCCCGTGGAGGACAATTGACAACGCGCTCAGGCCGCCAATACTGTCGATGCGCTTGAACCGTGTCGCCGATGAAGTGTGTCGGCGAGATGCGACGGTATGCAACAAGTACTATATGGATGCTAGAAGCTGCACGCAATCCAGACTCGCAGTTTTGCAGGAAACCAGTGTGAGGGGGCGAATCCGGGCCGAAATAAAATAGGTTCATTCTATAGTACGCTGAGTTCGAAATCATATCATGCCTGACCCTGCTACCACCAACCAGGCTGTCTGAACTCTCGTAGCCTGCTTATAGCAATCCCAACTCATCCGACCTGCAAAGAAATGCTATGCTATTCGGTGCCGGGAGGAGCCCATTCACGGCCGGTGATGCGGCACTCTCCCCCGGGTGTTCATTCTGACCAACATTCGGCTTAGCCTCCGGTACTACTATTAAGGTCGCAGCTACCTTAGGCAGCCTGGTAAACCTCAACGAATTCATTTTGACTCTTACATGACCTATCATCCTACTTTCGGTATGTGCAGGGTGCCTGGCAGGTAAGAGCGAAGCTGGGGTCAACCGATCATCGACCGTGGCAGTTTTGTGAAGCCCGTGTCAGATTCCGAGTCGGTGGGAAAGCATGTTGAATATAAGTGAATAGCAAGCGCCGGCCTCGTGAGTTCGATGAGACTCGACATTCCGGGGTTTCCACCCAAAGGTGAGTGCCAAACATGTGCTCCATATGCTGTATACTCGAGTCGGTAGGCACACTTACGATGCAAAACAATTTGTTGCGTAGAGATGTGAAACCTGAGGCCTTGAGGCCCGAACGAGCAGCAGTAAACCTTGTAGACCATCGTTATATCCTAAAAACCCATAAAATACAGCAGGCAACACAATACAGGACGTAGAAAAGAGCTACAGCTATTCGTACACGTATGTCAGAGGTTGTCGTCAGGTTCCATGCTCGTCCCTCCATCAGTCTTCAGTCTAACCCAGGCATCTCATAATCCATCGGCACATCCTTCCTCTCCAACCATGCCGCATCCCCACTGCCCAAATCCACGCCCTTCCCGCAGTCTAGCCGCCGCCTCGCTGGCAGCTCCTTCAGCTCCACACTCCCACATTCACTGGTTTCATCTGTCCGCACAACGACATAGTGCTCCCCATGCCACCCAAGGAAATCCACAGACGGCAACGCAGTCGCAATGCTGCGCGCGCTAGAGTTCCAGATGTCAGTTTGCACTTGGAAGTCTTTCTCCGACATGAGATTCGGCTTCGGCCGCCGCTGCGATGTGCATTGGAGGTGGAGGAAGGACAGCGAGCAGAAACGCGCAAAATGCTGCGCGTACTCGTTCAGCATTTTGTCCGAGACCACCGTCGTGACGTTGATGGCGGCCATCTCCTGTGGGATCGCCTTCACTAGCGACGTCAGAGCCTGCTGTGTAAGATTCGCAATCCGCACACCCAGGACCCGCAGACCCGAGAGCTCGGGAAGGACGTTCAGCACCAGATCCCATGGACAGTTGCCTAGATCGAGCCGCCTCAGCCGCCTTCTCCTTCTCAAGAACTGTGTTACACTCTGATAGAGTGCGTACTCGTCGTCATGGCCTACAAGCACGAACCGGAATGCCTCAAGGTGCGGGAGGAACGTGTGCTGGTCATCAATGACCTGATCGCTGGTGAATACTACTGCAGCGGAAGCTGGTTCCTCAAACGTCCCATGGAGCGTCAGGCTCTGCAGATTGTGTGCGTGTGCTATCCGCGCGAACACGATGTGTGAGATGCGTGTGTCGACGAGGTCCAGGTGTGTCAGGTTCTTGATGGTCACCGACTGGAACGCAGAGTCCCATGAGTGATGTCGTGCAAGATACGCGCCAAGGATCAGATGTCGTAGCGTATTGCGGTTCTGGTCCAGCACCGTCCGCACCTCCCCCATGTCCGCGAAACCATCATCATCCTCCGCCCGCAGCGTGAACTTCCGTAGGTTTTGGAACGCTGATACACCAACAGCGTCAAAATGCCAACCGCTGGGAACATATTTGATTAGGGGTGCGCTGCGGCAGGCATGTATCAAACTCACATTAGACCAAGCCCACGAAGATGGGGATGGCTCGCAAGGACTGCTTGCACCATTTCGGCGCGCATCTCCGGATAGCCAATCCATTCAAACTCCACGAGCGCCTTAAACTCAGGCAATGCGGTTTTGAAGATGCCTGAGTGAGAAAGTCAATAAGCGACTGGAAAAGCACTCGGACCTACACTCACGCGTCATGAGGTCTAGCATGTCACCTTCCTCATATGCCCAATGGAGCCGTAGAGACTTGACCCGACTCGCGAACACGGGGTCGGCCTTGGCCCTATCGAAGATGTCCAAGCCACGGTTGAGGTTTTCTTGGTCCTCTCCGAAGTAGAGGTCAAGTGTATGGAATATTTGTCGAACGGCAATGTCTCTGTGAAAAGAAGACACGAATAGCCAGGTACGCAGGTGGTGCCGTGGGATATGATATGCGATCCGTTCCCATACTTCGAGAGGAGCACGTTGTGAGGCTGGTTCCGCTACAAAACGGATCTGCTTGGCGTGAGACTGAGAACGCAAACGAGTAATCGAGAGGCAACTTACCCGCTTGTCACGTCGGATATGTTGCTGAATCTCGCGGTTGGAGGGGTCCAGTTTCAACACTGCTTGGAAGTCTGAAAATACGTCGTCAGCTCTGGAAACAAGCAGCACTTCGATGGAAAGCAGCAGTCACAAAAGGAAAGGCAGAGAAAACTACGTGACACCTCCGACAAGTGACCAACCCGTTCACCACAAGTTTCCACTGGAAGCGAAACCCGTCGCGCAAGAATAAATCCCCGAACAAGCCGGTAACCCAGCCCTGGACGTACGACGCGAAGGGTCATGCCTCCGCCTGATTTCGAAAATGGCCCCCATCCTCCACATCGGACATGAACTTCAGGACATCCATTGCAGAGACATGAAGATGACAGGTGGTGAGCCTCTCCAACAGATGATCATACCTCAGCCCTTTCTGACGCTACTGTCTTGCGATCCCAGAACCAATGGCTTACCTTGTTGTGCTTTTGACAGAAGACTTTCTCCACCGCATTTGCGAGCGTTACCGCGCGCAAGCAAGGCGCGCGCGATGTCCGCCTTCGGCAAGTTAGGGGTTTTGAGATACACCTCCAGATAGTTCTCGACCTCTGGTCCATATCTGAAATATGCATTCGAAAGCTGCCACAAAGATATGAACTCAAGGACGTACCTTCCAGCCTGTATGAGAGCTAGAGACGTGTCGAGCAGAAAATTCGCCTTGTTGTGCTGGGAAAGGGAGTGCAACGCATCGTATACGGTGGTCGTCAACTCGTCCGGTGGACAAGAGGACATGGTGGTCGATCACAAAGAGGGTGTGGTGAGAATTACCTGTTTACTGGATCGTTACCATCGTTTCGGGTCGGCAATAATGGTTTGCCCAATGCCGTCGGCATCCGGCAATTTAACGCCTTCCGATCCGAACCTCGGACACTTCCAGCTTTCATTCAGGAAGAGACTACAAGTAGCTAAAGAGACGGGTTGCTGACAAGATCTGGACCATCCAACTTTAAAAGCATTGCAGAGTTTCGATAATGGTACATTTTATTCAAAGAGGTTGGTGCCATGGTGCTGAAGAGCCATTAAGATCAGTATCGTCAAAGTATCGTGGCTAAACTACCTCTTAACGCCCACCCTGAGATCGTTACGTCTGACCACCCTCGACTCTGATCACCATGCATTGGTACAATACCCGTAAATCCTTCCGGAGGTTACATAGAAATACATTTGAGGGACCATCTTACATCAAGCCGTTCGTTTGAATCATAATTTGGCTGCGGCACGACCTTGCCTCGCCTGTCGTTGACCACGCAATAGCATGGGTTTGATGGATTCCTTAGGGACGAAATATCAGCACCTACCTAGATGCAAAAAGAAGAGAAGATGACTCACCTCGTACGCCGTGGTGACCTCAGTCTGATTGAGTGGCTCAGTTTGCGCGCGCTCCCATAACGCATCATAGACCTTCCCATCGAAGACCCCAAGGGCACTACGTATTTACGTCAACAACTTCAATATGAGGGCTATAGTCTTCGAATCATACCTATCCAGCTCCCAATCCGTAAAACCGAAGGCGTCGCTTAGTCCTATAGCATTCGGTAGTAGCTCTTGACAAAGTTGATTGATATACAACCGCAATGGACGAGCTGGATCGCTTGAGCCGGATTGCTTCTTATCCAGTGATCGCAACAGGCCAAATGAAAGGAGATCAACGAGGCTCGCTTCGACGACGGTGAGCAGGTACTATGATATCCGATGCTTGTCAATTATTTCAGCGACTCAAAGTGAGAGCGGCTCACAAGTGTATACAGAGAACGAACAACCTCCCGAGTTGGGGCTGGGAGTACGAGGTTCGCGATGATCTCGCCAACCTGGACAGCAATAAACGCCTCGGTAACTGCCTTGGACACACGCTGGTTGACGCTCGCATCGGAAATTTCAAAGGTCTGCGCATGCTCCTGAACTAGGAGAGCAGCTCGCCATTCCAGAAGGTCGATGGCAAAGGCGGGATCCTGCCAGGAGGCATCGGTTACCGTAGGGGGCTGGTTCGATGGGAGTAGGAGGCGGAGGTAACGTGAAGATGGCGATAACGAGAACGCCGAGGGGTCTGCAGAGGAGAAAAGGGCCTTATACGACTTGAGAGCAGCACGGACGACCTGTTGGTCCAGCACGAAGTTATCACCCTCGTATCTGTTACATCACTGAACTTATTGACGTTATAGGTGCAGGAAACACTGCTGGCTTACGTTACACTTGGGAGATAATCAGCGTAAAGCCTACCAAGGCCAGCGAACGCGCTATATCCATGGCCGCCCATAGACCGTCTGGCGACCTCAAGGTCGTGGACACCCAAAGAAGAAACCATGACTTTCAGACCACTCGTGGTCGCATGCATCTCTGCAAGTAATGATGTGTCCCCTGATGCCAGCCTTTTGGACATAGCGTCGAAGGATTGAAGCTGAGATACATCGTCATTAGTATGTGGATAACGGTTGTCTGCATCTGTGCTGCGACGCACCAGAGTCCGACCAAGCTGAATGAAGACGTAGGCATGTGATAGGATGGGCAGCAGGCGGATATAGACGGAGGGGTAGGTGATGGTTTGTTTTTCAACACCATCGGGGCCTCTTTCACCTTGTCTTCTCACCGTGGCATATCGTATTGAAACGGTGGCGGCTGGTGGAAGGATTAGCGCGAATGGTGAGATGATCGAGAGCATAAATCAACCTTTCGCCATCAGCCAGCCTGCACCCGTCACCATGCTAGCATGAGATTCATCAGACGCGTCAAATGACAGTGTAAAAAAACTATATACTTTGCGCGAATGTAAAGCATCTGAGAAATCGTGAGCGTTGTGGATTCCTGCTAGTTTAAAAAACACTCACCCCGCCGTAACTGAGTTTCGCGTGGGGAGGTTGACTGTAACGCCCATCATCCGTAACCTGCGCAAATTTGGATAGCATGTTCTCCTTCGGTATACGGACATGGTCAAACCGCGCAAATCCGTTATCGGTCGTGGAATAGCCCGCTAATGCCTTAGGGCCTAAAGTGGAGTTAATGCTTTGGACAATGTATACAGGAGACAATCCAGACCGATATCACCAATAACAAGACCAGGCAGGACCTTGTGATCATCTAGCAGGCGTCAGGAACTGAAACCAAGTAGAAGTATACCAATTCCATTACCCATACTCCTCAACTGGACGAGAAAGAGATGAGGGCCAACGTCGTTTCCACCTGGAAGAATCAATTTCGCTTGGACCACCCCATGCGTCGATGTCTTCCCTAGCGCTCCGATCCACCATTTACTACTCGTGAGGGTGGGTGAGTTGATCTCAAACTCTTGCGTCTCGGGTATGAAGGTTGCAGTGGTTTCTAATCTCCCCACATTAGTTCCATGGCCGAGTTCAGTCTGGAGGTAGCATCCCAGGATCCCGCGCGTCGCGATTAGTGGGCCATACTTAGCAACGAGTGAAGGCGACCCTTGGGAGAAGAAGACGGGCTGAAACGCTAGTCCGAGGAGTCAAATAACGCTTTGAATCCGTGTTTCCAATACGTACCGACGTTGTGGAGACCAATCGGAAGACCTTCGTCCAGACTTGCGATTGCGAGAGAAGTATCCTCATTTGACCATCTGTGTGTTTCCTGAAGCTCATAGATACGGTTAGTCATGGCAAGTCCGCGTTGATAGCGTTCAGTGCGGGTCATAAATTCTCTAGAAGGCGACTGAATGAGTTGAAGTTTCATCGTACAAGCGTGGTTTGTAGGTCACCTGCGCGACTTATCAAAGACAGGATCGTTCTCCAAAACACTGACAATCTTGTCCCGCTTTTGCCATTCTTCGTGTCCATCTAGGAGGGAATCTCGTTCAGCTTTCCTGACCCCGCTTTGGCATCCACCGCGACTGTAGGGAATGAATACTCGCTATGCAAGAAATCCCTGGTAGAAGAAACGTCTATTGACGCTCCAGCTCTCGCAGTAGTCATGTCATTTGCTGTCCTCTGCGCTGCATCGTTGAAACTCGACATGCTGGTGCAGATGAAGTTGATTCGGGAGAGACCTGTGAATATGCATCAAGACGTGAACAACTGACATTGACAAGGTTCTTCGGCCTCCGGCCCACGGGTTCCCGACGCGACCATTGTCAAGCACGTGGATTAACCCTAACCTGAGGGCATGATCAGTTTATCTCCAAAAATCTTCAGCACTTCATCACATCAACCGTAAAAATCTGTCGGCGTAATCTGACATCCTCTGACTCTTCTCCCTCTGCTGCAGTTGGAAGGACTCTTTCTTGCTGCAAAATCTTTTCCTTTTATCTATTCCTCTCATTTATTTGACTCATGGCTGGAGAAGATGTCGAAATGACCGCGGTGGAAGTCCCCGTTATTCCTATTGCCGAGGTGAAGGAGAAGGCGGAGAGCTCGACCGCTACTGAGAAGACGAGTGAAGGGGATGATAAGGGGTTGATGGCCAAGGCTGCGAAACAGAGTACGTTTAACTTCCATATCTCAACGCAGCTTGATATGAACTTATCTCCATTCAAGTCGAATTTTACTTCGCGGATGCCAACCTTCCATACGACAAGTGAGCTCCAAGACATGCTTATGTCGGTTTGACTTAAGTGAGAACCCAGGTTCATGTGGACTCTATATACAAAAGACCCGGATCACTGGGTCCCCGTCGAGACGGTAGCCTCGTTCAAACGCATGCGCGAATATTCAGCGCTCGGGCACGAATGGGTTGCCAGGGCGCTCCGGACGAGCGACTTCTTGGAAGTGGACGACGCTGGAAAGAAGGTCCGTAGACGCACGGAGGTCCAGGAGCCCAAGGGCCAGTTCGAGAGGAGCGTGTACGCAGTATGTGCTTGATTGTTTGTTGGGTGCATTTGCCTTAACCTCTGGCGATAGAAAGGCTTCCCAGACGAAGACCCCACTTTACAGAGGCGATTAGAGGATTTCTTCGGCAAATATGGGAAGACCAACGCAGTCCGCATGAGACGTGACGAAAACAAAAAGTTCAAGGTTCGTCCAACCATCTATCCATTTCTCAACATGGTCAAGCTTTCGAGACCTCGTCATCGGCTGCCCTCACTCTGAACCATCCTGGAAACCCGAAGCTGAATTTCCTGATATTTCTAAATTGCTCCCATGTTATCCATTTTTGTAATCCCGTCTGATATACTCCCCAGAACTCCGTCTTCGCTGAATTTGCTGATTTCGACCACGTCGAGGCGTTCCTGAAGTCAGACCCCAAGCCCTCTTGGGACGGCGAAGAGCTGCTCATCATGACAAAGTACGTCCTCACACCCTCACACCCCATCTCAAGCCCTTTAATTACTATCTCATTTATAGAGAAGCCTACTGCGACATGAAGATCAAAGAAAAAGGACTGACGGGCAAGACTGCGAACAACCGCAAAGAGCTCATGTCCACCACCCGGGGCTTCAACGCCTTCCGCGAGATGGCCCGCGCCAAATCGACGCCCTCAAAGGGAAGTGCAGGCGCCACCGAGCCCAAGGAAGTCTTCCTGGAGTTCATGGGTTCGAAGATCCTGATCCAACAGGACGAGGAGGGGACGGGCAGCGTCAAGGAGGAGGACGTGCCGTATGTCAAGGGCGCTACGCTCCGATTCGAGGGTTGCGGTGGGGACGTTACGTGGTCTGAGATCAAGGTGTGTCGTGGTTGTGTCTTCGGTTGTCGGCGAGGTGCTGAGTGATCCCCAGGACCCCATCAAGGAGAAGTTCGAAGGCCGCGCGCCGTTCATCAAATACGCTCGTGGGGAGGACTCTGGGCTTGTTGGCTTCCACAAGGCGCTCAGTGAGGAGGAGATCGAGACAGTCAGGGAGGCCATCAAAACCATCAACTCTAAACCCGTGACATGGTCCCTTCCCGAAGGTGCGTCCACAAACCCCGTTCCGTGTCTGTCGCCTTACTGATTTCTCTCTTTTGTGTTCCAATAGAGGCGGATGAGAAGGCGTTCCAAATCGAGCGGGCGCAGACGGCAGCGAGGTCCGCTCTTGACAGCTCATTCGGCGGCGGACGAGGGCGGGGCCGTGGAGGCGCCCGCGGTCGGGGTGGTGGACGTGACGGCGGACGCGGGGGAGGACGCGACAATGCTCGTGGTGGACGCGGTGGCCGAGGGGGCGGTCGTGGCGGACGTGGTGGACGCGGAGGCGCCGGGGGACGCGACGGCCGTGACAAGAAGCCCGAGGCGAAGGAGGCGGGTTCAGAGGAGGTCGGCGAGAAGCGGAAGAGGGCTGTGGAGCCTGATGGTGGGCCTCACGTTGGTGTGCGGGGTACGGCGGGGCCGCCTGTCCTACAGAGTGCGAAGAAGACGAAGACGGATGGGGAGGCGGCATCATGACCGTTCCTTACACCCGTCATCGGCCTAAATGCAAAACAAAAACTTCTTGGGTGAACGCACACACATTTGGCGCAAATGTAACTTCTTCAAAAGCATGAGAATCTGTTTCTGTACTTTGTATTTGGTTCTAGGTTATCATAGCAAGTCATCGCATGTATTCTGACCGTGATGAATCTCACATTCTCCATCAGCGATATGTATGAGAAGTAAGTCGTCCATCCAGCGCTGATGATTGGGTGTGATAGCAAGATGTAAGTAACATATATAACAGATACTCTACATGTCCGGGATAGCAAAGTTACTCAGTTATCAGTAAAGACAAAAGTCAGAAACCAAAGCAACAAATATCATGTTCACTGGCAGAGCAGACACCAGGCCCACCTCATTGAGCCACCATGCTCACCCCCCCCCAGCCAGACAATCAACAGTAACACCTGTCTGAACAGTGGATAGAAACCCCACCTGGCGCACCACCGCACTCGTCCTCGACGGGCTCGTACTCCCATATCGACTCTCGTCAAACCCTCTGTTCGATGTTGCTAGTACTGATGGATCCATCGTCGCCGTACTGCGCAGATTCCTCTGCACCATCGTCACGAATGTTGTTGAGGGCGCACCGTCTGTGCTTCGGGAGTAGGCATTGGATTGAAAGTTGCTGCCAAATGCCTAGGAGAAAATGGGTTTCGCTCAACTTTCTGCGAGACTGTGTCTTTAACATTGTGGATACTGCACAATGTTTGGGTTTTGGCCAAAACAGACCCCACGAAGATTTTGACATCAGAAATGTTGATGGGGGGCGGGGGGGCTCCTCCATTTGTCAGATTTTGTCTCTATTGGCATTAGGACTGCACACCGTGCCGTACAAACACGGCTATACGGTACCGTGCTACGGCTACCGTCCCCGTATCGTCGAGGATTTTGGCGCGAGCTGACGGAGACGGTGGATCGGCAATATGGTCGAAGCCGCAGACGTCTATGTTGATGGGCGGAGCACCTGTGACTGCCCCGAACTGTTGTGAACGATGGCGGTCGTCAGACAAGCACCCTCAGGCTCTCGCTGGCTCTCGGCAACGACATGTAAACTCACCTGATTTCAGTCATGATTTTGCGGAAGGAAGTAAAGATCAGTGACACCAATGGGGATAGAATCATGACATTCGTCCAGATGACGTCTACTTGCTGTCTGCCAGCTTCTGCGCGGTGTACCCGACGAACGATGCGCGTTCGAGTTTAGAGACCTTCGAAGTCCCTGTTGAAGCATGAAGCAAGGTAGCTCTGAACATAAATTGGTTGGGTGGAGTCTGGACGAATATTCCGAAAGGAGTCGGGTGCTTATATCGTGTAGCCTCGCGAGAAACTATCGTTCAAAAGCAGAGACATTCACATTCGGAAGCCTGGACTGGCAAGGGCGAGCATGAGCAGACCGAGACAGAATGCGTTTGCGAAACAGTCTCATACAAGTCTCGGGATTTGCCATGCTCCCGCCATCGTCGGCCTCCACATCGAGAACTCTTTCCTTCCCACTACCATCCGACCCGCGTCGTAATACCACTCCTCTCCCCAAGTCTAACTTGGAGTAAAGACGGAACAACCCATGGTTGTGAGTCTCCCTGTTTTAATATATTTCTTTCACCCCACCCCTCCCCAGCACTCGATTGTGATTACACCTGAAACTATACTTAGACTGCGAACGCTCCTTGCGTTATGAGTCCAAAATTGTACCTGGTTATGAATCGTTTCTGTCCTCTTTTCCATCAACCTATGTAGTTCACGTGGTGCTTACCTGCTTCTTCAGTGTTTCCATCCTTTAAAAAATCCTGCGATGTGGGGGTTGTGAATTCTTTCCAAGGTGAAGGCTGGCTCGGTGACCTGTATATTGGATGTGCCTACGCGAACGGTGGCCATTTCAATCTCTATCGATAGGTTGGCATGAACACGGTGTATGTTTCCCAACCTCAGCGGTGGCTATGAGTGCAACTTTCCGGGCCTTCTTGTCGGTTATTGCACCAAGGCAGGAGCATTCTATATTTCTCGGCTAGAAGAGTTCTGTCGAGACTACGTAGGTTCCCCAGCCCCCACTTTTCCCTGTATATTGGTTTTATTCGTGTGGGCTCATGCATACAGCACTTGAAGCTTGATGTATCATGCTGCTCGTATATTGGTATTCTTTAGAGTCTGGTCCTGAAGACGTCCCAAGTACATCGATGGTACGATACGAGGAAGAAAGAGTCGTCGATTTCGGTGTTATTCGTTGGTTTGGGTGTGATAGCAAGATATAAGGTATATAGCAAATTCTACAAACTGTTCGGGGATAGCAAAGGATACCCGGCTCGTCAATACTCAGTAACGACAGATCTATTGGTATAAAACACCCAATCACCTCCCCTCGCAAAGCAGGCCCCAGGCCCACCTCACCTCACCTCACCTCACCTCATCCAACCACCAACACCCCCACCCCCACCCCAACCCCCACCGCCAACACCGTCCACACCACCCCCAGCACCCCCACACCCCTCCCCAACGCCACACCCCCACTCGTACTCCCCGGACTCGTGCTCCCCAACTCACCCTTCCTAAACCCCCCATTACTCGTCGCCAGCACCGCCGGATCCACCGTCGCCGTATTCCGCGTATTCGTCCTCGCCGTCGTCGGGAACGTCGTCGGCGGCGCGCCCTCCCCGTTGCTCTGCGCCAGCGCCGCGGGGGAGAGGAAGACGAGGGCGTAGGCGGGCGCGGGGACGGGGATGGTGCAGAGGTTCGTGGTGGGGTCGCAGGGGATCGTGGTGATGTTTTCGGTGCCGACGGGGCGTCCGTCGGATTGGAAGTTGCCGCCGAATGTCTGTGCGAGAAGGATTCTATTAGTATGGTAGGGACTTGGAGGGAGGGAGGGAGGAAGGAAGGAAGGAAATGTACCTGGCCTGCCCACGTATAGTTCCCCTTCTGCGACACCGAATCAGCCAGAAGATACCTATCCCCACCCAATCAGCAAAACACCCCACAACCCCCACACAAAAGAAAGAGCCCAAGAGAGCCCACTCACTTGACCTGCACACTCGCCGGACTCTGATTCCCCTGCCCAATCCCCGACCCCCCCACCGCAATCTGCACGCTCAAATCGCTCGCCCCGCTCGGGTCCGTCACGAAATTCACGATCCCCACCCTCACCGGGTCCCCGTTCTCGTACACCGCATACGCTGGGGTATGGATGTCCCCGTTGTTCGCGTTGAGGTCTAGGATCTGGGTGGTGTTGGAGAAGCCGAGGGTCTCGGCGACGGCGAGGGCGGAGTAGTAGAGGGGCCCGACGGTCCATTGGTGGAAGGAGGACTGGTTGGTGGGGGGTGCTAAGGGGGGTGCGGCGTGTCAGTGTGGGTGTACAAGACAGGGGCGGATGGGAGATGAGGAAGGGGACGTACGCGTGAAAGGCTGCGAACGGAGGAGAAGGTCAGCAACAAGCACCACACAAAAAGAATTGAAAAAAACGGACGTTGTAAAACACATTCTGTCCTCCAACATGCATTAACGCCCCCGAAAAATTACTATGCGCCATCTGCAGCGAATAGTCGATCCCCCACAGCGCCGCCCCAAACGAGTCGCTCACGCCCGGGAACCCACCGCACGACGCCGTGTTCGTCTCGAACATCAGCAGCTTCTTCCCCACAGTCTGCGCGTACGCAGTGGAGTTGAGGAACTTCTGGATGATGCCCTTCCCCGCATTATGGTCGAGGTAATTCGGGAAGACGTCTTGGGGGACCACGGGGGTGCCGCCTGTGTTGAATTGGGCGGCGCAGTTGTCGGCGGGGTAGCTGCGGGCGGGCGGGGCGGGTTAGCATAGGTATGAGGTATGGTGTAGGGGGAGGGGAGGGGATGACTTACTTTTCGACGGCGAGGTAGGCTAGGTTCGCGCTGTACTCGGTGACGAAGCCCGTGTTCCAGATTTGCTCGGTCGTCCAATCGGCGTACGCGAGGTTGGGCCCGATGAGCAGGTTCATGTTCTTGGCGTTGTCGGTGGTACTCGCCATCGCCGCGACGAGCGTCCCGAATTCGCCGACGTAGTCGTAGGGGCCGTACGTCTATAGGTTAAGTTGGTTGGCGTCGTTGCATGCATTTCATCGATGGGGGGAAATGCTCACTGAAGGGCGATGGCCGTGGCGGGCGTAGAGATCGGGCTCGTTGCCGACTTGAAGCCCGATGAGGTAGTCTCCGAGAATGGCCTGGCCTTGCTCTGCGATATCGAGGCGGAAGTTGGAGGTGTCGTTGAACGGGATGCCTGCGCATAGATAGGCGCGTGAGCGACTGGCATAGTGATACGGCATGGCAGAGACGTACCGAGGAACCAACGCACGTTCACGAAGGACGAGATGTTTCTCATCATGTAGAGCAAGTCGTCGGTGAACACTATCGGTGGAGTTTGGGTCTGGTCTCGCGTGTCATTTCTTCTTTTAAGATCTCAGCGAGAGAAAGGACTCCGACGTACGGGGTTGGAGGCTCCATTGATATCTTTTTCTATAATTCTGCCATCGGGTGTGCTTTGCACGAGTGCCGCAGTTTCCTGTGTGTTTCCGCCCACCCGGATGTTGATGCCGCCAGAGCGTTGTTGAAGGTTGGCCATGAGGTTGAGAAAGGCAACTTGGATCAAAGTCCTGCATGGGCGTCAGAAGAGGTTGGGCGGGTACTTGAGCAGAAAGACACACGAATTCTTCCCCACTAACAAGAAATACGTCAGCAGCAGTGACGACATAGCACAGGGTGGTATACGCACAGACTTGGTTGGCCACAGACATTTCTATCGAGAAGCCAAAGAACGAGCCCGGTTGTTGTATCGAAACGCCAGGAGTGCCTCCATTTTGCAGCTGAATAACGAACTGTCTGTTCAATGGGCTTGGAACAGGTGGTGGGAGCAAAGTCGTGGGGTTGTACGCAGCAGCACCAGTATAACTGGCAGCAGCGGCTGTGGTGGTAGCTAAAGGGTTCTGACCCTGAGGGTAGTAAACTGTCACCGCTTCAGCAACAAGCGCCCGAAGTATGCCAAGGCCAAAAACATGGGCGACATTTATTCGCATTGCAGGTGCCAAGTGATGCCAAGCGATTTCTTTCTACAATCAGCGCTTGCGCAGATATCAGCAAGAAATGACGTCGACGATGCTGGTTAGAAGGAGGGAACTCGAGGAGATCTGCAAGGTAAGGAGTGGAGGAAATTAGGGAGGGGAAAGGTGATGACTGCTGCGTACGGCGAGGATGGAAGACGTCCCGGGACCAGTCCGCGGGACTACCTATACCCCAGGGCCCAAACAAGGAACCGTCCAATCACCCCATTTCAAGTGGAGTGCCAACAGCCGTGGTGCCGCACCGTAACGGCAGTTCTAAAAATACAATGACAATGAATTTCACTACCGCAACCCAGCCATTTTAGGGCGTCGCGAACCCATGACATGCGGCAAAGCCAACCGATTCCAGCATTACATGAGATGCTTATCTGCCGCCTGCGAGGTGCGTGGGCTGAAGTCAAGGTGCAACTTTCGCGGGCCATAGCGTCCCACATCAGAGATGATTGTGTTACTGAACGTCACTGGATGCTGCGATCAAACATGGAAGCAAAAATATACGTACAAGATGCGTGTCGCAATCTTCTGGAACGTCAACGGTCACATTGACTCCCCCACCCAGGAGTCAACGGTCGATCTGTCCAACTCGATGCGATCAAATTCTCAAATTCTCATGAAAGTGACACTCTCCTGGCTTCCCTGCCATCGCTCGACAGCTTGTTTGCTCCCCGGTACCTCCTCAACCTCTTTCCACGGCTCACAAGGTAAATCATTTGAGAACCCTAACCCTTGCCTAACCTTGCTTATTGTCAGGTCTATAGATCATTCACGACAAACGCTGAAATTAGATGATATCTTCCTTCCGCGCTCCGTTCTCTGTCATTCCTCTGCCATTGCGACTGTAGCCGTCCCATGTACACGTTTTCTGTACGCAACCCGCTCACTATAGCCTAAATTATATAGATTTGCTTGCTCTGGCCTGGACTTCATGGCTATCCAACTGGCGGCGTTGAAACGAAGCACAAGAAGAGTTTCTGACGCCGCGCGTCGTTGAGTTCACGTTAAAAGTGAGCTCAGTCTCCTCCGTCTGCTGCAAGTTTAACAATGGACGTCGTTCCCGAAGTCTTCAACGCGTCCATCCAGTTCCAGGCCAGCTCTAAGGATCTCGTTATCTATTCCGTCAGTGCTGGCCGTGTTGTGACTATAGCTTGGTAAGAGTCATACCTTTTCCCTTGTTGAATTTTTCTTAGCTTGACCCGCCACAGGCCTGTTCACAGTGGCATTACTCGCATTCAGCCAGGAGGAATACGACCATGGTTACTAAGTCGGGACTTACATTGGCCGTGCTTTTGTGCGATGTTGCTGCCCCCCGGCGAATCCTGCTCCTCTAAGATCGTCGAATCGAAAACCACCGGCCTATTCCATGCTTACTGTGGTGGGACTCAAGGCAAGAACTGCGGTTTCTACGGTAAGTCTTACACATCATTATTCCTCCTTTAATTCAATTCAAAGGCGCATAGTGAATCTGAATGAAAAGCACGACTCGGCCACGCTTGTGTCGGAATATCGTGAGCTTCGCACAGCAGGTACGTGCACTTTTCTTTTATACCATAGCATTTTAACTTGACGTACCGCATGACAGCCAGTGGGAAACTTCCCCCTATGGATACCATCCTCCAAGCATTCTTGCTGCCTGGTATGCCAGATACCGAGGTGGGCGAGTATTTCCAAGGCTTTTGTGGCGAACATAGGTCGCAGTATCCAGGCACCCAGCAGAGCTGCCTGGACTCAGACGCTCGCGGTAGGTTTTCCGTCTTTGTAACGACTAGCTACATTCTGAAACTATTCTAAAGCTCCCCGTCGTACGCCCATCAACGTCATTACCCTTGCGGAGGCGACAGCTGTGATGGCGCAAGGGCCCTACTACGCCCCTCCACATTTGATGCGCAAGCCCATGGTCGTCCTCCGGCCCCGCCTCGCATCTTCATATGTCAAAAGACGTGACCCTCCTGCCTCCGACGCTCCTTCAGCTGCCGCGACCCGGCCTCGCAAACGTCAGTCTCTCCCTATCCCAAAAGCTGCTCGGGTGTATTCGCCGGCTGCACCCAAGGCTTCCACGTCTTCGACGCTCAGCGCATCCACCACATCCACCTCCGCAACCGCCCCTGCAAGATCTTCGCCCTCGCTATTCAAGTTGGACGCATCCGGCGCCCCTGCTAGCTACGTGAACACTGAGGCTGGGGCTCAGGGAATATTCCAACGCATGCAAAGGGATTGGGGGTCTCCAAATGGGTTTGGAGTCGCTTGACGAAGCAGTGTGCGGCATGCGAGGACGTTTTCGCTACTCACGCGTTTGAAGCTCATGCTAGGATATGCGATGGGTCCGTCATCATCGAGAGCTCCAACTCCGAGTAATTCCCTCACATTTTGAAACAGTACATTATTTGTGATATCCAAACCTGAATACACCCATCTTTCTTGTGAATTGCTCGTGACCATTTTGTGAATAACCCTATGTACCTGCACATGGAGACGTCGGAGCCCCTCGCTGTGCTGAGCTGATCCAACAGCGCATCTGCACCCCTTTGCCACCCTCTCGTTCCGTAGCTATCCGGCCGAAACCCTCAGCCGCCGGTTCGGCCTTGCCACCCTGTTCATTCGCGGCACATGGAGACCCGGGTCCTCAAAGCGCTGCTCATACACGGGCGAGCGCGGCGTGTGGTGGTTAAGGTGAAGGTGCATGGGTTGGAAAGCGGCGAGGGAAGGGCGAATGCTGTAGATGGTGGAGACGCACTGGGAGACGCCGTGCGATGGTGGTGCTGGCTGGTCTGGTGTCTCAGGGTGGTGTCGTGTGTCTTCAGGATGGGGATGCGACAATCAGGGAGCTGCGGCCGCCTTGAGTACCAGAGTAAGAGAGAGTAAGTCATGCATGCGGGAAAGAAATGACCAACTCACATGTCAAACGACGTCATTAGTCAGTCATGCCACATGTTGTTCTCCTCCACCTTGGACTCGCTTCACCTCCATCTGTCATGTCAAGTAACTGGACCACACCTGGCACGGAGAAGCCAAGATCTTGGATTTGGGAGGTGGCTAAAGGTTAATTAGTATAGGTATGTTGGATTTGCCTGCTTAAAATTATGACTGCTCACCAGCGACGTGTCAGTGCAGTGTACCCTTTGATACAACAAATGTAAACGAACGCGTGTTTAAACAAACAATAAACGGACCGCGTTTTGTCTGCAGACGCGACACGGTCTGTTTATTCTTCCCACCCTGTGTCTGTGTATTCAAACGATAAACGCCCGTCCACCATACACCTTGACTTGTGATGCCCACAATATACATTGCTGAAGAAACCTTTCCGTGTATCCTGAATGAGCTTCGCGTCGTTCTGCAGGGGCTTGGTCAAGTTCCTCTGCCTGGACTTGCGTATCTGTATGCCCTCCTCGCTGCCGAGACCCTCGACGATGACATGGCATCCAACGACCTTAGGCCCGACTTCGCCTTTGATGATGACCTTGGGCCCGACTTCGCCTTTGATACCCGCTCATCCCCAACTGCTGTAGACACGTCCCCTGCCACATCCTTGGTTTCCTCACCAGCGCCAGCGCCCTCGTCATGCCCATCGTCACCGGAACCTTCTCTCTACAGTCCTTCGCCCACTCTGGGGCTGTCACGGCACCCTTCATCCTTCATTCCTTCCCTCAATCTACAACAAGGCTCGGCACCGGCTGCAGATGCTCACCTGGGGGAACCTCACCCGTATCCTCTGCGCAAGAGGGCCCATGTAACCTCGAATTCCGAGTCCGAGGAACTCGACAGTGGCTTCAATGGCGCCTCGCACAATGCAAGTAGTACGACAAACAAACGGCCACGTTTGCTGCCCGGTGGGGATGGTGGCGGGGACGGTGGCGACGATGGAGAAGATCCTGGTCACGTAGTCAACTGGGACATCACCTGCCGCCGCAATGGAAACCGCAGCAGGGTAAAGGGACCAGGAACAGGCCCGGGAATCGTCTGTGAGATGGCAGAAGAAGACGATGAGCGTGGCCTCTTTGCATTCTTGCATGACCAGCATGGCTATGAAGGCGACAATGACGATGACGATGAAGATGACACCCAGCAGGATGGCAATTACGAGCCGCCCTCAGCCAAAATCGACCACTATATTAATGACAACGATGACACCTACGACAACAATGTTGACTATGACGACCTCCCCGCCAGCGACGATGCGAATGATGAGGCCAACACTGCTCCAACCACAAAACACACGCGTCGCAAACAACCAAGGCAAGAGGACGACGCTGATTACATTCCTCCTGCAAACAAGGGCAGAAGTAAGGGCGAAAATACGGGGAAGAAATCGCGGACATGGCGTAAAGGCGCTAGACTACCTACTATTTCTGCGGCTGCCCGGCGACGGATCGTCACCCTATGTACAATCACGACAAAGGACCCCCTGGATAAACTTGCCCAACTTGTCCTTTCTTTCAGCGCAAACCAGTCTATAGCTGTGCCTGAACCAGAGCAACAGTCTCCTGCAGATGACCTGGCCCCACTCCGCGCACTGGCGATTCGGTGTGACGAACTAGAGGTCAATGTCCATCGGACGGAGTTGGACTTTATGATCACCTTGATTCAACTGACATTGGCAGTCGACGTGTATGTTATATCTCTGCTCTCTAGCCTTACTACGTACTCATTGTCATTTAGTATTCGGAAAGGTTTCACTGATAAGGACTGCCCTTCCGTAGGCGCGCTCGGAAGCCAAATTGGTTTTACACCCAACAAATTCCGCGACTGGGTAGCACATGGTACTCGGCTAGCGTACTTGGTTGCCGCAGGTGAATTTTGTATCCTTTCTTAGTATTTACATGCTCATCATGCTTGCACCATAGGAACACCATGGATTTTACTCGTTATCGCTGCTCTTGGAATGAGGGCTTGCCTCACGCGTCGCCAGGACACTGTGACAGAAGACATCTATAGCATCGCATTCACCTTGCGCCAACCCCAAGGTAAGTTGAGATTGTTTTCCTGACATATATTCAGACGCTGAAAGACGTATGCCAGACGATGACGTGGGACGAATGGTCAGGACAGTGCTTATACCGTTTATTATTTCACTGCGTAGAATTCCGATCCCCAATGCGACATTCACTTTCTTTTCCAAATCAGCACCCGGCAATCGCGAAATCTACGGCGACAGAGAAGTTGACGGTCAATCTTTGGACAGATGCTTTGACCGAGTCACCACAAAGTGCGTTCATATTCCCGGTCCATTCCTCAGCTCACAAAATATCATTAGCTATTTCCTCCTTCCTCCCCGGTCTGAGGCCTGGTTAGGGAGTCAGGTACCACCCCCATCAATTCAATATACGCATCGACGTGTGAACGATTGGCAAGTGAGATATGTAGGTCAAGAAGAGATGGTACTGAAATACTTGGGAACCTGCGATGGAGATGGGCGCGGAGGACAGGATGGCGAAGGAGTCGACGAGGAGTTAAATCAGGAAGATCATCTGGGATTAGCTGTAAAATCTGAAGCAGCTCGGTACGGATCAGAGGCGGGGTCTTGCGAGGCAGGGGAATGGGATGCTGATGGACGCCTGATACTGTGACCAAAATATATGGACAAGTGGTTCTATACTCAGGCAGTGGTTCAAAGTATCGCACTTTGACCTCACAAGATAGCCGTATCAGCTCAGGCTGAATCAAGAGCCCTTCTTCATTGCGATGGTCAGCAGCTACAGTTTTCTGTCAGCTAGAAGTCCTCTCACGATAATTGAATAGAGCCCTTACGACAACAGATCCTCTGTGACGACACATTTGCAATATTTGTGCAGACCGCAAGTGGGCCGAATCCAAGGGTGAGTGCCGCACCTTCAATCCTCTCTAGCTCATCACTGTCCTCGTTGAAGTACGCATCAAGGTAATCAACATCAAAGGAGCCATCCAAGTAATGTATATAATGGTCTCGTGATAATTTATCGTCATAATGTTCGCAGCTAGACGGATATGAAATTAACAAGTGTTTGTGAATACAGGATTCCATCTTACATGATGAACGGGCTGCCCTGCTTGTTGTATTCCAGTGAAAGGCGTCCACCGCAGGTTTCTGCCTCTGGCACATATCCCCGGCGAATTTTGGTTTGATGCTCTTCCAGTTGACGGCGCTGGATCTCCTCTGATGCCGTCACGATGGTTTGCTCATTTCGTTGAGCACGACAGCCAAGAGTTCTGACCGCGGTGATGAGGGCAGCTGTTTTTTTCAAATATGTCACGGCTTGGTGATGAGGACGCTAGTCGATGGTCTATATCTTGTGACAGTCGTCGCTGGATATCAGCCCGTGTGGCTGATGTATGTACAGCCTTCATTTCAACTAGATCTGTACTGGGACAGACTTTAGAACCTTGACCTGCAAGTAACCGGGCTTTAGAATCAATTCATCCATTTGTTTGACGCATTTGACAT
Source organism: Lyophyllum atratum (assembly GCA_014905825.1). NCBI lineage: Eukaryota > Fungi > Basidiomycota > Agaricomycetes > Agaricales > Lyophyllaceae > Lyophyllum > Lyophyllum atratum. The sequence continues at coordinate 1,318,482 of JACGCN010000012.1, forward strand.
ACAAGTGAAATGATGCCGTTCACAAGGAACCAAACTACTTGTATCGTCCGTATCATGTAGCAGGTTACATGTAACAGTTTCTCCTCTCTTGGTCCCCCCTGCAGGCAGCCCCAATGAATACGCGAAGTTCTGCCAAGGTTTCTGCCAGTCATCCAAGTCTTGCCGAAAGAGATATCCCACTGGATGGTCAAGTGCCGTTTCAGGATATTCCACATATGCATGAATATCATCGTAGACATATAGACGAGAGAGTGTGGTTTGTCGATTCAGCTTCACATTTTCCCGTACAATAGGGACAGGGGCGGAAGGCAGATCCAGGATAGGAATTAGCGGCGGCGTAGCTCTTGCGGGTGGACGGATTGGAGATGAATGTGCTGTATTTATTCTCTCCTTTCTCTTTAGCTGAGGCTCAACGCTGGCGATAACGCCAGACAACCATTCTGCTATGTGGGGCTCAACTTTTACGGATGTGACCTCTGAACCGTCCAATAGGTGATAGAGATGCGAGAGTTGGGAGTGAATATCCACATATACCCCGTCACCTGGGTTAAGCAAGTCTTGCATAGAAAGGGGAGGCATGAGTAGGCCAACTAGAACAAGGGAAACACGTAGAGGTGGATTCTAGTAAAACACGACAGTGATGCTAAGTCGCCCAAAGTTCCTCTTACACGCAATGTCAACAGGTGTGGAAAAGCTTCCTGAGCAAGACCGTAGCCCAGACTCCCAAGCCATCCTCGCCATGCATCCCAAAGACCTGGTAATTGCACTTATTCAGGCGACACTCCAAACCGAGGAGAAGGCCAAATCTGGTAGATGTTACAGTTCACAGCGGAAGTGGTCCAAGGCGAGCCTCGAGCAGCCTAAATTGACAATTTGTCGCCAGTGCACAGAGAAGGGAAGCCCTTTGGCACTGCGAGTTTTAAGGCAAGACCGAACATGAATTTTGACACACACCCGCGACGACAGCCGCGACGCAAATATTGGGTATTTATTGGATCAATTTCTCGGTCTCTGTTGATGCGTCTTTACTTGCACATGGTTGCTACTGTTTGATCTGGGAGGCTCAGAATCATGTCAGGCGCTTCTCCTGTCACCTGGAATGGTCCTTGATGGGATCGAGTTGGACAGATCGACCCTCCCCTCCCCACCCAGCCCCACCCGCCGCAGCAAGGTAGCTTCTGCCTTTTTATAGCTCGAATTTAAGTGATCACACGAACCAATAACAAGCAGTGGCTCCGTCTATTATAATTGAGTGAGAGTGGATGATCACGAAATAATAATAATATGCGCAAGAGGACGAGAGAAAAAGGGGGAAGGCGGACCGGGATAGGTGATGAAGCAATGGGGTTTCGGGACCCTCTCTATACGAGACGAAGAACTCGGGAGAACCGGTCGAAACCTAAACCTAAAATATCGGAGGTCCGCAGCGTCAATGGGCGATGGGATGTGTCCCGATGACGGCGAATGACGATCAAGAACGAAAGCGGTATCGTAGGAATAGAGCTCTTATATGCCAAAAGTCATGCTGTAGATCTGTTGCACAATATCAAAGCCCATTGCAAATGATGCATGTGGAACGTTGTGGATGATAATACAGACCGAATTCCAGAACGCAAGTCTCCAACAACCGTCCACGCTGCTGAAAACTCGGCGTCACCGGAACCTAGTTCAAGGTCAAAGGTCCTTGAGGTAAAAAATATACAAAATCCTACTACTAATCGTAGTTCGTAAGGTACACGTAAAAGCACAATAAGATATACCGAAATATGTTAGTACCATACAATCCATTAGCACCCCTCACCAACCAATGTCTACTTCTTCCAGTCAAGTCCACAAAACAAAACTGCATGTCCAATCCACACCCCAACCCAACTCCAGAATCTCACCTCCAAACCAACCTCCCCACCACCACAACCACCCCCACCACAACCGCCCACACCGTCCCCACCCCCGGCCCCACCCCACCCCCCGCCCCATTCGCCCCATCGCTCGTCCCCCCAAGCTTCCCCTTCCCCCCCATCGCCGTGTGCCCATTCGACGTCGCGAGCACCGCCGGGTCCACGCTCACCGTATTGCGCACCTGCGTCCTGAACGTCGTCGAAAACGTCGTGGACGGCGCCCCGCCCGTCTCCGTGAATGCGCTGTCCGTCAGGAACACTAGAGCGTAGGAGGGGGCGGGGACACGGATGACGCAGATGGAGTTGGGGCAGGGCACGATGGTGATGTTTTCGGTGCCCATGGGGCGCCCGTCCGACGCGTAGTTGTCGCCGAAGGTCTGTGAACGATAGTTAGGAACTTCTTTTGTGAGAGGGGTTTATGCCCGGTGAGAACTCACCTGCCCCGCCCAGGTGAAATTGCCCTTCTGCGCCACGGACCCCGCGAGCAGGTATCTACGATGCCACCAATCAGTGTCTCGTACCACAATATCAGTCCTCTCCAACGCCCGAAGCTCACTTGACTTTAACCTGCGCCAGCGCCGGCATCGCGCCCTGCCCCTGCCCCTGCCCGCCCCCAATCGAAATCGACACAGTAAGATCACTCGCCCCCGACGCGTCCGTCACGAAATTGAACAGCGCCACCCTTACGGGGTTCCCATTCTCGTAGATCCCATACGCAGGCGTATGCAGCTCCCCATCATTCGCGTTCAGGTCCAGGACCTGCGTGACGTTGGAGGGGCCCATCGTCTCCGCCATGATTAAGGCGGCGTAGTATATCGGCCCGATGGTCCATCCCCGCCAGGTGGACTGGTTCGTCGCGGGCGGTGTGAATGGCTGCGAAAGAGCACAGGAAAAAAGAAAAGTCAAACGGGGCCCGGGTTGATGGAGGGGGGGAGGGAAGACACACGTTATAATAAACATTCTGCCCTCCAACATGCATCAGCGCCCCCGAAAAATTGCTATACGCCATCGTCAACGAATAATCCAAGCCCCACAGCGCCGCGCCGAACGAGTCGCTGATCCCATTGAACCCCCCGCACGACGCCGTGTTCGTCTCGAACATGAGCATCTTCTTCCCCTTCGTCTGCGCGTACGCCGTCGAGTTCAGGAACTTGTTCACGATGGAGCGGCCGGCGTTGTGGTCGAGGTACGTCGGGAAGATGAGTTGCGGGTTCTGGTACGTTCCGATGCCAAATTGCGCGAAACAGTTGTCGGCGGGGTAGCTTTGTCCAATGGGGAAGGGGGATCATTAGAGGGGATGCAGAAAGAGACAAGGAGGAACATACTTTTCGACGGCGAGGTACGCAAGATTCGCACTATACTGATCCACAAACCCCGTATCCCACACCTGCTCAGGCGTCCAATCCGCATACGCAATATTAGGCCCAATCAGCAGGTCCCGATTATTCATATTAGGGTCATTGCCCATCGCATTCACGAGGTTCCCAAATTCACCGACGTAGTCAAACGGGCCATAAGTCTACCGAGCCTGTCAGCATGGTCCTGAATCATCCTGGGTGGGTGCAAAAATGAAATACTGACGGATGGGCGGTGCCCGTGCCGCACGTAGAGGTCGGGCTCGTTTCCGGCTTGGAGCCCGATGAGGAAGTCCCCGAGGATGGCTTGGCCTTGCTCTGCGATGCCGAGACGGAAGCTGCTCGAATCGTTGAACGGGATACCTGTCGAGCGTCCGTGTGAGGTTGTACACGCTTGAGGCATACGAGCAGAACCTGGACTTACCGAGGAACCAACGCACGTTCACGAGCGACGAAATGTCCCGCATCATGTGCAGCAGATCCGGAGTGAACACCAGCGGCGGCGTTTGCGTCTATCCACACAGGTCAGGCCATAATTATTCTCCCTCGTGAAGAATGGAGATAAGGACAGCACGTACGGGATTCTTGACACCGACCGTGTCCTTCTCGAGGATCCTCCCATCCGGCGTGCTAGCCACCAAAACCGCCGTCTCCTGCGTATTCCCCCCGACGCGTATATAGACGCGTCCCGCCCTCTGCTGGATATTCGCCATCAGGTTAAGAAACGGCACCTGCAACACAGAGCTACGCCATATCAGCACCCACCTCACCAAAAACAAAAGAAGCCCAACTCACGAGTTCTTCCCCACTTCAACCCGCAAAGAAAAAACCTCAGCACCCACAACACAAAAAGGGGCCCAACCAAAAAAAAACTCACAAACTTGATTCGCCACACTCATCTCAATCGAGAACCCCAAAAACGAGCCCTCCTGCTGTATCGACAACCCCTGCGCCCCCCCACCACCCAGCAGCTCAATCGCAAATGTCTTATTAAACTGCGGCACCGGCGGCGGCGTCAGCGTGTTCGGGTTGAACGCCGCCAGGCCCGTGTAGTTCCCCCCGGGCGCGGTGGCGGTCGCGGTGAAGGGGGCCTGGCCTTGCTGGTAGTACACCGTGACTCCATGTGCGAGGTATGATAGATGGAGGAGGGTGACGACACCGACACCGAGGCTTAGAATGGGTGTTCGCATCATTTTGCCGAAGGATTCTTTGATCCGATATTTCGGAGGAGGGACTTGGCTAGCTTGGGAGTTCAAGGGGTCAACAAGGCAAGCGCGTCGCCTGGAAGGGCGAGGGGGAGGTGGGTGAGCTTGGCAGGAGAGACTCGAAGATTCAACGCCGGAACTAAATTATCGTGGGACGTCTCACCCCCCAAACGTCGAAGAAATGGACAGGAGAAGTGCAAAAATACCTACGGCTCTACTAGTATTCAGTTCTTCTCCTCGCTCTCAACAACCTCACTCATCCGTCTCCCACTCTCCAACTCCGCTTTGAGCTTTTGGAAATGCTTCTCCTCCTCCCACACAAACGGACTCTTACTCGCAAACAGCAGATCCATCTCCTCCAACGTCCGGTTCGCGGTCCTAGAAAAAAAAACGAAAACCCATTCAGCGAAATACCAACCGTGAGAGGGAAGGGAGGAAACATACTCGGGGTATAAAGCCCACACCAGCGGAATCGACAAAAAGTTGATCACACCGAAAATATGGAGCGTACTGCGCAAATAGGGGGGCAAAGTCAAATTTAGATCGGCGGATGAAGGACGAAACACGCACTTTTCACCAATCTTGCTGAACATCACCGGATTAAGCAGCGTCAACCACCCATTCCCAATACTCCACCCCACCACCCCCCACGCATTCCCTTTCGCTCTGACCTCCAGCGGGAACGTCTAGCAGCCGCACATTCAGCGAATTAAAAAAAGATACGCAATATGAAGAGGCGTGCACGCACCTCAGTGGGGTACACCCACGGGATGGTCAACCACGTCGCACCAAAGATGGCCGTATACAAGAAAATGAAAAAGGCAGCAGCACCGCCGTACGCCCCCGCCTTCTCCGGCGAGTCAATGAGGAGACGTGAGAACGCCCCAGCTAGAATCTAATATACACCATCAGTTGAGCAGGGATCGTAGGCTGAAGAGCGCCCGACGACGTACGAGTGCAACGCCCTGCCCGACGGCTCCCCACCACAGCCCCACACGGCGGCCCCACCGATCGATGGTGACGACAGCGAAGAGAGTCGCGATCATGTACGTTATCTAGGGTCTACATGAGCCTATGAAGTTATAATGCGATAGGTTCAGTTTGGGTTACCGTGTTCAATCCAGACAGCCATTGTGCTTTCCTCGCGCTGTATCCGGCGCCAGCAAAGATGGTAGGTGCGTATACCGTGATGGCAGCGATGCCAACCCACCTAGACGTCTCCACGTCAAAACGCGGGCAGGGGAAAGTATGAGGAGGAGCACGTACTCCTGGATAATCTGAAGCCAGATCGACAACTGGACTCTCCGAGCAATATGCAGATCCCCAGATCCTAAAAAAGATCATACCAGTCAATCAAGGGAACACCCCGCATATAAGCGCATGTAACACATACCGATTCCCCAGAACATGTTCCAGTAGCTGTTCATCTTGGAATGCTTCTTCTCCATCTTCACAGCCTCGATAATAGCATCGTATTCCTCCTGAGCGACCGCATGTTTACTGTCCTCCTCTTCCTTCCCAGTCGGTGTGGCGTCCGAACGAAGACGCTGGAGAATCTCCTTGGCCTCGTCTAAGCGACCGACTTTGATGAGGAACCGAGGGGACTCGGGCATCCATAGGAGGAGTACCTGCAAATGCCATCAATATTGGGGTAAAAAGAGGGATGTAGGCCGGTCATACCATGAACACAACGACGGGCACAATCTGGAACGCAATAGGGAACCGCCAACGAATAGGCGAGCGGCCGTCGCCGATGAAGCCGAGTCCAAACTCGAGCCAGTACGCGACGACGACTCCGAAGATGTTGAGCGTGAATTCCAACGCGATAAATGCACCTATGCGACGGCGGAGGGTCTAGACGTGTACGATCCCGAAAGTGGGGGGAACGTACCACGAGACGTGTGCGTGGCCACTTCGGCACTCCAGACTGGCACGATCGCGTTGAGATGGCCCGTTCCGATTCCGTTGATCAATCGCGCGCATAGCATCCTGCAGGCTGAGTGTCAAGGTGCGAAAGCCATTTCGGAGGGGAGCGATGCGTACCACGAGATATTTTGTGCGGAACACTGTAATGCTGCACCCAAGATAACCCATATGCCGCCGATGACCATCGTCTTCAGTCTCCCAATCCTATCACCGATCACTCCGCCCATGAGACACCCCACCAGCGTGCCCAGATAATAAACTGTCCAGAAGCATCAAACATCAGGACTAGCGGGGCTGTCGGAGGTGGGATGGACGTACTGCTAACTATGCCTCCCTGTCTCGTGGGTTCGGTAATCGTTACGACGTAGCCCTCTGAGGGGCCTTGGTAAGTGGAGAAGCCGAGCTTCATAGTCTCGACATAGTCAGGCGACGTGTTGACGCCGCCCATCATCCCCTGATCATACCCGAAGCTGCACGGGGAAGGATCGTCATCAATAAGCTGGAAAAGAAAAGGCTAAGAACACGCACAAGAATATGGCCAGGCCAGCCACGAAGTTCAGCAGGTACACCAGTTTCTGTCCCGAAAGGCGCGACTTCATAATCATCGCTGGGCTCGTTCTGGAAGAGAACTGTGGGGTTTGACAGTTCTTGCAGACCTCTGCTCTAAATAACCCTTCGCCAATTGACATTGATGGACGTGGGCAGCCGCTCCAACGTCTGCCCGAGAGCACATGAGGCGAGGGCTTCCTTCTGAACTTCGGGCCGGAATTTCATCATGTGGAGAGCGGGGCGACGGGCGTCAAAATGCCCAGCGACATGAAGCGACATGATCCTAGCGTTGAGTGGGTTAAAGTTGTAGAATTGAGAGGGGTATGTGTATATTTTTAGCACATACCTCCAGCCCGTCGGTTTGAAGTTCTTAATGTGGGCGTGGATGCCACGTAGGTGTGAGGCTCGAGGGTGGCGAGTATGCCATACGCGACGCGCGCTGAGAGAGTAGGTGAACGGCAGCGCTCGTGAGGCTCGAGAGGCTCGAGAGAGAGGGTTGAAGGTACTTGTGGATGAGACGAGGATCGCATTGACCACTAGCCAGCACTAGCCCCGCCTACACTTCCCCACGAAGCGAGTGCTTCTTTCTCAACTTCGGCCCGGAGATTTGAAAAAGCGGGGAAAGGGGTGGGTATACCCCTATATCCCGTCCTCTGCCCTCCTCTGCCATGCATTTTTTGGCGAGCGGCAAGTATCGCGCAAGCGAGTAAAAAAGAGGAAGCCAAGGTCCATGAGGTTCGTTTATAACTTATAAGTCACTTGAACGGGAGCAGTGAGCGCGATCAGGCCAAGGCCCAATCGAGGCCAAACAACAAAGAACTTGTTTGACGTCATGACTAAATTTCTTCAATCAACGTGCTAAGCACCGTAACGGCCCTGCTAGATGCGGCAAGCGCTATACTGACTCTGCCGGATTGACAGCTTTGAATTTTTTCCGTCTTTCCCATCTTATAATCAACCTTACAGTGCTCCCTCTTCTTACGACGCCATGACAAGGCTGAAGTGGAGAGAGGAACTGAGAGTAGCGAGTTAATCGCGCCCTCTGCCATGTGGTTTTTGACGGGTCTTTCTAGGTCTTTCTCTGACTTACCCCGCTGCCACGCTGATCAAGTCGGAGGGACTCAATAGGACGTGTGCAGCAACTTCTACAACCGGTGAACTTATAGTCACTAGTCGCGTGCACTAAACACACGTTTATACATTGTACATGATTTAGCCTTCCATTGCTCTACCGGTGACTATGTAAGTAAGTGTTGAACGACTTCTCCGGTTCTAGGTATACTTACTGAAGCAGGCCCCAAATAGGCTTTACCGTGCATGCTTACCTTGGCTTCGGATGCTGACCCTAAGGTCGCCAGCAGCAGGACAAAAGTTCGTTTACTCCATGAGTTAAGGCAGTCGGGAGTTCTCTTACTTCCTTCCTTAGACTTCAACTCCAGTGTTCACGAAGAACACGGCAGCACGCGTATATGGCCCCCGACATCAGCACGTCTTTTTCTATACACCCTCCCACCTGACCCCTTAACGTCCGTTCCCGCAGTCTCATGGTACCCATTGGTACTTCGCTTGTCATGGAACGTCAGCACCTGGACAAGGGTGCGGCGATCTCAGAACGACGAGGGTACAGCGATTGAGCATCTACTCGGTTTTCCCTGCTGCGTTGGCTCCTGGAGTTGCTCTTTGTGCGGGGCGTTGTATCATATGATGAGAATGACATGTTCGGCGTGACACTTCCTACAACGACTCTGCCTAATGGAGGCTCGCCACAAGAAAAACGGGCATCGGTGGATCGACGAAGACCATGAGCGCTCTTTGTCACCTACTCGTTCAGTCGGGATACAACGGACTGCGTGGGGGCTGCTATTTCTGGGGAAGGGGACTCATCCCCGTCCCCATATCGTACTTCGAGCATAAAAGGCTGGGATTCTCTCCTACAGAGGGCATTGAATATTGAATCTGCAGCCATGTTCTTTTCTAAATACCTCGTCCTGTTCACCGCCATCGTCGTCACTTCTGCTTCTCCTGCTCTCAAGCGCCAGGAAACAGCGGGTCCCCTGTGTCACTATACGATGACCCCTGCCACATCCCCCGGAGAGATCGGCCTCGAGGCTGAAATGAATTACGGTAAGTAATACAATTCCATGACTCGCGGTCGCAGCGCGTTCCATAGACTCATGATTCCCATTTCTAGCTTTAGGCCACGAGTTGGCCGTAGAAACCGGCGCTTCCACCTTCGTACGTCTTGTATCCCTGGATTTCCAATTCCCAACCGTCCGGGGATTTACACCTTACTCATGGATCAATCCAGAACCCTGGTTGTACCGTCGATGGCCCACAAGATGATGGCACGTATAAGACGGAATGCAGCTTGGCTGCCGCGGGCTTGACTAACGCTCAGACCGCTGCGTTGATTGAGACCTGGAGTGGGAAGGTCGTTGAGGGCTCTCCGACCAATGGATTCATTGCGTGGACCATCGACGCAGTTGAATGTGAATAGGCGTGTGAAGGTCGTAACATACTAGTCTGGATAATTAACTAGGTGTTGAAGGAGGTCGTATATGCAATGGACAAATAAAGTTTTTAGTGACTAAATTCGAAGGCTTGAAGGCCGCGACAATGACTTGCAAAGAAGTAGATTATATTGTGTCAAACAAGTAGAGGTCACTGATACGCTGATACGTGGGCCAGCTTGATGTTCCCATACCGTGGACTTACCGCTTCATCCATGTTATTGCCTAGGGTCCCTGCGATTTAGGAATACTCTAGGGAAAAGAAGGCATATCAACCCGGGACGGGGATTCTTCCAGAAGGGAGGGTGATGGGAAGAATGTAAGTGAACGACGTGGCGACCTTGGACATCTCACCTTCATCTGAACGCTCACTGGGGGTCTGTAAAGGAATGCGATCCAACCTGGGAGCTCGATAGCATTGTTGAACCATCGATGCAATTCGTCGCGTACACCTACTTAATCCCTGTCCAACCCGAGCCTCCCTCAGACCGACATACTTATTCGGCTGTATCATTTCCTTCCCGCAGTCCTTGATTTGCCAGGGAAGGCACAATACGGTCCCCCCGATAGACCGATGCATACAACATGAATACGAGTAATAACGCTACCTCTCGACCCAGAACATATGACTATCTAGAATGCAGGACGATAGTGACAATAGAGAAGGAATATCACTGCACTAGCGATACGGATCACCGTTGGCAACCAACGTCTCGTCGGCGATTAGGAATATGGAGTATCGACCATATTCGCGAATGGATTGTTGGACTTGAATTGACGGGGTGGTGAAGTCTGTGCCTGCGACACAGGAGGAGCGGTAAATTGGTTCGGCTGCATAGATGCAGAAGACGGCTCGGACTGCGTCGCCGGGGTGCCCCACGGGTAATCCTCTTGCATCGCACGGGGATCATAAGTCTGAGGAGGACGCCGATCATGTGTCCTTCGCAGAGCGGCAGTAACCCTCTCGCGCACCATCTCGTCGTCTTGGTACTGCGCTGAAGGAGCATGGTGTGTTCGTGGCCGCCTCGTGTGAGGGGGTCGGCCAGGTGCTGACTGCACGCGTGTCGGAGCATGTCGAGGCTGCGCAACTGGAGGTGCCCACGCGTCCTCCTCCTGGCTTTCGAAACTTTCCTCCCGTCCCACTCCGTCGTGGAAGCCCTGCGTCTGGTATGGGTCATACGGAGGCTTATGCTGGAGAGCACGCCTATAGTTAGGATTGAGGTTCATGCGCGCTTTTGCTACCTGAATGAATGGATCTTGAGCTGGGTAGCGGCTTCCGAGCTGCCTGGACTGCTCTGGACAGTACGAGGGAAACGAGGTTTAGCGAATTGTGCACCAAGCTGACGGCCTGCGTACCTTGATCTACGCCCAGCGCAAACGCAGCCCGAGCCCCGTAATGGGTGTCAAAACGATAGTCATTCTCTGTGGAGGCGTGAGCGGTGGTGCACTTGTAAATGAATTGAGACCAAATGACTTACCAGTAGAGCCAATTTCCACCGACGAATCATTGTACGAATCCGTAATTGTTTCGTTCTTCGTGTTGTAAGAGTCGACGTTGTGGGTACTGCCGTTGTAGATGTTGTGACTCCCCGCAATGTCCTTGAAGTCGCCGTTGTAGATATTGACATCCGAGGCCTTTTCGAAGAAGGGCATTGGGGCGAGGAGAGGCAGTGATGGTGGTCCGATAACAACATGGCATTCGGGCGCTTTTTGTGCTTTAAGCTGTGCCTTTAGCGCTGAGGCATACACGTTCCATCTGACATGGGAAACGGATCATGAGGCAAGTACAGCGAACTTTCATTGGGTCAGAAATAGGCTGGGCAGACGAAAAAAGCTGGAGTTCCTCGATCTTTCTTCTAGCATGACAACTCAACGGTTGGACAAGCGTCACTTTCGTAATCCAACTCGACCATGGACTTGGAAGAGGAATTAAAGGCGAAAGCTATAGCAACGTGTTGGATCCGCGGGCAGAAAAGTGGGAAAACGCGAGAACGAGCAACCGCCTTATGTGATACTAGGCAGATTGAGCGCAGATATACGCAAGGTCGATAAGGAACGTTGAACTTCGAAAACGGGCAGGCTTACGCGTGTGGCGATGTCATCCCTGCTGCCAGTCGATGTCGGTCTTCGAGGTGTTCTCAGCCAGGTTCGAAGCCTGCGTCCCTATTGTCAGCGCAAAAGCTGTGGAAAATGGCTGCTTGACGAGATGAGTGGTGAAACTCTAGACAATGGTAACTTTAGCTCCTCGGCAAGCCAACTTGAGACGGTAGCGCACCGTAGCGACCACGGACCCACAACTCAGCCCTCCCCTGCCAAAAATACTGTGCGAGGAAGGGCGCGACTTTGAGGGGCCAATATGAGGGAGATGGGGTGTCGGCATAGCTTTGTATATCTTTCATGCAGGACCGGTCTCGGAGAGTGGCACATGAGGGTTGATGGTAGTTGGCCGGCTTTGGACTGTTCCGTAGTTTGTGCTGCATCGTCGCAAGCTGTTACAATAAGCGTCAATTCATTCTCGTAGTGTATTAGACCTGCCTCATGTTCTGATAAGTACACGCAAGAGAAAGGGTGTTATTCACGAAGTTCTGATCAGCTGGATCGATAGGTTTTTGTGAGACATTTTTCAAAGACAGTCTGAGCAATACGAGGTACTGCGAGCTTTCGCGCCACCGAGTCGCAATAAATCGGCATGTCTTCTGGTCTTCAGAATCGGGAGTCGCCCAAAGAATGGTCAATACCTATGAGGGGAGATCCTTAATTCACGAATGACAGATGCAATATGAAAGCAAGTTGTTCGAGTTGGCAGGTCGAAGTTCGGGTCGAAGTCGCGACTCGTCAGGCCAAGGTAGCAGACACGTGCGTCTCGCGTCGCGCCAAGCAAGTACAAACTCGGTTATGAGATTTTCCGCATGTCGTCAGCTCTCCTCGTTCCTCGACCTGACACATTCATCTGCCCTACATTTGAAACAGGCGGTTATCCATTTCGTGCATCGACGTCTCGAGCAAAACAAAAAGGCTTCCCGAACCTCCTAATCACCTGCTACTCTGCCCTGAACGTTGACAGGACGAATGGCCCAGTCCGATGATCACGGCACCGACACATATCAGCTTAATATCCCGTGGATAAGATAGCGTTTGCCAACGCCGGGAAACGTGCACAGACCCCTGCTTGAAGCCATATCACACAAGGATCAATTAAGCCAAGAGATGCATGTGGACGGGCTGGGTCGTCGCGCGATGTTGACAAGGACATCCAAAGCAACGGCTTCCATCTCCATCGGCCTGCTCTGACGTCGCAGTGACGCTTAGGAACGGTTGTAACTTATCTTGATGCGCAATCACTACTGTCAGTCACAAACTCCACCTCGGATCACTAACTTACAATTGGAGGTAATCAACTAACTCGTCGCTATCCTTGTCAGATGAACTGGAATTTGTCTCTTCAAAAGCGCAAAGAACTCAAGTTATCGAGGAGAGTGCGCGGGAGAAGCCCGTCGATAGCTATAGGTCAAGCAAGGGTCGATACTTATCAACGGGCTGCTCGGACTGTAGCATGGACGGCATTCAGGATTCAAACCATCAAATGTTTGATCACTGGTTGGCTCATCTAAACCCCCGTTATGGCAGGTCATGGCACTGCCCCCCCAACTCTGCACTTGACGACACTGCGGCAACCCCTAGCGCCGAGGTGATGGGAAGCTCCTACATAAACCTCCTACCCCCCGTCCCCGTTCTGATCCCCCACTTCTCAGCTGGTCTGGAAAGGTTGCCCACAGCAGTGCGTTGATCGCCCAAGCTCTCCCGCATATCCATCCAACAACAAACGCAACGACTCATTCCATCTAATTACACACACTCCAATCATGAAGTTCACTCACCCCATCGTCCTGGCGGCTTCGTTCGTCCTCGCTTCCACCTCCATCGCTCTCCCCGTGAGCGAGAAATTCGAGATCGACATGCGCTCGGTGGAGCTCCCAGCCGGAGTACTCGCCCGCGCCGGCCTGATCATGGAGCGCGCGCCCAGCGTCTTCAAAGCCGCCACCAGCTTCGTGCCCTTCAGCAAGCGCTCCGAGATTGAACTCGACCTCGACGCGCGCTCCATCGTCGACTACGACGAGCTCCATTACACGCGGTCTTTCGAAGATGACGAGCTCTTCGCGCGCGAGTACGACGTGGACGCACAAGTCGTCGAGCGCTCCATCTTCGGCAAAATCTTCAAGGGCGTCAAGAGTATCTTCGGATTTAGGAGGGACGAGTCCTCGAGCCTGGACGCACGCTCTAGCGAGGAGATTGCTGAGCGTTCCATCTTCGGCAAGATCTTCAAGGGTGTGAAGAGTATCTTCGGGTTTAGGAGAGACGAGTCCTCGAGCCTTCACGCGCGTTCTGCGGAGGAGCTCATGGAGCGCTCCATATTCGGCAAGATCTTTGGAGGTGTGAAGAAGTTGTTCGGGTTCAGGAGGGACGAGTCCTCGTCGTCGAGCCTTCACGCACGGTCGGCGGAGGAGCTCGTGGAGCGCTCCATCTTCGGCAAGATCTTCAAGGGCGTCAAGAGTATCTTCGGCTTCAGGAGGGACGAGTCTTCCTCGAGCGTGGCCGCCCGTTCGGAAGGGGAGGAACTATCCGCGCGCATGGAGGACGAGGAGCTGTTCGAGCGCTTCGATGGGGAGGAGCTGTTTGAGCGCGCGGTGGAGGAGGAGCTTTATGAGCGTGATTTCGAGGTCGAGTACTGAACGACCGCGTATATGTATGTCCCTTCTATCACTCGCTTCCTTCCACCTAGCTCACGGACATCTTCGGTCTCGCAGCACTCCGTCGATTACCGTGCGCGCGAAGCCGATCATCACCACACTCGTTTCTCATTTCGATTTCGGTTCTTTTTGGGTGTTGTAATTAGATAACGATATGCGGAGGAAGTTTGCAGCTTTGACGCTCTGGAGGGAGACCCACCACTGAGACAGCCATCGGATCGATCATCGAATAGATCATCAAGGCGGCGGTGTAAATGTAACGTGTTGATGGTGTACTACCACTGTAACATGTATAACAAATTCTTTCCAATCACGACCCTGCGCCGCCGAGTGATGATGGATGTGAGACACGTCGATTCTCTAAGTATGGATGGCCATGATGCCCGAAGATTCGCGGGATAGTCTCACTTTGGTACCTCCTCGCCGCGCGGACGTCCTGACGCAACAACTTAAACGGGGCTGCCAAGTATAAAATGCGTGTGCTCCGTCGCATATAGACGCTCGCCATAGAATCTGGAATGCCGATGTGTACATGTGCGCATTCGCGCCACGGGCAGTACTCGAGTGTAGTGAGGAGGCAGCCAACCTACAGTACGTAGAAAGATTCAAGAAGGTCCATGCTGCACAAGACAGATGCATCCAGGATCCGAAAGTAGCTTCTGCAACGGGTATATTCCATCACCCCGCTATCCACAATATTACCAAGGCATACACGAACCAACACAATCACGCCGCCTACACCCGCCTCACGCTCAAACGCACCATCCACAGGAACCACACGACGAGAACGAGCAGATTCGACCCGGGCAGCAGCATCATCGCCGAGTTCCCTTGGCTCGACGAGGAGGGTGGTGATGTAGGGGCGGAAGAGCCGTTCACCTGGCGGGGCGCATACACGGACGGGACTGTCACGACGATGCTATCCAGATCTACCAACCAACCAACTCCTCAGCATCCCACACCCCACATCGAGCAAAGACACACTTACCGAAGAACGACCGATTAACCCCAGCAACATTCTCAATCCTCAGCGTATGCACCCCCCCATCAAGGTTCGACCCAAAATACTCCAGCGTCGGCTTCTGCTGCTCACACGTCCCTCCAAACGCCCCGCCACACCCGGAGATCCCAGAGTAGACTTCCGCGGTGCGGTTGTCGAGGGTGACGCGGTATAGCCCGTGGTCGTTCTTTTTGTCGCCGAAGACGTATACTGCAGATCCTGGGGGTGCATCGACTTAGCAAGGGAAAGGGAATGGGGGGGGGAGGGGGGAACGCACCGTGGAAGGAGAGGGAGACGGAGGCTTTGTCCTGGTTGGTATATGCCGAGCCGCCCCCGCTGAAGTTCGACGACTTGTTCGAGTCCCACCCTCCCGAATAGGTGAGCGCGGGGTTATCCTCCTCATACGTCGTATTCTTTACCGTAGCCCTAAGTACACAAAGCCATCAGCTCTCAGGACACGCAAAACTCAGAGAAGCAGCATACATACCCCGCAGGTGCAAGCTGCACCGTCGTCTGGAGGTAGTCAAAGAACAGCGCGTTCCCGCCTTTGTCGCCTTCTTTCGCGCCGAGGTTAAGGAGGGTGAGGGTGTGGGGGGCGTATGTGAGGTTGGTGGCGGCGTAGAGGAGGGAGGGGCCGGAGGCGTTGGTGGGTGCGTATGCGCTGGACGTGGTTGTTGTCCCATCGATCTGGACCTCGTAGGAACCGTATGACGGGCCGGAGTGTCCGTATATGTAGAGAGCTGGGCCTGTTGCAATTGGGATGTTCAGAGGAATGGTATTTAGGTGGTTGAGGGAGGAGGATACGCACCGGTGAAGTTGAACGTGACGGACGCGCCTATGGCGTCTGTTTTATGGTATGTTCCCATCCACCATGGTGTCTTGCTCGGATCGAAGGAGGGGCTGGAGGCCCAGTGAAAAGTCGGTCGGGCCGAATTGAGCGCAAACGAGCGAAACGGGCCAGAACGGGCCCTGCCATTAACTGTTTGAAATAGCTCGTTTCGACTCCGGACGGCTCAGTATTATAGCCATCTATCGAGCCATGTTGAGCAGCTTCGAGCTATATAGGGCTCTCCACATCACTGCATTCTCGCTCGATATTTCTCGATTTTTCTCAATTTCGCTCAATTTTGTTCAATTAAAATATATCGACTCAAATAGATACATGGGCAGAAGTACACAACTGTAATACGCATACATACGTCTGGACTTGGTCTGGACCCTCAGCGCATCCGCCGTCCGTCACCGAATAAGTCCGCTACCCACCATCTATCGCGATCGCGCTAGCGTGCCTGGATACCCTTCTCAACAAAACCGAATTGGATGGCACGAAAGCTTCAAAGCAGAACATCGACGTACGACGAATGTGGCGGTTTGGACACCCTAAATGCTCGGCTTGAAGTCCTATACTTGTTGCTTCTCAATCAGGGTGTGATCAATGTATCGGCGATATGCACACACCTAAATGCCTATTTTGATGGGGGCGCGGTTGCTGCTTGATCGCGATCAGGCGGGAGGAGCCAAATAAGGTAAGACGGGATCCCGAGAACATGGTGGTTGGGGGGAAAGAAATGAAGAAGTTGTTTTGCGGCCTCCGTCAGACTTATGTATTTCGCGCCAAGTTCGCTCTGAAACAAAAGCAAACAACGCCATTGGTTTGAGGAAATATTCCGTTGAGATGACCATGACAAGAAAGAGTTTGAGTCCGACGGATTTCACATGTCGATTTGACGAAGTCATGAAGTCATCTCGAGCTCATGACAATGGCTGAACTTGACCGGTTGACCACAGACCATTGGATGGGTTAGAACAAATGATTGCTTTTGGGTAGATTTGGCTCGATTGACTACCGTTTGGCTTGAATAAGCTCAATTCGGCCCGACCGACTTTTCACTGGGCTGGAGGGGTCGGGGGTTTGCCAGAGTGATTGGTCGGGGTAGGAGAGGACGCTGTCGAAGTCGTCCACTGTCACGTTCGTGTTTACGGCTGAGGTGTCCATCTCTTGTACTAGTAGGGTCGTTGGGAGGAGCTTGTGGGCTTAGGAAGAGGGTGGTCGTTTGAGTCTAAGAGGTCGTGATATGACATGACGTTGGAGAATGGGATGACCATGAACGTGGGGAAAGGCGCCAAGCGAATGTGCGGAGGCTGAAACGAGCTCGACGTCCGTGACGCCCATCATGCATCCTGCCTGAAGGGCCTGGAGGCTCTGCACAGGCGAGATGGCTGCGTATTTCGCTTATGGTGAACACTAGGGTCGCTTTGAAGAGGGAAGGGACCAAATGTTCGATGTCGCGTACCTGCAGGTGAGTATCGTCTAGACCGGTGACCGATCCCTCAACGAAGGGCAAGCCTTGAGTTGAGGGACCGGTAAAACTGAGTTTAAATTCACGTGTGAAGCGCTATCAATAGAAAACGTGGCTTTTGCCGTGATCCGCAGGCTTGCCTGAGTAGTTCCCAATCGGGACGCTGCAGATACATGTGTCCGTGCATCGTTGGCACTGAGGTTTAGGGCCCTTTTCTCATCGTAATGCCTGGCGAGAGCAACCTCAATATTGCAGAATGACTCGAAAGTCATTGGGAATAGATGCATTAGTAGTGTCGCAGTGATGGGTACGGCAACACGTTTGCAACATGTAATGGCCCGTTGAGCTTGAAAGATCTTTCAAAATGACCTTTCCTCTTCTCAGGCATGCTGTGTGGGCTGATTCCCAATTGTATGCAGCCCAGAATGTGCTGAACAAGACGCGCCGACGAAAATGACTGCAGAATCCCGATTAGGAACTACCCAGGCAAGCCCGCGGATCACGCCAAAAGCCACGTTTTCTATTGATAGCGCTTCAGACGAGGATTTAAACTCAGTTTCACCAGTCCCTCTACTCGAGGTTTCCTCCGTTGAGGGGCTGGTCACGAGTCTAAGTATCGTCTTTCATGACCTTTCTACTGCAGAACTGACGCGTTGACATTGAGGGTATATTGAGTATGTACCATCCGTTTGTATATATCACTATCACTATGGGTTTCAGGAAAAGACTCTACAAGAAGCTGCATGTCTCTCGAATGATTTGCTATAGCTAAGGGGGCGAGGGAGGTGGCGCAGAGGTACAAAGTGCATAATGACCCGCTTTGGGATGCTGCGGTTGGGGAGGGAGAGGGGAATGGGTTGACCCCGGAAGCTTTCCCTGCTGCCACAACTGTACTAGAACCGGTATCCAATGCTTTGCTCAAATGTGTCGACCGTCCAGGCGACGAAAGGTGTCCTTGTCGTAATGGTTGCGATCGACTCGTGTACTTGGGAGGTCTTCACGACCAGATACCAAAGAATAGCGATATACGAGCAGCATGATTCATTAACTGCTGTTGTATACATAAGCGTACCCAAATACTACGCACGAACAGGGAAAGCGCCGCACAACCAGAACGCGAAGAAGGACGGGACAACGTGCACCATCGACAGGGACACATGTAGACATCCACCCACATCTTGCTTGGACCAAACCCTCCCTGTCCGGGACATCGAGAAGGCCGCGACTATATCCAACGAGCCTGCGCGAGCATCGAGAGGGGCATTGGCCACCTCATGAATAGGAGACGGGCATTAGCCACAAGCCTCACACAATGCGAAGAACAACGTGCGCCACCAACAGGGCAACCCGGTCGACACATAAAATAGACCACCGCACATAAACAAAGCAGACGTGGTTGGAAGACAACATGCAGCTGCACACGCTTCAGGACAGGACAACGTGCGCCACCAACAGGGCAACACGGCCGACACATATAGACACATAAGATAGACCACCGCACATAAACAAAGCGGACGTGGTTGGAAGACAACATGCAGCTGCATGCGCTTCTCGCAATATGACCCATAGATGACTCGTGGGGAGGAAAAGGGGGCAGGGGGAGTTGGGGGCGTGGAAGCTGGTCTTGACAGAGTTCTTGTGATAGTGCTCTGCGTCGGTGCAATGAAGGGCGCTGCGGACGGGCCCAAGGAACGAAATGGACACTGTCCGCGCAGGCACATCCAACCCACGGGTCACGGAACGCCTTCACCTTGAAGAAAATTCAAAACGCCCATGTCGAATTTTTTTTGGAAGGTTAAAAATACTGAGGAAGGAGGTAAGCATGACGTCCAATACGGAGGATGATTGAAGGAAAAACAGAAACGATTCAGCTACAGAATATGTAGAATTTTGAACTCATAACGCAACGAGCGTTCGCAGTCTAATTAAAATTTTAGGTGTAATCACGATCGAGTGTCGGGGAGGATGGGGTGCGAAAGAAAACGAACAAGGAGACTCACCACCATAGGTTGTTCGCCTTTTACTTGAAGTGAGAAAGGAGGTCGCTGATATTGCGACGCGCCGGACTCGATGGTCGCATGGTCGTGGAGAGGAAAGATTTCCCGATGCGGAGGCCGACGGTGACGGGAGCATGGCAAATCCCGAAACTGTACAGGACCATTTCATAAACGGCGATCGATCATTGTGTCTCGGTCTGCTCGTACTCGGCCCTGCTAGTGCAGACCTCTCGAACGTGAATGTATCTTCCTTTTAACGATAGTTTCTCGCGAGCACACGCGATATATCATATAAGCCGGCTCGTCCTTTTGGAATCTCTGTCTGCCCAACCGATTTTATTCCCACAGCTTTTTTGCTTCAGCAGGTACTACTAAGGTTACAAACTTGAACGCGCATCGCTCGAGGAAAAGTACATCAGGCGGAAGCGCTGGCGGACAGCATGCAGGCGTCAGTTTGACGGATGTCATGATGCTATCCCCATCGGTCTCAGAGATCTTTGAACCTTCCATTCACAACTGACCTCAGTGTCAGGTGAGTTCACATATTGCTGAGAGAGTGCTTATCTGACGGCCGCCATCGTTCACACAGTGTTATGAGCAGTCACAAATGCTTCACCCATCAGCATAGTGCGACCAAGCGCTACGTGGCGCTGCTTCGAGCTTTGCCGACCCATGATCATTTCCTTCTTTTGGGCGACCTCGAAAACCACCGCGCCGATAGGAATTACCATGCGTTCTGAGCGCATCTTATCTGTCATCTTCGTCTATCGCTGTCGTTTTGACAGCAATTTTTAACGTCGCACCATGGTCGGAAGTACCAGCCTCTGTATCGGGCAGCCGACCAACCACTCGATGTGCCCTTAGAACCTTCTTTTCGGAAGGTTTCCCATTCTGTCGGGGTCGGCCCTAGTTCGGCGAACCTCTTTAGGTTGACGCATGAGGTGAGAATCGAAGCTCTTGTATTGGTTCATAAAATAATCAGCTCGCTCTCACAGTCTGTCCCTTCACCTTCACCGCACCGCTGGTGAAAATGGCAACGACAAAGGATAGATCGTACGGAAAGCCTTCGATCCTCGAGAAAGCGGGTCTAGCTGCGTCTCTGGTCTTCCACTTGCGTGCGTAGGCCCACCCTCCGTCTTAGTGCCATGCTTACCCTCTCGCCATAATAGCTTTGGTGCTCGGCTGGACGCTCCTCACAAAGCCTTTTCACCAGACCAACAAGCACAAGACCTTGACGAGGGTGCTCGGAGACAAGACGTTCCACCATCTCACGAAACGATTCAATGTCAAGCAACTGCAGTGGGCCTTGGGCGACACTCGCGATGTCTACGAAGGCTGGATGAAGAGCCAAGGTCTTCCCCTCGTTATCGATGAGCTGGGGGAGAACTCGCGGATTCTCTGGATCGGGGAACGCCGCACTGACCGCGTGATCTTGTATCTCCACGGTACGTCCCCGGCTAGCAATCTACAGCGCCACTCCCTGACACACGTCTGATACAGGCGGAGCGTACCTCCTTCCCATGCAGTTTTTTGTTCCGGATTTCTGGAAGTACATTCTTGACGAACTCAAGTCCAAGAATAAAGAAACTGGATTCGCCATCGTCCAGTATTGTACGTCCTCGCACCCAGCGCACCACCAAACACCCTGACAACCCTCCACAGCCCTCGTACCCACCGCCCCCTTCCCCACGCAGCTCAAGCAAGTCGTCCTAGCCGTGCAGCACCTCATCTCCCAGGGCGTGCACCCGCAGAACATCCAAGTCACAGGCGACTCCGCCGGCGCCAACCTCGCACTCCAGCTCTTTTCCCACCTCCTCCACCCCGTCCCTTCCGTCCCGCGCCTCACCCTCTCCGCCCCCCTTCGCGGCGCAAACCTCATATCCCCCTGGGTCTCGCTCACGAGCAAAACAGGCTCCATGCTCTCGAACGACAGCAGCGACGTCATTGGCATCAAGTGCCTCACGTACTGGGGCCGGGAGGTGCTGGATGGCGTCAAGGAGGAGCACATCCCGTACCTCGAGGCGAGCAAGGCGCCTGAGGGGTGGTTCGACGGCCTGCCGGAGGTGGTGGATCGGGTGCTCATTACGGGGGGAGATGCGGAGGCGCTAAGGGATACGATTGTGGTGTTTGCGGATAGGATGTGTAGGGTGCATCCGAGGGCGGAGTTTATACTGCAGAAGTATGGGGTGCATAATGACCCGTATTTTGATTTCTTTACGATGGAGAGGAATAAGGGGGAGGTGACGCCGAGGATTTTGGAGTGGTTCGAGGCTGGGTTTGAGTGAGCGCGTGTCTGTGTAAAGTATGTGTATGGGTTATCATTCTTCTTGGGTTACCCGCTATCGTGCGTTGCTTTGATCTATTTTCAACCTCAGGCATGCAGATACAGATGTCGCTAGATGCAGGAAGGGCCTCTGGCGCTAGGTCTACTTTGGATCTGATCATTTTGTCAAGTGTTAGGATTTACGAGTTGAGCAGCATCAACACACTACCACGGAGGACTCAGGAAAGTCAGACACGAGCAGCAGCTCCTGCTCTGAAACTCGAGCACATAAATAAGGGTTCGAACTTTGGCCTTGACCTAGCGAGCGAAGAGCTCAGGAGGGGCAATCCAGTGCTATCATCATCCTCCAAGCTTGCCAGCGCTACACGTGTAGCTGAACAGTTAGTGTACACGGGACAGGTCAGCCGCTTCATTGAGCTTCCATCATATATCTACTTCACCTTAGGCCTTTTTGTATCAATGTGGCCTGATAGTCGGCGACAGTATATATAGCACTCCTCCCGTCAGAGTCCTAGCACTACATAGCCTTTTTACGTCTGCCCACGAATTGGAGAATGTTATAATTATGAGGCTGCGCAGCGTCGTTTACAGCTATCACGTTCCGGGCCAATACAAATTTCACACCAGTATCTGTATGATGCTTTCTGTCTAAGTTAGGAGCGTCATTTGTCAATCGGAGAGCATAACTAGTGCCGTAGTCCAATTTAGGTCATGCTCCGCACATGCAGAAAGTGCATCCCATTCATTGGCATATGAATCATATGTGTCCAAAAACTCATCACCCGTCCACTCCTCCTTCGCACCGTAGACCAATGCCTCTATAACTAAATCCATATCTGTATAATCCCTGAAAACTTCGAGAGCTTTCTGCTGGTCGCCTTTGAGCCGACTCAAACTGTGTTCGATGGCGGTGAGCGTTGGGATTTTCTTGGCCTTGAAGATCTTGTATATGACTGAGAAAATCGCAGCGAAGCCTTTGATCCACAGAGTGACCGCTTCCTGGCCATCGGGAATTTGATCCCTTGGGATATACTGCGAGAGGTATGTACATCCGATATGACCCTCCTCTGCATCCATGTCACCTGTGTCGAGGATGATGTCAGAGGCAACTCCAGCGATGGCTGCAGTTGGCGAGAGATATAGGTCAGCGAACATCAAGATCGAAGATACCAGGAGACACATACTCATCAGAATGTACCGCATGCGTGGTGAAAGCCAGCGCTCTTGACACTTGCAACTGCCGCCTATGGATAAGCCATTATGCATTATGATCCGTTGAGTCACTGCCACGGCCCGATATGTTGAGCACATGCTTACCTTCATCCTCGATCATACTGGTACTAGTCACCTCCTCCTCATGAAGTTTTTCGAGTTGTGCAGGTGGCAGCCGCATCGTGACGGCCTCTTTAATCCTCGTGGCCACAGGCTCACCCGGGTCATCAGTGGCAATGACAGTCTTCCCTTCTTGTAATACGGCTGTCACTAGAGGAAGCATTAGGTGGTCAAAATGATAAAGATACCTCGGGAGGTAATCAAGAAAACGCGTACATCCTCGTGCCTCGACGTCTTGCAGGAAAGAGACCATGCCTTCGCGCTTCCTTCGAGTGGCTGCGCTAGCTCCGAGGTCCTTGCACACTGTGCGCAGAGTCTCTGCTTTGAGGACGTCCCACGGAAAAGAAGGCATTTCGACGGATACAATGTTTCGCAGGAGGAAGGATGATGGGAACGTTGGGATGAATTTGGAGGAATGTTTACTTACACCCTGCCAGCCATCGACTGCTCGACCCTGGCTTACTTACACGAACTGCCAAGACGCTACTGATCAACGCGCTAACATAACGACTTGATAAATTCCTACCTCTATCCGGCCTCCACGAACTGCCAAGACGCTACTGATCAACGCGCTAACATAACGACTTGATAAATTCCTACCTCTATCCGGCCTCTGCTCCTGGTGGGACGACATGTGGACCTTGACAAAGGCCAGCCTCCTCTGTACGGGATGCAAGTCCGTTATGGTTACGAGGTCATTTACACGGTACAGGAGGAGAATATGGTACGTCTCGCAAAATTTGTCTCTTTCCACGTTCCAACCAATCTTTAGCCATTACCTAGAGGGTCAGCACCCTCAAACATCAACACTCCACTCACGCGGTTCCTGCCGAACCATTGCCTGCTATTTCCTTTCCGTCAGCATCCTTCACTTTGCCCTGCCGCCTCGGGGTCCATGAGCTTGTACCAATGCCTGTCTTCGGAGTTAAAACGGTGAGTGCGAACTCTGCACTGAACTATGGCCGTACGGTGACGCTAACTGTCCAGACTCAGACATTGTCAATACCGCAAGTGCGTCGCGTCGCGCTATCGCATGGTCCGCTCGACTTGAAGATACTCCGACATATAACGTCGCTTCATGTCCTGCTCTTTCGACTGCTGTTTGGACACGGAAAACGTGGGTGGTACTTCGATTCTTCTCCGGATTCCTTTATCTTAAATGACTTAGTTGCCAGGCTTCCTCTTGCTCCTCTCCGATTTCCATGGGAATGGTAGACGGGACAACGTTAATAACGCGACATGGTGCCACCTCATCGATCCCTCGTGCATGTCATGGGCCTCCGCTAGACGAACTTCGTATCCAATCAGAGGAGCTGCAAGGACTCCTCGGAGTCCAGCACCTCATCTTCGATATCAATATCAACCGCCGCAGTGAGTGCAATCCTACACCTCATTGCCATCACTCTTGCTGATCCTTTCAAGGCGACTCCTCTTCAGACCTTCCACGTCGATACTCGCCACGAGCAGTCCCGGAACCTGCTTGCTCTCGACGACAGGGTCTCGAGGCCACGGGAAAGGTTCTTTCAATATGGGCAGGATGAATCGGGGCCAGAAGCTGTTGACGTCCGATGCTCAGGGGGCCTGGTGGCTGGCCCGGGGCCGTAATTCCGCTCATTACTGAGCCTGTACGACAGCGGTATCGCTAGCTGCTTCCTGATCAAACGATTTAAGTCATCCAAGCTTCGATGCAAGACCATTCTATACTCCCCTTCCGATATGCTCACCTCGCCGACTACCTCAAGTTGCCGCTGAGCCTCTAAACCCATTTCCAGACCTCGCGCGTAGAGTTAGACCATTCGATGGGAGAAACTCTTGTTGGCAGCGAGGTGAAGAAGCACTTAACAAGTCCTACGGCAGGTTAGTCACAAATGCATACGTCGTATCGAGGTCCTAATGGCGTATGCACCAGCAATAGATTATGAGCGGGAACAGACGATATCGTAATAACGATAAAACAAGGCAAGAGATGTTAAGGTCGCCAGCGACCACAGCGGAATTGATGTAACTTTTTCATGGAGTGAGCAAGGTTCGGTCATCCCAATGGGCCGGTATAGGGAGAGGTAAATATGAGGTGCCCGGAGTCCAACAGTGCAGACCAGCCTCTATTTCCATAACCTCGTCAACCAAGACAAACAGCCTCGGAAGCGACGACTGGGTCGGTTCCCAGTCACGGCTGGGGCGTCCGCTTCACGACCCTCTGCTGGGAGTACGGCCAGTGCTTTCGGTTGCGTTGGGGACGTGCTGCGAGAAGGCTCCGTACCCGTCTGCAATTTTGAGTCACGATCCCTGCTGTTGTCAGGCTCCTCCATAATTTCTTCGAGTCCAAGGTAGTGGACAGGGTCCGCGTTTCGGTCGATGACGCGGGGGTAGGTCGAGGAGGGTGCGGCTTGCTGGGGAATCGCTTCTTCCTCGCTGTGTCGGTTTCGTGCCGCGTAGCTCCCCGCTGAACCTCTTGGCGTATCTGGAGGAAGAGTCACACTTAGCTCGACAATGAAAAATCATACAACGACTTCTTGTACCTTCATTGTCGCTCTCTATGACAGATGTGCCATCGACAGACCCGGGGTCATGGCTGGAAGAGAAATATTCACTAGCTGTAAATATGTAAGCACCGCTGAAGGTGGGATGAGAAGGACGAATAATGGGCACACCCGCTGCACCTGTAATGATCGAGGAGTCGTTATTTGAATGACTAGTGATGGTCTTGGTGGTATTGCCAGAATTCTCATTGTGAGAGCGGACATTCTGAACGTTGTTATGGCCAGCAATATCGTTGATGGGGCTGTTTAGGAGGTGGACACCTTTGGCCTCTCGAAAATTGATAGGCATGGCGGATAGACAGAGGATTGGAAGGAATCCTTGCAGAGCAGAGAGACTGGCTATCGCGTGTTGCGGGCACTGTCGTGTGACTCTCGCGTAGACCTTGAGGTAAAGGCAAGGTAGAAGAATGATCGGAGGCGAGCGGTTGTGTCAACATCTTTTAACTCGTATTAGTAGCTCCACTACGGGGATGATGTGACGCGTACCTTTACGAAGTGCGGACAGAATTTGGGGCGGGTTCTGCTTTGATTCCGGGTAACTGAAGTTGGATGACACGTGTAGTGTTGGTCGGGTCGAGGTCGAGGTCGACGGGTGTCGGTTCTCTGTCATGGATAACTGATCTGACGCCGGTCGGCCCTGGTTAGAATTTTAGCCCACGATGTGGAGTGGTTCAGTACTGGTAGATACGCCGATACATTCTAGCTCGTTGGCCGCGTATGTGAGCTGCCAGTTGGGACTGTGATTGGCTCATGTCAGCATGGCCAATCGACATGACTTCAGACGAAATGGCGCACCTCGACTGAACATAAGTACATATGACTTTATCATGCAGCAAAGAAGCTTTATTAGGCCATCGGGAAGTTCAAAAACGTCCTCCTTGGCTTCGAGGTAGTTGATGCATTCGTAGTTCCCATGTTCAAAATACTTCACTGCTCTCGACACCTTCATGACATCCTCCTCCTACAACAACGGGGAAAATGTCACACCCAAATGTATTCCCTATACGATTATGAGGTATAATTATAGCGTTGATACCCTTTGGCATTGTTCACGGTGTCGTGGAATTGAGAGTTCTATGAGATTTGATCTCGATATATAGAGGAAGGTTGTATCTGCGAAAGAGGAACTGTAGCGGGTGCAAACGTTATGCGTGAGTCCAGGGAAGTGCTTGAGAACAACCGAAAAACGTATAACAGCCCCAGCTGACACGAGGCTCTTCAACTGACGATTCTCTTGTGCAACCACACCAACATCTACCTTCCCCGGCGGGAGAATTGCAATTCAGGATGACCGTTCCAGAAGGCTTTCATAGCGGGCGCGTAGCCTGAAAACCGAATCCTCGGCGCCGAAGATCGTAGTCCCAGACGTGAAAAATTGGTGACGTTGTTGCAAGTGTCCTTGGCGCATCATAACAGCCTGAAATAACGAAATCCTGCCGTATAGAAGGATGAAGGCGCCCTCTGCGAGTGAGAGAGCACCTCAATCTGCGTTAGAGCTGAAAGAAAGGGGACGTACGAACACGCACCATCAACTGTCTCCAGCATACCCCTCCATCGCGCAAGTGACCCAGGAATCGATGGACCCTATGATGAGATGCCCCTCAGCTCGGGCGGTGTTGACCAACTACTGTAGATCATGCCATGGTATGAATTCATCGTGATGTGTGAGTTCAAATTTCAAAAGGTACTTATTAGGAATGATTTACAGGCCTTTGGCGCATGGGAAAAAACCTGTCCGGCATTGGCCGTGATCGGAAATCACGTGACCGGTCGCGTCTGCGAGAAACGCGTCGCCTCCTGCTCTCGTCGCTCGACGCCGCTACGCACCCGTCGCCGTCTTATCTAGCCCTGTAACAATATGATTTTTTTCGGCGCTGCGCGGCCCTGTATTGGAAAGTTTGCCAAGCCCGGTCTTGGCCTATACCGGCTTCAACATCAATAGTTGCTTGAAGCTCTTGAGATGACCAGATGAAGGTCCTGGGGGGATAACAATGTCATTAGATTGATAATTAAAATAAAAATGGCTGGATAGGCTGCGGGTATATTGATATAGGAGCATGATGTACTAGCATGCTCTATGCCAGCTCTATGCCCCAACTTTGCCGCTTTCTTAGGCAGAAATACACAAAAGTTCCCAAATGGCAGCAATAAGTTGCATAAGCACTTATTTCTGAGTGATTTACGGTAAATCAGCCTGATTTACGGCGCTGTTTTACAGCCCACGAGCCAGGCCAGCAAGCCGGTAAATCAGCTTGACAGGTCCATCAATTCGGGTCCGGGATCAGGCCTTGGCGCAATTCGCGCGGGGACGCGCAGGGTCCTATTCTCAGCTCCCCCAGTTCTCATGGCTCTAATGGGTTGTCGGAATGTGATCTTGCTTGGACAATACATGGAGGATTTACAGAGAAAAAATTCAACAGTTACCAAGCCCAAAAATTGAATTTTTTTTCGAGCAACCACATCACAATAGTCTATCTAACTTCTTACCCTAATTACAGCTGCTTCAAGCTCGACATATACCAATTTCTGGCAGGAGAACACGTCTTCGAGCCTCAATTTTGGTCTATCACGTCGAGCGCGCCGACTTTCCTTATTGATCACACGCGTCTCTGCTAAGCGATGTCCGGCGGTTGCCGTGTAATACACCTGCTTTACAAGGTGATGTAAATCTCTCGAAATATCTGTACATATTTCGGTGGCAGTGCAGTCTACTCCTGGCCTTCCCGCTGATCTCGCCATCTATCTCTCTCTTCCTCGATGCTAGTCTCCTACAGACTCTAGGCGTTTACTTTTGCAGCAAGACTCTGATTGGTGAAACTAATGAGGGATACAGCCACAGGATTCTCAGATACAAGGCAAATTCAGAATTTGTTCGCATTTTACAATGTCATACATTTCGCAATGCTCGCAACCGCTCAATGACTGACGCTCATCATCAAAAACTGAAAGACCAAAACCCGTCTCAAATCAGGCTCTGCTTAGCCGACTGCAGATGTCGATCTGCGTTAGAGTCGAAATATGTGTTGTGTGCATACTTCAGGTAAGATGGTGTTCAGCGTCTAATTTCACCCAAAGAAGGCCGACATCCCTGGCCATGGGAAATAGAAGTATTCCAAGAGATGGACATGGCTGTGCCTGTAGGGCGGTACATTGGTGTGGCTTACGCGCTCGTGCCGCTCCTGAGGTCGTCCCAGTCATCGAGGAACTATCGATAGATAGATGAATCCCGACATCTTGGCCCTCGTTGCAAGACTCCTCGTAGTGGTGGGCAATGTCGAGTTATACAAGAAGCTGCTCGCGTTTCGGGGTTCAGAAGCTCAGCAACTCCTTGATTCGTTTCAATGGGTGCGCCGTTGTACAAAATTCACGTGCTATTATGTGGCTAACCTTCAGGACAGTTACTAGATACACCCGAATTGGACTCAGTGTCGCGGCGCAACCTCATTGTAGCAACGCAGAGGCTATCGACGAAGTCTGGTCTTTATCCTGCTTGTTACCAGCTGAAGGATGTTGTACAAGAGAGCCAAGATCCTATCAGCGCTGGAGGCTTTGCCGATATTTATAAGGCCGACTTCGAGGGACAGAAAGTGTGCATGAAGTTGCTTAGGATTTATCAAAACAGAGCACTGGAGCATTTCTTGAAGGTTAGTTCGCTCTCGTAGGTTGGACGTATGGATCTAATGTCTTGGTTTCCGTTAGCAATTCGCGAAGGAAGTGATTTTATGGGGGCAACTGTCACATCCTAATGTCCTTCCGATATATGGCTTGTTTCGGTTTCGGGGTAGCGTCTGCTTCGTCTCACCGTGGATGAAAGAAGGTGATATCAATGAATATCTGAAACGCGCGCCCCAAGCGGATCGTCCCCGGCTGGTGAGTAAATTCGTCATCCATGGTTTCCCGCCATACTATATACCCTTAGGGTAGGCCATGGATGTAGCTGAAGGATTATCGTACTTGCACGAGAACGGGATAATTCATGGTGATTTGAAGGGTGTGAGTTTTCCATCCCTTATTCATATGCCGTATACCGAGGCCGACCACATGAGCAGCCGAATGTTCTCATTAGCGACATAGGAAGAGCATACCTCGCTGATTTTGGTGTCTCCTCGATCTCGGACTCTGCCATACCCGCATGGACCTCTCATTCTTCAGTGGCATCTAAAGGGGGGTCGGCACGGTGGCAGGCACCGGAACTGTTTGATATGGAAGACGACGAGGCGATGAGCAACACCAAGGCTAGTGACGTGTACGCGTGGTCGTGTGTTTGTTATGAGGCAGGTCACGATTTCACTTCTTCCGACCTCTCGTCTTACATTACGCCAAGGTTTTTACAGGAGAAATTCCCTTTTCCAAAGTCCCGCGGGATACCACCGTAATGCTTCAAGTGAAACTTGGTGCTCGACCTAAGCGACCTTCTGACTCGAGCCCGTCATGGAACCAGTGGGGGCTGACACCGGTCATGTGGACACTCATGCAAGAATGCTGGGCTGAACATCCTCTCGAGCGGCCGACAATGAGACAGGTAATTGAGCGACTGTCTTTGGAATGGCCTCACTATGAACTATTGAGCGCTACCGGAACCACTCTCTCTCCTTCTACTTTCCGGAAGAGAATGAGACAGCCAATGAATATTCTGGTGGTGAACACAATTTTCGAAGGATTGCTTAAATCACAAGATTACGATGTTACGCTGAGAGCAGAGGAGAAACTGGAAGAGGATGCCCGTACTGACGTTGACACGGTATGTAGTATTCTCCCGAGCTTGGACGCTTCGACTCATTATCTTTCCAACGGCAGGGCATCGATCTCTCGAGTGACGCGGTGTGTGGCATTGTTTTTTTTTTTTGCTCAGACGCTCGACTTATGGTCGTGAGAAGCTCGAAGAGGAGATGGAACCTGAAGAAGACAATACCACCACCAACCCGGCTGTTCTGGAAGGAGTGCAAGACGAGCACAGCTGCCAAGCTAGCCAGAATGCTCTCCCCGGGACCATGGGGCGTGTGCAATTCACTCTTAGCGTCGACCAGCCAAACGCTGCCTTCAACCAGGTCGTAAAGAAGCCGAGCCTCGAGCCCTCCGTTGAACCTCATCGACGTTCCTGGTACGCTGCGCGTGCTAGTCGCGACGATGAACACATGGTTTTAGCCGACGACGAAGGCAAGAACAAAGAACTCCCGCGACGCGGGCGGACAAGCGGTTCTTCCACCACCCGTGACAAGCTCCTCAAGGACGCCGAATCGAATTCGAAGGACTATGACTCCTGGAATTTCCAACACCACGACGCTCTGTCTGACAACCTCGGAGAACTCGAACCCCAGCAGCAACAGGACGTCGACATGCATTCCATTCCTACCACCGCCTCGTCCACTTCTGCTCCCACCCGCACAAATACTTCTCTGATCGCTCAGGAATTCGGATACGATAGTAGCGCCGACACCGACGATGAGGATTCTGACGTCGACATGCCCGCCGTCACCCCTCAGCTCGACGAAGTTTCGAGGGAACCTCTTTCTCCCCTATCAAAGGCGGTCAAGCGGGTCCTTCCCGAGGCCGTCGCGCCTTCAAACTCCAACCCGCTTCATGATACGCGCGCCAACATCCGCTTTGGACACCCGGCTTTGGCCGTGGGGACTCAGAGCACATCTGGGTCGCTATCGTCAGGTCCGGATGCCGTCGCCGGCGCCCTTAACCCGGCTGTGATGCGCAGCACCGGTGCCCAGCACAGCAGGAACTCTGCCCTAGCGGGGATCAAACCCGAGTGCACCAACTGCGGTGCGACCCACACACCGCTCTGGCGTCGCGGGCTCAACGATGAGCTCAACTGTAACCGCTGCGGACTCTACTATAAAGTCGTGAGTATTGCTCCATGATTCGCTTTGAAATCAGAGATGATTGTTGTTCAACATCTTGGCCCGCGTCGTCCCTAGCATAAACGCCCTCGCCCTAAATCTATGCGCAGCACTCCAAGTCGTGTTGAAGGACGCACCCAGGTCCGCCGACGACGGGAAGCTAGCAATGACACAGGTTTGTTTTTCCGGGCCCATCCCCTAAACTAACCCGTTGATACTTTATCGTATTTACCGGATAGCGCAATGTCGCAATTGCCAAACTACCGTGACTCCACTCTGGAGGAAGGACGAAGAAGGGAATACGGTTTGCAATGCGTGCGTTGTTTACGCATTACTTTAATCTTGTTCTTCGTCCTTGTTAACATGGCGATGGCAGGTGCGGGCTCTATTACAAGCTTCATGGCTCTGTGAGGCCGATTTCGATGAAGTCGGACGTTATCCGCAGGCGATCGAGGCACCCCACTGCCAGCCCTGGCACAAGCAGGCGTGCCTCTGCCAGCCCCGCCTCTGCAAGTTCCGGCGCCAGGAGTCGGCGTGCCTCTTTCTCAGCCGAGGCCTTCCCCACTGTCGCTCCCGACTTCACAACACAGATGAGGCACGACTACCCCGAGCTATTTGACTCCTGGAGCCCGCACGCGAGCAAGCGCCGCCGGATGAGCACTGACTCTGAGTCCGGACCGCCTTCCTCCGCGATGTCGTACTCGCCCTACAACGAAGGCTACTCAATCTCCCCGTTCCCTGCTGCATCGCGTTCCCGACGTACCTCCATGGAATCTCCCTCTCCCTTCTATATCAGCCCCTCGTCTCTCAACTCCGATCCGACGCTCGGGGCGTCAGGGAATACGTTCTGGCACCCGCCGACGATGCCCCAGGGCGATAACTCCCTACATGCCATTCACCCGCCCATGCTGCTCCCGACAGCAGATGACTCGCCCATGAGCTATGCATATCAGCCCACGCAGCATGAGGAGGAGTCGTTCTCGTCGTTCTTGCACCCGCCAATGGCGATTCCGGATGGCAACACGTTCTGGCACCCGCCGATGATGCCCCTGGGCGATAATTCCCCACATGCCATTCACCCGGCTATGTTGCCGCCGACAACAGATGATTCGCCGATGGACTACCTGCACCAGCCGATGCACCAATCGATCGAGGAGCTGTTCTCGTCGTTCTTGCACCCGCCAATGGCGATTCCAGATGGCAACACGTTCTGGCACCCGCCGATGATGCCTCTGGGCGATAACTCCCCACATGCTCTTCACCCGCCTATGCTGCTCCCGACAATAGATGACTCGCCCATGAGCTATGCATATCAGCCCACGCAGCATGAGGAGGAGTTGTTCTCGGCGTTTTTGCACCCGCCAATGGCGATTCCGGATGGCAACACGTTCTGGCACCCGCCAATGGTGCCTCTGGGCGATAACTCCCCACATGCCATTCACCCGCCTATGTTGCCGCCGACAACAGATGATTCGCCGATGGACTACCTGCACCAGCCGATGCAGCACGACGAATAGCGGCGGAGAGCGATAGAACGCTACTGCTATCGTTGTTTAATCTTAGAGGGCTGGGTACACGACGACCTTCGCTCTCTGATAGTAAAAACAGAGGTGAACCCGAACCTTCAATTCTTCCGAATCCTCGCCACGCGTGGTATCATGGCATGGCGTGTCCTGGAAATATGAACAAGAGAAGCCTTATCTGGTGCACCTTCGCCATGCTTTTTTACTCATATCTATTGTAAGTTAGAATTCACGAACCAGATGTCGAGGTTGAATTCGAGAAATGGTCGAATAACCTCTCTAGGACATCTTCCGAGTTGCAGAAGCTTGCCCGAATAGAATCAAGGTATCGCCCTCCGGGACGCGCAATGTCCAGATCGCTTTGTACAAATGTATCACTAACGCACAACATGGCTACTAAAGCAATGAATGAAGCAACTAAATTGATACTGAAGTGATACGCCCCTGGCAAGCAGGCTACAAAGAGTTATGTAAACGTGAAACTATGCTTTATACAGAAAATAGTTCTTGGGTATGCATGAAACGGAAGAACAGAATGGACGGGACGACGACGGAAGCAGGGCAAGGTTAGTACGGCAAGAGCAGCGAAGGCAGGCGCCCATCAGACCAAGGACCCGATCGGAATCACTGGTTCTTGTAGATTTCCTACAGTATCAAGAGACATCAGCCACCTCCCCCAAACTCCCAACACACGAAAAAACACACACCTTAATCTCCGGCTCAAACTTCTTCGCAATCCTCGCCCTCTGGATCTTCTGCGCCGCCGTCACAAGCCCACTCTCCGGCGTCCACTCCTCCGGCGTCAGCACCACCGCCTGCAGCAGCTCCTGCGGCTTAAACCCGCTCTTCTTCCCCACCGCATTGCACTCTTTCAGAATGAGATCCTGCACGCGCTTGTCGTTGCACAGGTCCGCGAGGTTCGCGGAGGGGTCGACGCCCTTGATGTTGGCGGACTGGAGCGCGTGACGGAGGTGCGCCTCGTGCGGGATGACGATGGCGAGGGGCTGCTTGGCGTCCTGCGAGGCGTGCACGCAGATGTTGCCGACGAGGTTACACGACTTGTACGTTGACTCGAGACGCTCGAGGGCGATGTACTACATACCGTATCAAGTCAATATGAAGATCAGAGTGGCATGACGAATGGACGTACCTCGCCGCTCTGGAGCTTGATAAGGTTCTTTATCCTGTCGATGAGAGATAGAGTCCCATCCGAGTTCCACTGCCCGACATCTCCGGTCCTCAACCACCCGTCCTTGGTGAAGATGGTCTCGTCCTCATTGAGGTCAGGACGCTTGTAGTAGCCCTTCGTAACCGACGGCCCGCGGATGCACACTTCGCCCTGCTGCGGGTCGTTGCTGGACGTGTACCCGGCGTCGGGGACGTCGCGGAGCTTGACCTCGATGGAGGGCACGGGCACACCGACCGAGTCGAAGCGCATCAACTCGGGGGGCAGGATCGCGCACATCCCGCAGGATTCGGTCATGCCGTACCCTAAAAAGCATACATGAGCGGGTAGGCTGGAACGCTGGAACTTGGATCGTACCTTGGAGAACGGTCACGAGCGCGACAGTCAGGAACTCCTGGGTCTCGCGGCTGACAGCGGCACCTCCGCTGAGTGCGATGCGAAGACGTCCGCCGGTGGCAGCTCTAACGCCGCTAAGGACGACGCTGTCCGCGAGCTGCGCGAAGACGGGGACATTGGCCTTCTTCGCTGCGATCGCGCCGTGGAACACGCTCTTCTTGACCGCGCCCCCGCCGTTGACCTTCGAGATGATGCCCTTGCGGATGGTCTCCCACACCGCCGGGACCCCGACCATGATGGACGGGCGGAATGCGGAGATATCGCCCTTGCAGTTGCGGACCGAGGCGTCGGTGAGCGTCTTCACGCGGCCGTATCCGGAGGGCATCCCGACGAAGAGGATGCACATCTCGACGATGTACTCGAGCACGTGCGCGAGGGGGAGGTAGGCGAGGTAGCTGTCGTCGTACGTCAGGTGGTGGCCGAGGAGTGTGTAGACGGCACCGACGGAGGAGACGAGGTTGCCGTGGGTGATCGAGACGCCTTTGGGGTTGCCGGTGCTGCCGCTGGTGTACATGATGCACGCCATCGTGTCGGGCTTTGGGCGCCGGGATTCGAGGGGCTCCACTGGCTTGGATCTGCCGAGGTCGCGAACCTGCTCAATGGTGTAGGCCTTGACGTCACGTATGGAGTTGATCTGCTCGAGGACGGCGGGCTTCGCCTCCCCGTCATAGATCACGTATTTGACGGAGGGGGTCTTGGACAGGACTTTTGCCAGGGTGGGGAGTAGTTCGGCATTGGTGAAGATGCCGACACACTCTGGTTCGTTGAGGGAGTGTGCGAGGCCATCTTCGCCGAGGGTATCGTAGGCAGTAGCAATCGTCGTAGAGATCGATGCGCATGCATGAGACACGAGCTGCCAGTTGGGACTGTAATCCAGGCGCATTAGCACCACCCGAACACGAGGCGTCGAGAAGAGGCGCACCTTGTCTGAGCATACACGTTGACAACATCGTCGGCACTGATACCGAGCTCCACCATGCCGCGAGCAAGTTCGGAGACAGCGTCCTTGACCTCGAGGAAGTTGAGGTACTTGTAGTCGCTCAGCTGGAAGTACTTCCACTTCTTCTTCTCAGTCACCTCCTTGCCCTCAACCACCTTGGTTACATCCTTCTCCTCCTCGACGACGTTGAGGACGTCGCGCCAGCCCAGAGCATTTCTTGTACCATGTGTTCGCGCAGCATATGCAATGATGTCGTACACGGTGTCGATCCCCTCGAACGGCTGTGTGACGAGCCTTTCCGGTGAAAGGGCACACCTCCGGATAGCGCCTTCGCCCTCCCCAGCAGGAGCGACTTCGACTGAACCTTTGCCGTAGTAACCTGGCTTATTAGTGCGTATGCGAGACATGGTGATGATGGTTGAAAGATAAGAGAGGTTGTGGAGGATTCCGCTTGACTATATCACTTTACGTTCCCCACTTTGCGCTGATTTGTTCAACTGTGTACCTGACTAGGCCTGACTTGGCTATCACAAAATGCATTCACAACATTGTCCCTCCCTCGGCTCAATTCATATCAACTCTTTTCCTCCTTCACAATGGCTGTATGTATTCATGAGGTGCGTAGCGGTGGGCTCCGACTCGGCGTCAAGGAGCATGCGCAGCCAGAACCATGACGCGTAATGCTCACGTTATTTTGTGATGGTGGATCCGAAACATTGCCAACTTCAAGGGACACACAGCCATGAAACCCAAAGAGGCCTTTTGCGATCTCGACATAGCCTTGGACACCATCGTAGCACGACGTGAATCACTGGCAACTCCAGCGGCGAATTCAAATGGATGGCCAGCTGATACGCGGTGAGTGGCGTCCACTCATGTACTTCAGCACACTAACAACGTTAATAGAGATCAACGGCGGAGACCTCACCCCAAAACCCTTTCGAATTTCCATATGGATCGACTGATCGTCACTACTGCGGCAGTAGGGACGATGGTTCAGACAACAGGCAATGATCGTCGATCGGACATGCTATCTACAGTGCCTTCAGAAAATTCTGCTGGCGGTCATAACGCGCATACCTAGATTCACGCCTCACCTGCACAAGGACCCAACGACTCGTTCCTCCCCTAGTTCCTCATGTCTGTATGTCACGTCGCCCTGACAAACGAATAGCTGTTAAGAGGCACCGAGCCTGTCAATCCAAGATTGACCTGAATCGAGAGGCACAACATCTCTTCGAAAGTGATCGCGACGTAACACGCCTCGAGGGGCCTCCGTTCAAGTGGACTTTGAGAATGTAGCAGAAACGTGTCGCCTGTAGAAACCAGCGTAGACGCACGAATCACGAAGGAAAACATTTCCTCTGGAAGAATGGAAGGGTGAGCATCCGCTGATATGGAAAATATCCGGGAGATGAGTTACTCGAGTACCCTCTCCACGAATTACCAACGCCCACACTACAGACTTCAAAAATGTAGATTGGTCAAGTCCGTGGATTTCTCACTTCATGACATACGCGGGACTATGGAATTGACAACTATGACATCACAACGAGTATTATTCTGACAGCACTCTGGAACGATAGCTTTGGAATAGCCGTATAATCACGAAATAAAGAAAAATCGAAGCGGGGACAGGATGGTCGTCAATCATTCGACGAGAGATGGACAGCGCGCCATCAATAGCAGATGTCTGGGACCTAGAAGGGTATGAATAATGAACCGCTGGTATAGAGAGAGCAGTAATCAGGTGCAACGCCAAGGCGTTGACATTGGTCGGGTACGACGGGATATGATAGATGTTGGAGTACTTCCAACGATCACGAGAGATGAAGGTTTGCTGTCCAATGTCCACGAAGTTCCCGCCATGAATATCAAAGTCGCTTGCACCGGCAAACGAATTCGCAGTGCCAGGTGCCCCCTGCACCTGAATGTGCCTATTGCGTCGCGAGACGAAAGGCGGAGAGGCTCCTCCAGGGGTGGCAGGTCGCGCAGGAGCCGCGGGGGACTCATGAGCCGTCTCAGAAAATCCTGCGTCGTGCTGGCTCTGCCCCGTGTACTGCGGTTGTGTAGTACTTCGGGTTTGCGGGAATGCTTCGACGGGGGGATTGAAGGGACCACCGTAATCAGAGATGTGAGCCCCGGTACCGCCCACTTGTTGATATAAACCAGGAGGTAGCCTGATTGGCAAGTACGGTATCTCACCCGACATCAAACCTTGGATGAAGTACATCCCAATGGCGAAGTCAGCAGAATCGAGGGCACCTCGATCTTGAGTGTCAGCTAGACTCCTTTAATGTGTTAGATTAAAGCTTGTAGAGTTGTAGATAGAGGTGCGGACCAGATTCCCATGAGCGTGTCAAGGCTCAGTCGAGACTTCAGAAAAATGTCACGAGCTTTATCGCCTGTGGGAGTAGCGTACTTAGAGCCCAAGGGAAGGATAAGATATAGGAGGACCAACCGCTTATGGTATCCTCTGCGCCAGATCTGGCTTTGTTGAACAGGTTCCGAAATTTGGCTTTGTCTAGCGGGGTGAAAGCAGGAAGGGCTGGGGAAGGAAACTCTGCTATGGGGGTTCCAGAATTCCAATAATTGTGATATCCTTCGATGTTTGGCAATGGTCCACCTGTGCGATGGGTGAATCGGAACCTTCACTGTCGTGAATTAAGATGCGCGCTCACGTTAATACACCAGCACCTGGGTTATCGTTTCGCCTTTCTGGGCCCATCCGACAAGGCGCAGAGCGATAGCAACACCCATCCAGGACAGCCAACCAGCATCGCCCTCGTCAACGATGCTCCAAATCTCCTCGAGAACAGTAGACTGTAGTTTAGCCCCACCAAATACCTTGACCGCGGCATCTCCAGTCAGAATGCCGAGCTTCTGAGGGTCATTTTGGTTGAGTATATAAGTTGTGAGGTAAATTTCTGCAGGTGTGGGAGTGAATATCTTGGACATTGGTCCGATGAGGTCCCGACGTGGGCTCTGGCAGAAAGCTTGAGCTGCATCCACAGACTAATACCACGAGGCGGTTATGTGTTGGCTATGTCACTGTGCGTCGGGCGTGGCTAACGCGTGACGATCAGAAAGCATCAGCCTCGTGTCGGGGTCATTAGCAACTTCTCATATCTTTCATCTCTCTCGCCCAGGCTCATTACAGGACACCCCAGCTAGTGGCTAGACTAGATCTCTAGATTACCTGACCAGTACGGTGACATGTCAATACCTAACTGAGGCATTTCCTGTATAGATAAACTCATCAAAATTCTTCGATTCTCTGGGAGATCTCAATTTCAGCAACGGTACCCACCTAGTTTATCAGTCCTTCTTTCCATACACATACACTCTCCCCTTCAATGGCGCAAACTGCTTATCAACACCACCACGCGGGGGGCCAGTTGGTGTCCCGAAAACTAGTTGCGCACGAAAGGACCAGGTAGCAGGCACATTCCAAGTCTCAGCGACGTCCTTGCTGATGCCAGGTTGGAAGTGCTGAAGGTTGCACCCGAGGCCTTCAGTCGCGAGCGCGGTCCATGCGATGAATTGAGCCATGCCGTTGGCGTGTTCGTACCCTAAGTGCAAAGAGATGATTAGCGCGTTCACCAACTTGAGTGATGGAAAGCTGTAAAATACAATCTGGGTATCTCGTCAGGAGCCCTTGGGTGGGGGCTGGGAGCTTATCAACGGCAGAAGTGTCTTCAAAGAAGAGAACCTGTTGCAGGGAAGTTACATCAGTCTCGTTCGATCCAAACACAGCACAATCCAGGGAATCGGACCGAGGAAGACGCGACGCGACTCACCGTTCCATAAGCCGCCTTGTGTCCCTTGATCTTGGGTTCTAAGACCTCGAATATTGGAGGCGGCGCATCCTTTATGCGCTGCATACCGAAGTCCCAGAGCTTGTCGTGCTCGGCGCCGAAAAGCATGATAGCGCGGCATGACTGAACGCTGAATGGCGAGGGAGCGTGCTTGATAGCATGGTTCACGATCGCGACGATGCGGTCATCGGGGATGGGGGATTCCTTCGCAAGCGAGAGGATGGAACGGCGAACCTTGACGGCTTCGAGGAAAGGGACTTCGTCTGCTGATGGCATCGTTGCGGCTATGGTGTTGACGTTGAGGAAGTTAGGTGATGTGGTGGGTAGCAGGGTGCGGGAGGAGTCGTCCTGGCCTTATGGAAACTTCCAGGAGACGTCTTTATACTCGGCCGAGCGACGCCGCAGTGATGGCCGGGAGATGGGTATAGCTCAGAAATCAACCACATGCGATGATGATGCCTTGAATCGTGGAATCCCCGGTCAACATAATGATAACAATGTGATGGTGGTAGTCACCTAACGAATTTTTAAGAGAGCGGTCCCAGCAAGAAGGCGGTTCTTATCGCGTCTTTCATTCGCCTGTCAAACATAGACCTCGATATTAACGACAAGGGTTGTGCGCCTTCACACGAAACTCACGAAGATGTTCGACTCTATTTGCCAGCGTGTCGGTAGGACGAGGATACGAGATCCCTAAGAAATTAAAGGCCTATCTGCGCATATCTTGGGTCAAATGTGAAGCGCTACGGTGAGCACTTAGACAGAGACCCATAGCAATCGACGAGGACATCCCAAGGACACAAAGAGGAAATATGCCGTCCCGAAAATGCACGGCCGTCGGGGTAGCGCGCGCATCTGAACGCACAGCATGCCCAAACGCCTCAAACGGCCTGGCTGTGCTTTGAAGATGATAAATATAGGACGTCCGAGCCTGCGAGGCATCAGGATATCCATTGTTGGCTTCGATGATGGTTATGCAGGCTGGTCTGCAGTGTTGATTCCGCTAGGGATAACTGAGCAGTCTATTAATACGGAATCCGAGAAGGCTAGAGGGCGCGCGCAGGTTGAATACTGGATGTTACTGCTTGCGGTATGAATTTGTTACAGTGGGAGGGTGTCATGACCATAGATCGGGCGACATAATACAGGGACGATACTCTGATGGATTTCAGTCGTTCGGCGCTACGATCTATCAAAGCAGAGGCATTGAAGGTGAGCGTCAGAGCTTTTGTTTTCCTATATACATTGAGATACTTCGCAAAATACGTAGCGCAAAGACGGGTCTTCAAGCTGAAGAACGATTCAGAATTCTGGTTCTCAGCAGACTGCGATGGTGGATGGACTGAAGAAGTAGCTGGATCGGAGGAATGTCGGGGTCACGATATTCGTGACGGGTGACGAACCTCAGGCTCTTCCTCCTCCAGAAGTTGAACCACGTTCTTCGTGCCTTTTCGCAATTCTCCTTCTTCACGTCTCGATGATCAGCGGCGTGGCTTATAGCCCTGGTAAAAGGAACATACATCCGAATCAGATATTTGAATCCCAGGCGCTTCGTGGGGGTGATAGTCGGCGTGGCAGAGAGGATCTGAGGTGAGCTATATATCAACTGGCGCGACTTCTCTCGCTAATTTCATGACGGAAGCTCACGAAGGCTCACGAGCGCTGGATGAACGGTCATAAAAGGACCACAGGGATGAGCGCTAGCCTGGCTCATTTCGTGATGCATTGATACACACTTCCTATCTGACCGCAGATGAGAAGACTGACAGGTCTTGGTAAGTTCAAAGCTTTATGTGATTTCTCATACTAATACAACGACCCCTGCTAGTAGAGACCGAAGGTCTCAACCTCATTGGATAGCGCCCGCCCTGTACGTGTGTATTCAGCCAATTAGCGCCGGGGGAGGCTCTACAGCTTTCGCCGGGGTTAAACCGGGAATGACCTGTGTGGGTGTTATCCATATCAGGAATCAGCTCGTGCGTGTATCGATATGACGCTCATGCCCATTCCTAACGAGCTGCTGCAAGACTTATGCCTCGTATGCCAGTAACATCCTGCGCATTCCCGTTCTCACCGTTATTCCTCGATTTCTTGATGCCCATCTTGTTCCACAATTATTATCGTCCCTTTAGTAAGAAGCGCCCATGTCCACTATTCCGTGCTACTCCATGCGTGTTCTGCTCACATTCACTTACCTTGTGATACCGGGGCGTCAGCGACCATATGTTGGATACCATTGCTATTCGGTTTATGGTTCTGCAGTATATTAGTTTCGACCGTACTTCTCGGTCTTTCAATCTCTCATTACACTGTCACAGCAAACCTAACAACCAACTGTCAAGGGCCTAGGCCATAGCACATCTCAAAGGTGAGAATGCCATCGATGCTATACCGGGCATCTGACCATAACACGAGTCTCCCCATTTTGAGCGTCCAAAACAGCGCGAGCACCTGACCTCTCTTGCCAGTGCACAACCGTCATCCCGCCTATCTCGGTCTCGCGCCCACTCATCCTCCCTGTCGCGACGATCGTCCCTTGCCGTGCCTCAATAACTGTCATCTGAGGGGAAATCTTGTGGGCGTCGCACTAGCATCGTGTTTCCGGCATAGCGCGGGCATCTGACGTATCTTGGGGTTGATACATGAGTTATGGACGCAAGTATTATTACAGTATCGCACAAGTAAATGTAATTGAATCGACTCGATCCATGACATTTTAATATCGCGAATCGCGAATATCTTGTTGAGATTGAGTAGTCCGCTAATAACCGAGGCCCCAGATCAGGAACGGGCTGATCGTCGATTGCACTGATTGAAGTGGGATCTCGCGATATTTGACGCGACGCATACACGTGTGTATTCACGTGATTCATTCCACTTATCATGTGGCGCTACGCTCCTACGCGTTTCCCGTCTGGTTCCCCACACCCACGTCGACGCGTCGGAAGTTTTGTGACCAAAGAACTAGACCACCTCGAAATAACTCGCTCCAGAACGCACATCCTCAAACAATCCAACCTAGAACGTCCCTGAGGCTGCCACGCTCAACCTTCTCTGTCAAGCTCAACCTTCTCCACCACAAAGTTCATTCACATCTCCCCTGGAGCAGATCTTTCTCCATCGCACAAAGTTCTCAACCCTCTGCAGGTTTCACATTCTCAGCAGCAACTATTCCTGAAGATCTATACACCGGCGCTGGGGATCGATAGTAGATACCGGGATTGTCCTCGATCGATAGGATATCGGCATCCTCCCATTAAATTTTGCGCAGGGAAAAGGCAAGATGTACTTCTTCTCTTCTTTTCCACCACTGCTCCCTCCCATCCCCGTGCCTCCTCCACGCCAGCCGCTGGGATTCGATTCGACTTTCTCCTCCCTCTTCAGGCGCAATTGCAAATTGCACATCGTTTTCGCGGCTGCCCATGATCGTCGCGGTTGTCCAAGTCAAAAACCTAATGGAACGCGTTCTCTTCCGGCCCAAAAACCTAATGGAACGCGCTCTCTCCCGGCCTCGCCTCCGGGTACACGCTGCTGCAGCGTTGTCGAAGACCTACACGTTCCGGCGCCACTCCCCCTCAGATGTGACTGCTCAGTGCTTGGTGCGACTAAAGCCTCTTTGCGGGGCTCTCCTACTATTAGCGTTAGAGGCGCATTCGCAGCCACCCCCGTCTATCTTGACCTCGAACTTGAACTTGTTAGGAGACCGG
Source organism: Lyophyllum atratum (assembly GCA_014905825.1). Classification (NCBI taxonomy): domain Eukaryota; kingdom Fungi; phylum Basidiomycota; class Agaricomycetes; order Agaricales; family Lyophyllaceae; genus Lyophyllum; species Lyophyllum atratum. The sequence continues at coordinate 1,361,545 of JACGCN010000012.1, forward strand.
GTCGGACCAAGCTCGCAAATCACATCGACATCTTGTCTGGAGTGTTGCAGGTCGTGGTAGGTCGTGCTCGTGGCCGTGTCCCCCACAGGCCGCGCACGGGTGGCCTCCTCCGAATGCGCTGCTTCTGCCAGTGCCACTGCCACTGGTGACTTGGTCTACCGTCTATGTCTGCGCACGTGCGGGGGTGTGTGGGTGTTGTGTCCGAATGCGGGCTCCTTATCGATGGTGCAGACTCTTGATCGATGGGGCGTCTCTCGCGCTTCTGGCTTCCTCGTTTTCCGTCTGATGCCGTTCGCTCGTTGGAACTTGGATGGTTCGACGCGTTCTGATTGGGCGTGTTGGGCTTCCTTTCCCTTTTCCCTGAGGCTTGGGCCCTGCGATATCGGTTGTGAATGAATGAATGAATGCAGGAATGAATAGTGCCGTAGCGGTTTGGGAGTCATTGTCAGCGGGCTCAATGTATGTTGATTTCGACGTTCTTCCAATCCCTCGAGCCTTCGGCCCTGGCGCTTGCGTTGTGCTATGACGTCACACCGTGTACTCGAGTACGGCGTCCCCAATACCCTTTGTCGATAATGTATTGGGACCCAAGCACTGCAGGTGGCGGAGACGCGGACGACCGACCCTGCAGAGAAGCTGGGCTGGAGATGGGGGCCACAGCACTTGCCGAGCCGTATCAGCCCTAGGACGACCACACAGCCTCTGATAACGGTTTCCATCAAAGGACCTTTGTCTTCGGGTGGGATGGGCACATCTCAACGACAGGATCAGGGAAAGGAAGACACGCCTCGAGGTGACCGTGTTGTTATTTCAGGCGTATCCCGTGACTCGGACTTGGACACTTTCTGATGATGATGGTGGGCTTGTTTTTCCCGAATTTGTAATTTGCATTTGGGATGAGGCACATGAGGAAGGTGTAGGGTTGTGGGCATTGCGGTGACAGAATTTGTCGTGGTGAGGCATCTTTTTCGGTGGTGGGTCTGAATAGGACAAAGTAGATTGGCATGTCACGACACTGACACGAGGATGGGTCTTGTTATACTTCTTGTCGCCAACTCATACTTCAGGGATGGATCCCTGCCAGAGAATACTCCACTTGGAGACAGAGTGGGAGTCGTTAATGTCCGCAGTGAAGCACAAAGAAGTTACATGAAGAAGTGGTTATGTTTTTCGCCTCATGCCAGGCGCCAAGGCTGCGGCCGACTTGCCCAGAATCAGTTGACACCTTCTTCGCAGTCACAAAACTCCTCTGGGGTTAGCGTCAGATATGGCCGGTGGAAGATCGGGAACTGGGACACGGCTCATGCTGGTTGGGGGTCAGGCATTGGTGATGGTGGCCACCCGGTAAAACTCAGCGACGAGACACACGTTGGGCAGGACTGCGAGCGAGGCACAAGGAGAGACCACAAGGGAAATCTAGCCGAACGCGAATTACCCTGATCGTGATCATTTGTGCTCGGTTATCGGCTCGATATGGGACGAGTCATATGCGAATGGGCCGTTCTCTTTGAGAGGCAAAGCGAGGAATGGGACTGTGTTCGGGGGAGGAGGCCCGGAGTTTCGTAGAAATCCAATAATTGTTTGGGGCGTGATTTGATTTTTTTTGAATCGGCACTTTGAGCTGTACCTCTATAACCCGTTGACACCTCTGCGCTTCCTCTCTTTCTCCTGATCCCTCGCTTCACGACCGCCCCCCCATTCTGACATGCCCTCTATCCTCAATCTCAAGTTCAAAGTTGGTTGCGCAGTACCACTGCTGCTCCCTTGACTCACCGTGAACCCCAGGGAAACAAGTCTTTCGTCGCGTTCAGCAATTTGGGCGACACTGAGTCCTTGACCAAGACCTGGAAGGTGCGTTTCATATCTAATCTTTCGTCTTATCGTGCTCTAATATCTGTCTAGGTCTGCACCAAAGTCGCAAGCTACCTCGAACAGGGCCAGCGACTCGAGAACTTGAGTTGGCGGTTATGGCATCTTCAGAACCTCATGGTCGACACCGACAACGCCAAGTCCAAGCGTGAATTCAAAAAACTCTCGAAATGTATGGGCGACAAGCTGGACAAGGAGAAGGGCCGGTGCGTCTAAATCTTTTCTTTCATGAAACCCTAGACCCTGATGCTGTGTTAGGAGTATCGAAGAGCTCGAGGCTCCCGACTTCAAGGCCAACCATTCCACCGACATGATCCGCCAGCGCGCAGAAGAAAAGGAGCGCAACCGCGAAGCCAGCCAGAACGCCGTCCCCGGGACCATCAAACGCATGCAATTCACCTTCAGTGTCGATCAGCCCAGCCCCGCCGTCAACCAGCCCGTCAAGAAGCCCAACTACAAGCCCTCCGCCGAATTCCACAAACGCTCCTGGCACGCTGCGCGTGTCAATCACGATGACGACGACATGGTTGTAGCCGACGACGAAGGCAACGATAAAGACCCCCCGCCACGCGGACGCAAGGGCAAACCTACAACCACTCCCACCTCGCTCCGCTTCCCCTCTCTATTTTCCAACGATTTCGGTCCCGCTGCTCTCCTGTATCCTACTCCCACACTCACGACCCCCATGAACTACGGCGAAGGGCTCAACCCCTCCGCCTCTCATGACCGCTTCAGCATCTCCCGGCCCACGATCGAGGTCTCCCTCGATGAACTCCTCAAGAACGTCGACTCCGGTCCCAGCGACTACGACTCCTGGAACCTCTCATACCCCGACGCCCTTGCCAACGATACCGAAGACCCCAAGGCCCACCAAGACGTCATCATGCACTCCATCCCCCCCACCACGTCCTCCATCTCCGCCCCCGCCCCCCGAAAAGCCGCCTCTCCCGTCGTCGCACAGGAAAGCGAAGACGAGAGCAGCGCGGACAGCGACGACGAAGACTCCGACTTCGACCTTCGCGCCATCACCCACCAGCCCGCCAAAGTCTCGCGCAAGCGCCTCCCCCCCGTATCGCAGGCGGCCAAGGAGGTGCTGCCCGAGACTGTGGTGCCCTCAAAAGTCAACCTCCTCTATGACACCCGCGCCAACACACCCGTCGGCCGCCCGGCGTTGACCGTCAGGACGTCGGGGACGTCGGGGAACCGCTCGTCGGGCCCGGGTGCGACTGCCACCACTATCAACTCGGCGGTCCTGCGCAGCACGGGTGCCCTCAACAACGGCAACTCCGCGCCGGGGGGTGTCAAAGCCGAGTGTACGAACTGCGGGGCGACCCACACGCCGCTGTGGCGCCGTGGGCTCAACGACGAGCTGAACTGTAACGCCTGCGGGCTGTATTGTAAACTCGTGAGTATCCTCTCCCTTCCTCGCTTTCACATGCAACATGTTTATTGACTGGCTTGTTTTCGTTTTCGTAGCATAAACGCCCCCGCCCTAAATCCATGCGTAACACCCACGGCGAAGGACGCGCACAGATCCCCCCTCGGCAAGAAACCGTCGACGTTATGGGTTTGTCGTCCCCCATCCCTAAACTCCCCCCTCGATGCTCATCCCCTGTGCACCGGATAGCGCAATGTTACAATTGCCATACGACCGCGACGCCGCTCTGGAGGAAGGACGACGAGGGGAAGACGGTTTGCAATGCGTACGTTGTCTTTTCTTTCTTTCTTTTCTATCCTTCTTCCTTCCTTCGTTCGATGCCCTTGCTTACGCGTGGATGATTAGGTGCGGGCTCTACTATAAACTACATGGCTCGGCCAGACCGATCTCCATGAAATCAGACGTCATCCGCAAGCGCTCGCGCCACGACGCCCGTCGCGGCGGCAACAACCTCTCCGACACCCCCTCCGCCAGCCCCGGCGTCTCCCGCCGCGCCTCCCCCGCGCGCGAAGCCTCCCCCACCCTCGCGCCCGACTCCTCCACCGCACAGATGAGCTACGACTACACCGAGGAGCTCGACTTCCGGCACACGCAGTCGGAGCTGCTCGGCGCGCTCGGGCAGGACCTGAGCCAGCAGCAGATGTTCCACTCGTTCAACTTCCAGTTCCCGGGGCCGTACCACCCGGATTATCTTACGCAGGTGTATACGATGCCGGCTGATCCGCTGCCGTTCCCGCCGAGTGACGGCTCTGACCACGATCGGGAGCATGAGTATGGGATGAGCCCGAGGACGAGCAAGCGTCGTCGGATGAGCACGGACTCGGCGTCGGAGCCGCCGTCATCTGCTACGTCGTATTCGTCGTACAATGATGGATACTCTACCCCCGCGTCGTCTGCGACGTCGCACTCCCAGCGCTCCTCCATGGACTTCCCCTTCTCCTCCTACCTCAGCCCCTCGTCCTTCAACTCGGGCCCCGCGCTAAGAGGGTCCGGGAACACGTTCTGGCACCCACCTATGATGCCGCAGGGGGACAACTCCCCGCATGTGATTCACCCGCCGATGCTGCCGCCGACGACGGACGACTCGCCGATGGACTATTTGCATCAGCCGATGGGGCATGATGAGGAGCTGTTTTCGTCGTTTTTGCACCCGCCGATGGCGATTCCGGAGGAGGGGGGGATGTGTATGGGGCAGGTGCATCCGCCGATGATGGTGGAGTATGGGGGGCATGATGCGTATGAGTCGGCGATGAGGGTGTACTAGGTGGGCTGGCTGTCTGGCGGTCTTCGGGGTACCGGGCCGGGTGGGACGCGAGCCGGATGACGCTGCAACATATTCCATGGACGTTTCAACAACGCACACGATTCTTCTCTCCTCGTTTTGGGGTCACGCCTTCGCTTCATCAACATCTTTTTCGACTAGATGCTTGCTTCCCATCCTTCTCTCCTCGCATTCTTGCTGCTCTCAATGTTCTCGGGTCTCCCACACGCACACGCTCACTGTTCATTTCCCCTCGGTCCCGTCGACGTGTTTCTTGCAACGCTTGTGCATACGCATACTTACACTCCCTCTCATCATCATCACTCATCACCATCACTCATCATCATCCCCTCCTTTCTCTCCTGTTCTTGGTACCTCTTGTCCGCGTCCGTCATATCATCTCACTGCATATCAATACTGACACCCGTATATACACCATCACTTCCATGTTAGTGTACACAGATTCCACGCGAAGGGCTGGCGCGTTTCTCAGCCTCCCAAATCAATAATTTAAATGTCTTGGCTGTACAATACCTCCTGGCGCGCATTCGTTGAGCGATTTCGAAGTCTTGGGTGAGCGCCGACCCCAGTGTCCTCTCCATCGGGACGTGTATTTGGGAAGAGTGGATATCTCATTCATTTGGTATTCTGGAAGCGTGGAAGTCTCATTCATTTGGTACTTCGGGACTATTACATGTTCTATCTGCTATCCTATAGGAAGAAGACTACGAAGGTCGTCTTCTCTTGGAGACGAGTCAAGACCCGGTGTGTACTTCGTGCTATCTCTACTTATGATAGATATCTGACGGGGTGGTGATTTCATTATAAAATTGACGGCGTTGATTGTTGGTCCGGGACAAGAAGAACCTGGATCTACGCGGGTGTATTTCGGGACTCAGATACGGCCGAGCGACAGAAGGTTTTGCCGATGGACTGGGGGGCCTGGGCCCTGATTGCTCTGATGGGAACCTGAGGAACCTTGGTGACCAGAACGAAGACATGATTGGCGTAGGTTCTTCTTTTTGTGTTATCATTGACGAGTTATCCCACCAACGCCGGACACGTCGTGGCGCAGAAGTCGTGCATCAAGACCCATGGTCTCGACCAAGAAGCGGGTAGGGACGCCGTCTGGAGCATGGACTCACGACTTAGAGAGATCTGCGCGCAGGTATAATAGGCAATGAGGAGTAATGGCAGACAGAAACTGGGTGCCGTTGGACCGGATAGAGAGGTTGGAACAGGTTAGAATTGAGATACGAGCCGATTCCGGTGGGGAACCATGTGCACCATGTTGAGTGATGGGCCACGACCCGCGGGTTTCGCGTTGGCGAAGCACACAGGGTGCTCGCATCGCTGAGGCTCCGGGGCATTTCGTTTCCTGTCGACGTGGAGGTGTCTAGATGTGGCTTCGAACTGTTCGAAATCCTGCCGGGTGTTCTGGCGCTGGGACATGGATGAGGCGTGTACGTGGTAACGGGCAACATCAGACGCCTGTGTAACCTTGCAAAGATCAGAATCGCCTGCACTGTTCGAAACCCTTGACCTGTGCAGAGAACTTAGAAGACAACAAAACGAGGCGGCAGTTGTGGAATATCTCCTTTCTGGAAGAACTTGGGCGCTCCAACGAAAAAAGAATTGTGACCATTTTATTTTGTGCACTGAAGACAAATGAACAGGGTCAGCTGGGACGCTCTGACGCCTCGAGGCAAGTAAACCATCACGATTGTCTGGCTACCTATCCCCGACGTGCCGAAGGTGCCCATGCTGAACCGCATTTTTTCTAGCGTCCCACATGAGATGCCACAATTCTTGCACCCGGGGCGCGGATAGAGGGAGAGCGCGAACAGTTCCGCTGGATCTAAGGAATCAGGCGACGCGACGCGCAACACCTTGTCAATGGTCACCTTATCAAGGAGCTAAGACGTATGCGGCACAAGAAGTACGCCCTTATACTGTTAGTTATCTGTCTTCGGCGCGGAATTCAGCCATCTCGAGTGAACGAACAGATCAACTGACCAACGATTGATTCGCGAGGAAGAAGTTGAACTTCGGAACTGACAGCGTACAGGTCATTTGATGGAAGACGGAGAGAGCTATGCAGCGCTGCACCATTGAGGATACTTTCTGATTGAGATGAAGGATCGTCGGTGAACCATGCATGGATGAGCAGAAAGTTCTTGGTTCCGGCGGAAGGGCGACTTCCTTGTTTGCTTGTGCTTGGATGCGAAGCTGTTGCCTTCCATGTACTTTACACACCTTGCATGGCTCCTTCGCCGATAAAGCCGAACGATGACGACCGGGGAATATATCTCGAGATACAAGGAACGTCAATATACGTGTACAATACACACGTCCCGATAGGTAGTTGTACAATGTGTGTACAATACACACGACCCGATAGGTAGTTGTACAATGGTATTCGCCGGATACGCATGAACGCTGGAGCAACCATAGAGTGGTTCTTCCAGCTTCCAGGGCGGACTCATTGACTCTTGAGTCTTATGACGGCCTGGATCGACAGTCTTTTCCCTGTAAGAGTCGAAGTAGCAGGATATAAAGAGGAGCCGAAGCTAGTAGAGCATGGAATACCTGCCAAAAACCATCAGCAGCGGCGGCCTGAGGTCTCCTGAGGTCTGCTTGAGGCGAATACGAGATCACGGCGCAGTCGATGAACTGCGTCCCCGAGCCCCGCGAGTAAGAAGCAACATTCCAATGTAATGCACTAGGATTACTTGAGGGGTTCGATGGCGGCACAACATAGTAGGTGGTGTAGTAGTGGAAGATAGAAGTTTGCTGGGCCGCGATGTCAAATTGATGTCATAGACGTCAAAAAGTTGTTTGCACCACAAATGAGTTCGGAGGACCAGAGGCGAAAGCTGGTCTTGTATTGGCGTAATCGCCTCCACGATCGGGCCGCAGGCTATGTACCATATATTATATGACCTGATCACATCTGATAGACTTCGCATTTCAACGCACCGGCCCTTGCCCTTGCCTAGCTCGTCGCCAATGGGTCTCGAGAGTTTCTTGAACTGACGTTTAGCGTTAGCGGTGTCGACCGTAAAGTTCTGGAGATTCCAAACGCAAACTCGAGTTTTCGAGTCGCTGGCCCTGTTCAAGGTAGCTCACGACTTTGGTGCAGACCTAGACATATATTGTAGCACTGTAAGGCAAGAGATTAGACACGAAACGCACCTTCCAGGTCTTGGTTAAGAACTGAGTGCCACACAAATTACTGAACACGCCAAAATATTTGCTTCCCGGAGTCCCTAGCTCTTCCAAACTCCTGAACACCGTGACAACGTCAGGGTCTGAGGTTTTATGGAAGAAACAATGCAAACGCACCGGATCCCCCACCTCTGCAGAAATCTCCCTCGTTGCTCCCGTCAGGAGCTCGGCATTCTGACTGGAGATGTTGCGACGCATGCTTGTGACGCGTCGAATCATATGTGAGCGCTTGAGCACTAACGGCCCCTACTATTGATCTTCGTCTGCAGTCTGTGCTTCACAAAACTGAACGGAGGGTTCAATGACGAATTATCAATTTCAAGCTTCCAGTTGTTCCTGGAGCTGAAACTTCAGATCTCTTCGCGAAGTAAAAACCTTTGAGGTGGTGCAGGTCGCTGCGACACGCGCATGAGACCTTGTAAAGCTTTCAAGTATAGGTCTGCTCACTTCGTGCGGCCCGATGTCAGACTGCGAGACGGGGTAAGCTCGTGGATGATGTCTGCCGTCGAATAGACAAGATGTTATGAGTTTATGGGTAGATCATGAAGATGTAAGCCGAGAGGTTGTGGATCGAGCGTGAATTGGAGATTTTCACTGGCAGTGGCAATTCCATTAGAAACTTAATGACCGTGGGAGATTACCAACATATCCTTTCATCACAGTGACCTGTCACCAACCAAGTGACAAGTTGAAGTAACTCAAATGAAGACGAAAGCCGAACAGTGGCAGGACGTTTGCCTCGTGCATTCTAACCGGCAACACTGCCTCGATATTCCACTCCTGCATAGTTTTAGCCTTCGACTACCAAAGTTCAACTTTCGCCACCTCTACAGACGCCTTTCCAAGTCACCAAGCTTATGGCCACTAAAGACGCACCTCCATGGGAAAAGTGGGAGCTCGATGCCAACTTCCTCGAAGCCCTGGACCACTGGACGCGTGCAAATCCGGAAAGCTCATTAGACCGCATTTTACGCCTGGTCTGCATTCAAATTGAGCGGGGACATGAGTTTTTTGAAGTGATCCCTGATGGTGTATTCCCAGCTCGCGGCCTCGTCAAAGCTTTGGCGCATCTCGTGAAGCTCGGTCATGTCCGGGAGTCCAATCTCCTGCTAAATGTAGCTGACGACGATTATCTTGTTTCAGACTATCTCAACTGCAAATTCAGATGTCCAAAGATTTGCCGAAGATGTGATCCGTTGGGTCACCCAGGTCAGCGCGACGTTTGCGTCAGGAAGGACTAGTTGGATAGGCGCTCATTTCACGCAAACAACCTGGACAAATCTTTCTGATATGCGGTATGTGGCCTCTTCCCGCTTCAGCATAGTTAATGACAGCTGCCATCCAGTGATCTGATCGACGACATTTGCCAATGGGCAACCTCTCGGCTGGTAATGTTTTGTCACTGCTGATACACCAACCATTCACGGCCTCCCGTTAGTCAGATAAATGGTGGTCTCTGAACAAAAAGCTGAATGTCAATAGAGATATCTTGGACTTCAAAACACGCATAGCTGAAGTTCGGGCAATATTTAGTGTAGGAGCCTCTTGGCCTGCATAGGCAATTGCTGAACGTGTACCTTCTCCCAGGACCGCTCACTTGTTTGCCAAGCATCGGCGATGGACACCATTCTGCAGGTTATTTGGAAGACTCGGCAAGAGCAGAGGCGGATCAACGCGACACTAAGAAAGATTCGCGCGACACAAGCGGAACAATTCGTGAGTTGTCTCTCAAGGAAACTCAGCCCTAAGTAACGCTCTATCCAGGAACTCATGAATGGAAGATTAGATGCAGCCAAGGAAGAGGATGCTCGACATCGCGAAGAAGAGCAGCAGCGCCGTCAAGCGGAAGAAAGGCGGGAATATGTTTGGCAAATGCTTTCAATGCACGCCATTGGGAACACATCTTACGACAAACAGGGCAAGCCTCCATGCGACAAGGAGACGCGGGTCGACCTCCTGAAGGAGATCATGGGATGGGTGGAGGATGTCTCGGCAAGCTCGCGGAACTTCCTTTGGCTTACAGGCGACCCAGGAAGCGGGAAGTCTGCCATCACCGCTTCCATCGCCAGAGCCTGCAAAGATAAAGACATCCTCTGGGCTCAATTCTTTATCAATCGGAACAGTGTCGACACCACGAATCCCAATGCCTACTTTCCTTCCATCGCACGCCAGCTTGCAGAACGCTCCGAACTTGTTCAACTCGAAATTCATGAACAGTTGAAATCAAAACCGTCTCTGATGGATGAAATGTCGTCCGAGCAAGCCACCTCACTTTTTATAGATGCCATACGCGTCGCGTCGAAAATAGATCAAGCGAAACCCGTCGTCATCGTTATTGATGGCCTGGATGAGACGGACAGAAACCATTTGAGATCTACTGCGGATATCTTCTCCCAATTGTTTGAAGAGCTGTCGAACCATCGAAATGCGAAGGTTTACATCGCCAGCCGTACCGAGGACGATATCAGAACCCCCTTTGCGCGTACCATGAGCGACAAACGGGTCAAGCATTTACACCTCGACACCGCTTCTACATCATCCGTTGAAGACGTTTCCAGGTTCCTTCGGCGACGACTCGTGCAGATTGTCTTGGACAACGACCTGGACTGGAGGGTCTGGCCGGGGAACGAGCGTTTTGATATGCTAGCCATCAAAGCTGCGGGTCTCTTCATTTGGGCGGTCACGGCCGTCAAGTTCATCCAGGAGCAACTTGATTATTGGGGGAAAGAGTGCCTCGACGACATTCTCGACAAACTCAATTCAAATGGGATGGGTGATATCAACACCCTTTACGGTCTAATTCTCTTAATCACGTACAGAAAGGCAGATGAATGGGCATTCGAGTCCTTCCGTCGAATAATCGGAGCCGTTGTCGCTCTACATGAACCGATGTGCATAAACGACATCAGCTTCCTATTGGACCTACGACGCTCTCCGTCCAGCTCCCAAGTCGACGTGTTGAGGTTCGTGAAGCGGCTGCGCACTGTTCTAGTCGCTGGCGCAGGGGCCATTGACGGCGAAACTGTACCCCGACTCCATAAATCCTTTTTCGAGTTTATCACAAGCGAAAACCGTGTTGAATCACGCTTCCGAGTGGATCCAGATGCATCCCATCTCGAGCTCGGAGTCCAATGTCTCCGTCAACTTGCCCTCGCAAGGTCCGCAACCTCGAGCTTTAGGATTCCTGCTGTCTTTCGTTACGCATTTAGATTTTGCTCCCAGCATTTTTTACAGGGATCGGGGACGGCAGCAGGCGTCGCGATACCCACGGGTACGTGGAACCTACCAGATTTCCAAAGCATCCTCCAGCAATCGTCAAACAGCGACTACGCGGCTCCATTGTTTGTTACATATTCATCGGAGAAGTCTAGCATCCAGGCTTCCTTAGGAAACGCTAGCAACACTAATGCTTGGGATATTACAACTGGTGTTATGCAGACCACCTTGACGTCGGACGCCATTTTTTCGGATTTTATGCCGTCATGCTCCAAGGTGGCGTTTCTGCCTGACGGAAAGCATCTTGCTCTCGCATCTCATGATCGGTATATCCGCCTCTTGGACACGAAACTCACATGTACAGCCAAGCAGCAGTTCATCACGACTGATACCAAGCTTAGAGCTATCTCCGGTTGTTTTTCTTTTTCTCCGGACAGGAGTACTTTTGCCGTCGTGGGAAAGGATGGGCAACTTTGCCTTCGGGATACTTATACTGGCGAGGCAGTCGGGGCTCCTTTCTTCGGGCACACCCCTCTAATAACACATGTCTGCTTCTCTCCAGTCGGTCATCGTTTACTTGCAGGTTATGACGACGGGGTCATCCAAATATGGAATCTGGAGAATGGTGTGCACCTTGAGAAGCACTTTCGAGGTCATATATCTCGCGTGTCGGCCGCTATAATTTCGCATGACGGAAAATATAGTCTCTCCCGCGCATATGAAGACAGTGCATGTCTGTGGAACCTGGAAAGCGGGGAGATGCGTCACCTTCGACATCCTTCCAAACGTTGGGAGACGCACGTTGCGGCAGTCGCGTTTTCTCCTAACGGAAGGTTAGCCGCCATTTCGGGCGATTACCCGGGTACAATTTCCTTCTGGGACGTACAGGTTGGGGAGATAGTCGGACAGCTTCTGGAGGGACACAGTGGCACCATATGTTCCATTGATTTTTCACCAGACGGGACCCATATTGTTTCCGGTTCCTACGACAAAACCATTCGTATATGGGATGTGGAAACGCGGCAACTAATTGGAGAACCCATGGCGAGCCACAAAACTGCTGTTAGTTCAGTCGCGTTTTCACCAGATGGAAATCAAATCTGTTCTTTTTCTGGGGACTATACCCTCAGGATTTGGAACAATGACCTTCGGGATACTTTCGACACGAGGATGAGTGGCTTCTCGCCGAACGGGGAACTGATATTTTCAGTCTCCCAAGATGACCATATTCGGTTATGGGACCCCAGGGCGGGACGACACGACGGACTACTGTTGGAAGGCCAAGCTCGGGACCTGCGCTTCATCGCGCTCTCCCACGACGGATCACGGCTAGCTGCCTCATCTTCGAACGCCATTAGTATATGGGATACCGGTACTGGACGCCATCTCGCACAGTCAAAAGCCACACCGGGGTCTACCATCGATTCCTGCTATTTCACGCCTCATAGCCAAAGTCTCTTCACCACGCTCAGCACCGGGAATATGGTTGTGTGGGAGGAACAGAACGGAGAACTTGAGATTTACACCCCATCGGATATCTCACAACTACATACCGTGACGGCGCCCCCCTTCTTTGACGTCAAGGCAGACCACTACTTCGATGGGCTGGGAGGCACGCGATGGTTTCCATCCAACAATCCCGACTCCGGCTTGTGGGCGTTCGTCGACAGTCACATCATCAGAATTAGGAAAGACGGATCCATGACGATCGTTCCAGTGACACAAACATAGACTCGAGAGAAGGATAATCTGTGAGTCCACAGAAGCCAACAGATATTCCGCCCTGTGCCAATGCTCGTTCCTCAGCGTTCCAGAGGACATATACGATAACCTTAGGCTAAGGAACATAAGAGGGCGCATTCCTATTGGCGGAAAGAGTGGTCGTGCATACGAAATCTGCCTTGCAGTTTGGCGATTATCAGAGGACTTGCAACGAGTTGGACAAGTTTACTATTTCTGTCGCTTTCTCGCTATTTCTGTCGCTCTTTCTTATCCTAAGTTAAGAAATTCGTGATGACCAGAGGCCGCCAGGGTAATGGCACACCGGTGGTAATTCAGTGACGACGGGATGACATTTATAGAAATTGCCTCCCATGTAAGGTGTTTGCAAACGTCGTGGGCCGTCAAGAAGGTCAAACATACCGTACTGCACCATGATACCATGATATCAGCTCGTGTTGTTGATCCTGTCACATCATTCCAGCCGCAGAGTAGTCACCGGTGACTAACACCCGGACACCCGAGAGCTCAAACGCAAAGCTGTCAATCGCAGGTACACTAGGTGTTCTTATGGCTCTGTCAGAATTTATTCATCTATTGGCCGCTGGTCCCATAATATACGCAGTGAGCCTCAGATATCGAGGAAGGAATGTACCGCTCATAAACCCCTTCACTGCCCACGCCTCCACAAGAAAGTGCCCCCACCCAACGATCCAAATATATGTCCAAATCCTGCCGCACCACCCGCCAACTCTCCGCCCAGTAACAGACCTCCATATGTGCTCCAGGAGTACTCCTATGCCGTTCACGATGAAATATCCACCGACACGCATAAAGTCCGTGCCACGACCCATACCCCAGAACGCGAAGGAGTGAAGGATGCTGGACATGAAGAAAGTGCCCAGGACAGCACCTGCGCGCCCCACGAAAAGGAGAAGCATGGGATATCCCCCAAGCGTGAAGAAGGGGTCGCGGAAGAACTGATGCCAGCGTTTGGACCAGAACTCGTTTAGCGACGTTGAGAGCCACGGGGCCTCAAAGGCGGGTGGCCAGAGGGAGATATGCTGTCGAAATATCAGGACACCTGCTAAGGTGTAGAAAAGGTATCCTGCTTGAAGAATGGAGTATGTGAACATGCCCGTTAGAAATGTGAGGAGGATGGCCTTGGCGTATCGCAGAGATGGTTTTAGGTCGGCTTCGAAAATGCTGCCCCCTCGTGCAGAACCAACGGTGGTGGGTGCTAAGGACTGTATCGCGTATATCAAGATATCAATCATCACCACATGAATTACGAGCTGTGTCGCGGTTGCGATTACGAAGGCTCTCTTCGAGCGCGTAGGTCGCGTTTCGCGTGGTATGTGGAGGTTTTGTGACCAGCTCCATCCGATTCCACGGAGGTTGCAACAAAGCTCGAAAGCGGCGACGAATAACTCCTTGGGACGTAGTGTTGGAGGACTGGTAGTGTAGAACTGCGAAGTGACTTCCCCCAAGGTACTGACGCGCCAGATTGGTTTCATCTTGAATGTCCATACCATCATCCGCATAGCCAGCATCGTGAACATGCCCTGTGATGTATCAGAATAATAGACAAGGCGGTGTCAAAAAAAACATACCACAAGCCCTTGGTTGATATACATCAGCCCCTCGTTATCATGCGGTTTAACGAGGTCAAGTCGCGTCGCACCATGGAAACACGCCCATAATGAGAAGGGCAGAATCGAAAGGCGAATGGAAAGGGTGTTTGGGAGGAGAACAAGAATTGCAGTCACGTAGTAGCAGAGCAAGGCTGGTACTACATTTCTAATGAACGAGAGGCGGGTTAGTTGCTCTCGGGAGTCCGGAGGTGGTACCAGGTTCGTGAGCCTATCGAGTTTGCCATTCGGCCTCAGTCTCAGCTTGTCTCTGGATACACCGACCGACTCACCAGGACATCCCGAAGCCCAGTTGCGAATCAACAAGCAGCTTGCGATGTGTTGAATCCGACCTTGCAACAGCTGTTGAAGCGAATATGCATGACAGCCAACGGAAAATTCCAGACGTCACCATCTCGGACCTCGGACCTTGTCTTAGTCCTAGTTAGTCGATCTGACATCTTGTAAATTGTCATTTGTTTTGTGCCGCCGTGACTATGAGGAGCCCTATCGTCAAACTGTTCGTGCTTGCATTTTCGCATACCCAATCACCGTATTGAAGAAGACAAGGAAAATTGAGGAAAGGAATATCATCGGCGCCATCACCTTCAAGATGGACCATTGGAACGGTTATCTCCGAGATTAGATGTAATCTGATGCTTAACCAATTTGGGACAATCTGGCAAGCACCAGCCCTCGCACTCACATCCTTTCAGCATATGGGCAATTCTCGACCTTACACTGACGGCCGGGGACTTTTATCTTTTATTTGTGCCGTTACTCACGTAATTGACGTCATATACCCGTCTGTACCAGCCGAGTCTGCAACCTTGCCACTACCAATTGCTCGACTTAATTCGGGAATTGCACCACCAGCGTCTCGGCCCACTTGAAAAAGTCCCTCCCTGCCGCCCACACCACCCTTCCAGCCTCAACCCCCTCCAGCGGGTGACTCTCCCCTTCAAACACCAACATCTCCACCTTGGACCCCTCCCGCGCTCTATCCTTCAAGGCATGGTAGTACTCGATCCCCTGCGTCGGCGCCACGCGCCGATCGGACAGCCCAACGAGGAGGAGCACGTTCGCGCGTACGGCGTCAATGTGGGAGATGGGCGAGGCGCGGTGCAAGCGCTCGAAGGTTTCAGGGGTCATAATGGGCGTCTTCTTAGACGCGGTCGGGGACTTCGTCTGGGACTCGGCCTCGGTGACGGAGGGTGAGGAGAAGACGGGGTAGTCCATCCCGAACTCGGCGTAATACCAGTCTGGAATATCAGAGTCGGAGATCTCGCCGGCTGACATAACAGGGTTGCGAATGACGGCGGCGGAGAACATGTTGGGGTACTGCCCAATGACTGTTGGCGTAACGTTAGCCTTTATCACAATAATGTATTGGATAGAGGAACTCACGATGTCCGGAGAGGAAGCCACCATGGCTCCCGCCCATAACGAGCTGCTTCCCCGGTCCTTCGACGGAAATACCTAGCTTAATGAGGTGCCGCGTGGAAGCGATACAATCCTCGACGTCCACAGTCCCGCATTTACCGATGAGCGCATGAACAGCGGATTCTCCGAATCCAAGGGAGCCCGTGTAATTGGGCTGGGAGATGGTGTCTATCAATTATCCAGGGCATCATGAATATAACGAACGCGCTCGGATAAAGAAGGAAATGGAACTGACATCGTTCCAACGCAAGGGCAGCAATCGCAGGCGAGAATGCCGTCAAAGTAGTGCCATGCGGGCCTCCGTGAGGTATCGTGATGCATGGCCGGATGTCCCTCACTTTTTCCGGTGCAATTGCAGATTGGATGACGATGGTCTCTGTCGGATATCGATCTGGAATGGTGATGACCGAGGCACGCAAGGCGGACAGCTCTTCCTCCACTATATACCATTCAGTGAGCCCACTGAAAGTGACAAGGAAGGGGGTACTTACCGTTAGAAGGCAGGGTGGGCTTATATAGTATCCGCCAAGACACCTCCCCTTCCTCATTGAACTGTCCGAGAAGGATTTCATGAGGCATCGTGGGCGTACTCCTAGTACACAACACTCGCGACTTCCCATCCGTGTTGAGGACCCTCCAACTATGCAACTTCCCATCTTCAGGCGTTAGGTCCTTCACAGCCCCATCCGCCGTAGATATCAGCACAACCGTCGAACGCGATCCCCATATAGAAGATGTGATGAGATATGGCGCTGTGGAGGTGGAGAGACGGAGAATTGGAGACGAATTAAAGTTGAAATCGGGGTATAAACCGGGGAAGGCGCCCTTTTCGGGTTTGAAGACCACGTCGACGAGGGGTGAGGAAAGGGTTTTGAGATCCGGGGTGGAGGTGATGTCAAGGGAGTATACTAGAGATGTCGCGGCGTGGGGCCCTCCAGTGGGATGGGAGAGCCACACGAGGGTTGCTTTGTTGTCCTGTGTAAATATACGAGGGGAACGACAAGCCAGGTTTGAAGGAGTCAGCTTGCGCGCGGTGCTCTGCAGCGGCTCCGCGTCGTCCCCGATTTGGTCGGCTGACATGCTCGAGGGCGTGATTTCCCAAATGCCAGAGGGCCGGTTGAGGCAGTACTTGACCCCGAGAAGGCGGTGGTCCGGGGTGTATTCGTAGCCCGTTGCGTACAAGACATCCCCCTTAGGCCCAAAAATGGTTTGGCCGAATAGGGCAGTAGAGGGTGTAGAAAGCGAGGTCAGTTTCCGTGAAGGTTCGCCAGGACCGTTTGACCAGAAGAAGACGAAGGTCGTAGGTCGGCTTTTGCCTCCGAAGCCTTCTCCAAACGAAGGCGTGTATCTGAATTTCTGATACGGATCCTCTTCAGATGGTTTGGGAGGGTTGCTTTCCGCGATGTAGAGCAAAGACGTCTCCGAAGGCGAAAAGGACAGGGATCCAACAAAATCTGTCGAGCACGCGTTAACCAAAGAGATAAGCGCTTACGATACGAAAATTACCGTCTGCGTAGAATGCGCCGTGGCTCTCTGTAACTTCGATCGAGGCCTCGACTTTGTTCAATTTCTGATCCCAGACCTCCACAAATCGCGTTGTTTTGCCTTGGTCCTTGATCTCACGCAAAACTGCACGACGCGTACCAGACGGCGAATACGCGACCATCTTCTCCGAATCGCCGATATCTTGTAGAGGCGAAGCGGTGACCGAGGACTCAGTCACAACCAGCGAGTTGGTTACGGTCCTTCTGATGTTTCTTACATGGTCTTGTATGTTAGAGGTTACTTGAATTACTGTATGGTCCGAATGTCAGTCGTTTAGATAGGATGGATGGTAGGTAGGGTTTCAGTTCAGAGACTTATGTACCATCTTTTTCAACGAACTGCGCGGATGCGGGCAATGGAATTTCTGTGAGGAGTTCGTACATCGCGGTGTTGGTGTACCTGGTGTACCAACGCTGTGCTATCCGATTATCACGATAATGGTGTTTGTCTAAACCCCTCTGTCAAAACATCTATGTTGAATGAAAACCGTCGCAGGCGGAAGAAAAGAATGTGATTCGTACTGTGATTCCAGCGGCAGTGCCAGCGAGGCGGTGTATGTTCCAACGAGATGCCGTGAAGCCTACGATGGAGCAGACGCGTGGTGTTACCATACTGCTAATCTGCCCTGGCAGTGGTCAGGCCAGAAAAATATTGCGTTGTCTTTTTGAAGGAGCTCGAACAGAGAGGGGAAACCAGGGGGAAAGCGCCAGCTGATACTGAGTTTACGTGTTGGGAGTGACGGCCCTGACATGCATTTCGGAGCCTCGGTTCGCGCTCACGCCAAGTCATTCAACAACTTCTAAGTAGCCCTGGCAGCGATAGCATTCAGGACTCGGAAACACACACTACCATGCTGCCGCTGAAGCGCTGACGTCTGACTTGGATAATTGTGTAGAGCCAAAATGTCCTGTATAAATATCAATCCCTTATCCAGTTTAGTGGGCGATCTCAGTTCAGAACAGGGCATAGGAAACGGTGTACATGTCAAGGCTGGCTGGTGGGTCTTTCCAAAGTATTTTTGGGGGCCGCGGTAAGAATACAGCGAATGGAATGAAATATATAGAGGGTAAGAAGCGATTAATCGAAGAGACCGAAGCCCTGTCAGAAGAATGTACAATGAGTCAATTATCCAAGTCTGCGAATTGGGCTACGCACCATGTCATCATCAGATTCCTCCTTCTCTTCGGGCTTCTCCTCCGCCTTAGGTGCCTCAGCAGCCGCGCCACCAGCAGCAGCTGCGGGTGCAGCAGCACCGGCAGCAGGTGCTCCGCCACCAGAGCCAACGTTCGACAGGAGCTCCTTCACGTTCTTTCCCTCCAGCGCCTTGGCGAGTAGTGATGCCCAGATAGGCTCTAGCTCAACATTGGCCGCGTTCGTCAATGTGAGGAGCTTGTCCGACTGTAGAAAGACTCCTCCGTCAGAAATCTGTGCCCGATCGATTAAATCAGGTTCGTACTGTGATTTCGATGCCTTCATCGGCGAGGATAAGTGCGGCGTATGTTGCGGCGAGGTCAGTTGAGGCCTACGAAGGTGGGTGAAAAATCGTTAGCATTCGAGTAACAAGCTGGCAGAGTCATCTGATATCACAAGTCCGCATCCACCCCAAGATAAGCTCTTGGGACGAATGAAACTGGGCATATCGATGCATGATGGAGCGTAGGTTCGGATTCTCACCATTTTAGAAGACGGGACGGTCGAGGAGGTCGTAGGGAACGGCGAGCTGGGAGATATGCGTTGATACAAAACCTTGTCAACACAGTGGCCGAAATTGGCGCCACGTGCCTCCCACGCGGGAAATTTCCAAATATGGAACCCATTCGCCTTGATACAAACTTGATACAAACTCTTAGCTCAGCTTGAGCTCAGCTGCCTCCATCTCATTTGTCTTCGAAATAAAACATCATCCCGGAATAAGTACCTCGTGCTTATTGGGCCTCAGATCATAGGGTCTAGCTTCAGACCATAAGTTTCAAACGGCGCAGCAAACTCGCTATGCGCTTGATTTCAACGTGACAGCAGTCTCTTTGCCATATTGATCCAAGTGCGTCTGTTGCTGAACATCAAGTTCGACAGGTTTAGAAATCTTGATGGTTCGTTTCGTTTTCCCAAGGGATATCATTTCTTAAGAATCCGCATGCGGACTCAGAAATAAGGATGATATTCCTTACCAGCTCGCGAGTCGCACCTCGAGGCTGAACATTCTCAGCTAGATCGTAATTATATTCTTCTATATCTCATGGAAGGCTGCATCTTATGGTACTATGCCATTCCTTCGTGATCTAACTTATTATCCCTACCATTTTCAGAGACATACATGATCAGGATAGAATATGCTATGAAACCTGCTTGAACTTTCAATTTGACGATAGCACCTTTGCGCCGCATAATCCAAGGGTTCTGATGTTGCGCAACCTTCGTACTGTCCCTATCTGCTTCTTGTATCGTTCAATGCGCATCATGAGTGACGCTCAAGTCGAATTCGCCAGATGACGGTCCTGTTGTCAAAAAAAATACTAAGAAACAAAACAGGGGCGCAGCGCAACGCTGACTTACAAATTATCCCTTCTTCACTTTCGTCTCCGAGTCCCTGGAACAATCGTCATATGTCCATCTTTTCGAATCCTGATGATGTGGTCGTCGATCAGCGCCCAAATTCCGCTCTCTGGATCGTTCGAGGAAATCCACATGTTGCCTGATGCGTCGAGGTATTGGCCTTCATTGTGCTGCAGATTGAAATTGAAAGATGGGAACGACGCAGCGATGCCGGACGAACAGGGACGGCTGTCAATTCGATCGTCGGAAGGTGCTCCAGACATCTCCTTCCACATCACTGTAGTCCCGGTATCGAGCGCAGCAACGACCCTGCTGCTACCGGCCACGAAAAACAATGAGATGATAGTCGACCAGTAATCCACCCTTGACTGGGCGACAAGTCTCCCATTATGCGTATCCCAGAGGTAGACGGCATCGAAAGATGATGCGGCCAGTCGCAATCCGTCGGAGGAGAGCGAAATACACCGAAGCTCGCTCTCCTGACCATCTAATAGATGTCCTTCATGTCGCTCCAGAAGGAGTCCCTCATCGCCTGCGACTTTGGCGTCCCACAACCGGATACGATTGTCATTGGAAATTGAAGCAGTCAACTCTCCATTCGGGGAGAAACCGGTCATTTTTGCCTTGGGACCGTCGACGAGACTATTAATCGGAGTCCAGATCCTGATACTATAATCCTCAGAAACGGAACAGATTTGGTTTCCATCTGGCGAAAACATAACCGAGAGAACACCGTGGCTGTGGCCAACCAAGGGCGGTCCTATCAATTGCCTCGTCTCGACGTCCCATATGCGAAGGCTTTTATCATGGGAGCCTGAGACCATTTGTTTCCCGTCTGGTGAAAAATTGAGGGAGCATATTGCGCCCTTGTGTCCCTCCAACAGCTGTCCAACTTGCTCCCCACCCTGCACATCCCAGAAGCAGATTGTACCGGTTGAATCACCAGAAACAGCTAAGCTCCCGTCTGGGGAAAATTCGACTGCCGTCACACGTGTCTTGACACCTTGCGATGGATGCGTAAGATGACGGACCTCCCCAAGTTCCAAATTCCAAAGATATGCTCTGTCGTCATTTGCGCATGAGAGACAGTATGTTCCATCAGGAGAGAAACTGACAGCCGATACGCGGGACACATGGCCAGGGAAGTGCTTCTCCAGCCGGGGACCATTCTCCAGATTCCATATTTGGAGGATGCCATCGTCATAGCCTGCGATCAACAAATCGCCCAATACTGAGAAAGCGATGCATGTCACTGGATGAGTGTGACAGAAAAATGGTGTCCCGATTGCTTCCCCAGTGCATGTATCCCGAAGGCAAAGTTTCCCATCTTTCCCTCCAACTACAAAATGACTTCTATCCGGAGAGAAAGCGAAGCAATCAGAGACAGTCGCGAGGTCACTATCGCCAGCTGGGAACTTCTTCTCTTCAGCTATACACAAGAGCTGTGAGTCGTACAGGCGGATGTATCCATCATGAGATGCACAAACAAGCCGCTTTCCGTCCGGCAGGAATGCAACTTCGGAACATGATGGAATGAATTCCAAAAGGGTGACCTTCGATGTGAACGTGGCTGAGTCGATCCCAGTCATAACATCCCAGGCACGCACCCCGCTGCCTAGCGATGCTTGGATATGGGATTTCTCTGGGGAAAGTGTGAGAAATAATGGGCCGACATTCTCGTCGTTCGATGATTGATGAAGGACGCTCAGCATTATATCCATGTCTACAGTACATCCCTTCATCGCGATGCCTGAAGCAGTGCCCGATGCATGCAGGAAATGCTGGGAAGAAAATCGGTAGGCATAGCGGAACAGTGTGGGCATCCGAAGGGTGGCAGTTGCAGACTTGGCAAGAGCTAATTGCCGGAGGCACTGGAACGCAAGCTCCCGGTGTGAGCCGCTCGAATCAACGCGGAAGCGCGAAGTCACACGGGTGTCGCTTGTGATGAACTCGAAAAATAATTTATGTAGGCGGGGTACGGTTTGGCCGTTGATGGCACCCGCTCCGGCCACCAAAACGGTTCGCAGCCGCTTTACGAACCTCACAGCGTCAACTGGGGCATGGGATGGGGAGCGTCGCAGGTCTAGTAGCCGACTGATGTTGTTGAGGGACAGAGGTTCATGTAAAACGACAATAGCTCCAATCATTCGACGGAAGGACTCGAATGCCCACTCATCCGCTTTCCTGTACGTGAAGGAGAGGATCAGGTCGTAGAGGGTGTTGATATCACCCATCCCATCCGAATTGAGCTTATCGAGGATGTCATCGAGGCATTCTGTTCCCAATGTATCGAGCTGTTCCTGGATAAACTTCACGGCCGTGACTGCCCAGATGAAAAGACCAGAGGCGTTGGTGGCTAGTATATCAAACCGTTCATTTCCTGGCCACACCCTCCAATCCAAATCGTTGGCCAGAACAATCTCCACAATCTTTCGTCGAAGGAACCTGGAAACGTCATCGATAGACGACGGGGATGTGGTGTGTAGATGTAAATGTTTGACACATTTGTCGTTCATAGTGTGTGCAAAAGGGTTTCGTATGTCGTCCTCAGTACGGCTGGCAATATAAACTTTCGCGTTGGGATGGTTTGAA
Source organism: Lyophyllum atratum (assembly GCA_014905825.1). Taxonomy (NCBI): domain Eukaryota; kingdom Fungi; phylum Basidiomycota; class Agaricomycetes; order Agaricales; family Lyophyllaceae; genus Lyophyllum; species Lyophyllum atratum. The sequence goes on from JACGCN010000012.1 coordinate 1,384,040, forward strand.
AGTTCATCAAATAAACGAGAGAAGATGTCCGCAGTGGACCTCAGGTGACTTCTGTCCGTCTCATCCAGACCATCGATGACGATGACAACCGGCTTTGCGGGATCGAGCTTTGACGCAACACGGATGGCATCTATGAAAAGAGCAGTGGCTTGTTCGGAGGAAACTGCGTCCATCAAGGACGGTTTCAACTTCAAGCGGTCGTGGATTTCGCGTTGCACCAGTTCTGAGCGTTCTGCAAGCTGGCGAGCGATTGAAGGGAAGTATGAATTAGGGTCGGTGGTGTCCACGCAGTTGCGATTGATAAAAAATTGTGCCCAGAGTATGCCCCTGTCCTTGCAATCTCGGGCGATGGAAGCGGTGACGGCGGATTTTCCGCAGCCAGGGTCGCCTGTCAGCCACAAGAAGTTCCGTGAGCCTGGTGCAACGTCCTCTACCCAGCCCATGATTTCCTTCAGAATATCGACCCTCGTCTCCTTGTCGCAGGGAGGCTTGCCTTGTTTGTCGTAAGATGTATTCCCGATAGCATGCATGGAGAGCATTTGCAAAACATATTGTCGCCTTTCTTCTGCTTCACGGCGTTGACGTTCTTCTTCGCGATGCCGAATTTCCTCCTCTTTGGCTACTTCTAGCCTTTCGTTCATGAGTTTCTAACAGACATGTTGGTTATGTTACGTCGAGTCCGTCGATGTACAACTCACGAATTGTTCTGCCTGTGTCGCGCGGATTCTTCGCAGTGTCGCTTTTATCTGTCCTTGCTCCTGCCGGGTTTTCCAAATAGCGTGTAGGATGGTATCAATTCCCCATGCTTGGCAAACGAGTGAGCGGTCCTGAGAAGCAAAATTACACATCATGAAGACGCTTATGCGCTCTAGAAAATGCTTACGCTGAATATAGCCCGAACTTCGGTGATGCGAGTCTTGAACTCCGTAACATCTTTGTTGACGTTGAGCTTTTTGTTTAGCGACCACCATTTATCTGACTATGGCCAAAAATGAATCGTCGCTTAGCCTGAAACGATGAAAAGAATTACCAGCCGAGAAGTTGCCCATTGACAGATCTCGTCAATCAGATCACTGAAGGGGAGCTGCCCTTAGCTCGGTATGATTCAACACGAAGTGTGGACATACCGCATATCAGCAAGGTTTGTCCAAGTTGTTTCCGTGAAGTGAGCGCCTATCCAACTAGCTTGTCCGGAGGCGAACGTCGCGCTGACCTGGCTGACCCAGCGGATCACGTCTTCTGCAAATCTTCGAACATCTGACTTTGCAGTCGAAATAGTCTGAAGTAATGCAATTATCACCAGACGAATCATGGAAGAGTCGACATATTTCCGTACGTGACCAAGCTTTACAAGGTGCGCCAAAGCTTTCACAAGGCCGCGGGCAGGGAATGCGCCATCAGGGATCACTTCGAAAAATTCCCGCCCCTCGTCGATTAGCAGACAGACTCGGCGTAGGACGCGGTCTAGTGAGCTTTCCGGGTTTGCATGCGTCCATCGGTCAAGAGCGCCAAGGAAATTGGCATCGAGCTCCCAGTTTTCCCAAGGAGGGGACCGTGAAGTGTCTTTGATAGCCATACACCAGGTGTGGGATTACGATATCCTCTGTGGAGATAGTAGAATTCAGTGGGTGGGTGTCGTTAGAGTGTGAAAGCTGTGCAGGGATGAGGGCAGGCACTGTATGCCACTACTTACATGGCGCCTAAAATGCACGAGGCAAGCGTCCTACTACGGTCCGAAGCTCTGATCGACCGGAATCAAGGGCGTCAGCTAATGACCCTCGTGTGTTGCCACCTTCTGTCAATCCTCGGCAACGTGACTGTGCGGGCTCGCGGTGTAAGTCAAGTAATTCAGGCCTAAAATAATTAGATAGGACCTTACCTGCACATTCCTGAAGATTTTATGGTTACAATGCAGGGTCGGAGGGACACAGTACTTATGCTCGAATGCAAGAACGACGCCAATAAATTGAATGGCAAAACCAAGGCATGTTTGATTACAGCCTCGTGGAGTGTGGGAATCTTCTTCCGTATCCAGCCTCCCAGCGAGTCAGACTCACTGTGCATTGCCCATCATCATCATGTCCGATGCTCTGGTCTCAAATACATATCTCGGCGAGGTCTCCTCCAAGATCAGATCCAAGCCGATGCCATGGGAGGTTTGAATCGCTCTTTTTATGCCCTCTACGTTCACGCTCATCTTATGGTCAGTGAAACAGGGATACCATCGCGCAGGGCTGATCACTTCCGAAGAGCTAGCTCTAATCAAGAAGGTAGATAGAAGGCCCCGATTTTCGGTCAAGGCGATACTGCTCTCAGATGGCCATACATACGCACGTCTCTATATCAGTTTACTAGACAGGCTCCAGCGTCTTGATGCGATACAATATCTACTGGTCCACATATGGGATGCACTTACAGGTTTGTTCGCCTGACTATTCACTACAGACTCATTAAATAAGATTCGAAAATAGAAATAGGCCACGAAGAGAGAATTTCTATGTTTTTGAAGACCTCGGACGCCAATCCGGACTATCCCTTTCTTCCCCTGCTACGGTAGGTAAGAAGCCTAAGACCCACAAATACATTGCTAATGAGTCATGCTCCAGGGCACTTGACACACAAGATGAGTTCGTTCAGCTGAAGGCCACCCTGATCCTCACAATTCTCACCAGGTTTGCATCCAGAATACTACAATGCACAGCACCATTTTGACTGCCGCTCAGCTCGAACCTCACTCCCGTATCATCACAGCAATTTGAATCATTCTTGAAAAATCTTGCCACACTAGTTCAGGGCACATCGCAAAACGGCCGAGATGTAGCTGTTCAATGTCTCGAAGTACTACTTACACCTCGTGACTGGCGGCAGGCCGTCTGGGCTGTCCCTAGTATCGTTGCGGCGTATGCTCTCGTCTCATCTTTCGATGCCCTCTAATCAATGTCTACCTAGATTATTGGAAATCCTTCAGAATAAGCCTCGCCCTCAAATGAGTTACCAGGTAGTCATGTGCTTTTGGCTTTTGTCATTCGAACAGAACGTTGCGGAAGAGCTCAACAAGTACCTCGCACCCAATCCAGTTCCGTCATCACGATTGACATGGTTTTTTTTCACCAGGAAATATGATGCGGTACCCCTTTTCATCAATGTTGCTCAAGCCGCGAGAGAGAAGGTGCTTAGAGTCGTCGTAGCCACTTTCCGAGTTGCGTCCATTCCCTGTCGTTGATTCGTCCGGAAATGCTGATCAATTCCGCAGAACCTTGTTGCGAAGGCCCCAGTAATAACCATTCCAGATATGCTAGATGCACAACTCCTCCCGTTCCTGAAAAACCTTTCTACACGGAAATGGCAAGATGATGACGTGCTTGAAGATGTTCAGTTCCTTCGGGACGAACTTAATGCCGATTCCCAGATCCTCGCGTGAGTTTTGCATCGTTTCTGGACATTCGTGACTTTATAACATGCCTAGAACATATGACAAATACACCTCCAAATTATCGTCCGGGCATCCTTTGTGGATGTCTGGCCGTGAATCAGAAAGATTCTGGAGTACCAATGCCGAAAGGTTGAATGATAATAACTGCGAGCAGCTGAAGTGAGTCGTATGTTTGTACCGACTACGTGACGGTCCTCGAATCATTACAGAACTCTTCTCGGCCTCCTGAAAGACTCTACTGATCCCTTAGTCCTCGCCATTGCTGCACATGATGTTGGGCAGTATGTGAAATACTGTGACAAAGGGAAAAAGTATGTACACTATGACTGTCTCCCTTCGCTATTCAAGTTGATCTCCCTGGCCGTCAGGTTGATGACAGACCTTGGGGGAAAGGAAAGGGTAATGGAGTTGATGACTCACGAAGACTCGGATGTGCGGTATCATGCAATGATATCTGTGCAGCAGCTCGCTAGCCAGTCTTGGCGGGTAATCTGAGTCTGTCCTTCCTTTTATTGACGTTTCCTACTTCCGTTGTTAAATTCGTTCCGGGACTGACTCAAGCGTGATCCTTGTACGTCTTGTAGTGATCTATTTCATGTTCGAATCTACAACATGGCCATTGAATTCAGACTTTGGAAGCTATATCGCATTCTTTCAGCACATGAGAACGACTAGCGCCGCTACGATATACGTGCTATCAATAGAGTCGCTGTCTGTCCCGAAAATATCCTCAAGAACAGATACGCATCTCGTTTATCGATGTAAAGCCCATCATCTGAACTCGTAAGGTTTTCAAAGTGTCGTGGGCCCATCTTGCAGTTGGTCCAGTCTGCCTACGCCCTACATGTTATTTATGTCGCCCGGGGATCTCAACATATCAGACCCAACGAATCACGTCCTCGGCGAATCTTCGGACATCAGCCTTTGCAGTCGAGATGGTCTGAAAGCAAGGCGGCAGGCATCGGTCAAATTATAGAACATGGCGAAGTCAATTGCGTACATGACTGAGATTCATGACATGTGCCAAAGTTTTCACAAGGCATCGAAAAGGGAAACCACCATCGGGAATCACTCCAAAAAATTCTCGTCCTTGGAGGATTGACTGGCAGACCTGGGGTAAAACACAGTTTAGCGAGCTTTCGGGGTTTCCACGCGTTCATCCGTCAGAGGCACCCGGAAATTCGGCATCGAGCTCCCATTGATCACATGTAGCACAGACAGAAATAATCTCGGAGTCATACAGAGGATTGGGGAAAGCTTCAGCTTCCCGGCGCAAGTTGAGAAAGCATTCAGCTGAATTTGAACGTCATTCTCGTTATATTATGTCGATGCATGGGGTAAGAATGAGAAGGGCAAGAATCATGACTCCTGCATTGTACGTCGATAGTAACGAGATGAAATGGATTGTCGGATATGTATACGTTTAGAAACAAGAACGAGTGGGAGCCTGCAGCCAGCAAGGCAGAGATTCCCACGGTCAGTAAGTTTCTGATCGAATCGAAAGTCCTATCTTGAAAGTCCCATTCACTTTCATTCACTCTCACCACGACTTCTCAGCGCTCAGCGCTCAGGTTCTCTATCACTATCCTATCCACTCAGAAATCAATAATACCTGGTCCCTACGATGGCCGACACCAGCTTTCTCCCAGTTCTTTCCCAGTTTGACATCGAACGGGCCGCACAAGTCAGTTTGTCTCAACTTCAAAGGTTTCCACGCTCATAGGCATTTTATAGCTGATCCAGCAGGCCTACGCGCCCCCAACAGCATCCACATCGGCCGAAGATCTCAAGAGACTCCAACAGGAGCTATTTGAGCTCCAGAAACGACCGGAAGCTTGGGGGCTGGTGATTCCATTGTTGGACCATCGAGATCAGAATGTGCAGTTCTTTGGAGCACACACGGCGCAAGTGAAGATTGCGAGGGATTGGTGAGTGCTGATTTACGATTCGACGCGTCCGTGCGCTGACCTACGGTAACACTTATGCAGGGCACTTTTCCCAGAAGAACACGCTATACGGCTTCGAGATCTCCTTGTCCAGCTCACATCGCACTCGATGGCAACCGGCCGGAGTAAAATCATCCTTCGGAAACTATTCGTCGCCGTAAGAACTCCCCTTTCGCGACGCGCCATCTTCTCATGCGATGCACGTCCAGCTCTCGTCTCTCGCGCTCAAACTCGTTCCGGGACACCCCAGCCGGTGGCCAGACTGGATCATGGCATGCGCCATGTCGTTCTCGGGCCACAGGGCTCCCACGGAACACATTCATGATTTTCTGGCCATTGTTGCTGAAGAAGTTGGGAACGCTGATCTCCTTGGCCCGAGTAAGTGAGTTGTCACGTCGACTTCCTCATTTGCCTATGGCTCAACGCAAGTACAGGGTTCAGATGCAGCAGTCCACGAAAGACGCGACACCGATGGTGGTTCAGGCAATCCGTTCGTCACTGGAATCGTTGGAGCATATTCCCTCCGCATTGCGGTGTCTGCAGGCCTGGATGCCCTCAATTCCAACCAGCGACATCACGCCATTGATCCCACTCCTAATATCTTTACTCGATCGCGCTGAATCAGACAGCGAGACGTTCGAAGTTGTGTCGGACGCGTTGCAGGAGGTCATGGCGAAATCCGCATTGTCAGATGGATCGGGCAGCCGAACACTCACGGAGCCACTCTTAATCTGGATGGACACGCGTGGTGGCAAGATCATTGAGGCGACGCTCAGCTCGGGGAACGTCGATGAGATCTCGCATTCCTTCTGCAAGCTCCTTGTCGCGCTGGGTGATCACTCAACGTCCTACATCGCCTCCAATATCACATCATCCCAATCCGTCGAGCCTCTCGTACCATCTCCTGCAGGCACTCCCGCGCTCCCGCCGAAGACACGAGGGCAGTTAACGCAGTCGTTTCTTCGGCTTCTCCTGGCGTACACAGGTCTCCCAGGATACTATGGTGTAGATGAGGAAGAGAGCGAAATGACCCTCGGATTCTGGTACCTCTTCCAGGAGGCGCTCTGGAGCACGGAATACTACATTCCAGAAGGGGAAGAGCAGAATGGTGACGCAGGTGGTGTGGATGTGGGTGCGGAGGCGATGGCGATGGCAAAGGCAGTTTACAGCGAGCTCGTCAAGGTGCTGCGGAGGAAGGTGGCCTTTCCTGGGAAGGGTGTTACGTGGCCGAAAGGTCCGTCTTGTCCGCTGCCTTTATCTTCGATGATGCTAATCGTAATCCATATTAGATCAGGTTGACAAGTTCCAGGTGTAAGTCTGCATGTGGGCCTGGAAGATTCGTCAGTTCAATCGGCCATCATTATTAGGTACCGCAGAGACGTCGGGGACACTCTGATCAACGCGTGAGGGTTCTATTCTGTTCCACACGAGACCTTTGCTCATCCACTGGCTCTCTAGCTACTACGTCCTCCGACATGACATGCTGGCCTACTATGTGGACGACGTCGCTCAACGACTTGCCACGAGACAGGAAAATGAAGGCTGGAATGTTCGTGATCGTCATTCTGCTTCGTCTTCAAGTATCCTGACGATAGAATACCAAAATAGGAAATTGAAGCAACGTTACACTGCATCACATCCATCCAAGAAGCTTTAGATCTTGAGAAAACCCCACACCTTCCGCGAATATTCAGCGCTGAGATTCTCGGGCGCCTGCCGTCCACTGGTGCCAGCCGGATACGACGCACGACTCTCGGCCTTATTGGTACTCGCCTCCCTTTCCCCTAGATTTTCGAGATGCAATTGACCACTTTTCCGTAGGCACCTACTCCTCTTGGTTTGCCAGCCAGCCGTTCGAAACCTCGGACCTGCTGATGAGCGTCTTGACCTACGTCGCTTCCGCACTTACAGACCCAGCACTATGTCTCCAAGCTGCTAATGCACTGCGTAACCTTTGCGATGCTAATCGGAAAGCACTGGCGCCTCAGATTGGAGCATTTGCTGAGCTGCATGCTGCTCTGGGAAGTATTCCCGTAAGTGCTGAAGTCTGTCCAAAACGGTCTGTCTTACAATGGGAATCCGTCCGTAGGATTCGGAGAAGGGGAAGGTTGTGCAGTCTATCGCTAGTGTGATCCAAGCTCTGCCTGCGCACGAGGAAATTGCACCAATTGAGGTATGCCCTTGCCCCGCCCCGCCCCACCTCACCTATCTCTGAAAATAGTCCTAGGCGATCGTCGACCCTATAGTGCGGAAACTCGCTGAAGCTCTACAATCCCCTACATTGGTACGTCAACCCTGACCCATCCTTGCTTTGCATCATCGAATTTTCTTTTCCAGCTCCCGGACGAAGCTCGCACAATCACGATCCACCAGCTCGAAACCCTATCTGGCGTCGCGAAGGGGCTGACAAGATCGACGGATGGCCTGGTCATTCTGGGAGAACGTGATTCGGAGTCGCAGGCCAAGATGGACGAGATGATGCGGGCGAGGGACGACCCCCGGACTGTCAAGCTGCGCGAATCGATATCGGCGGCGTTGCGCGGGGTGGTCGATCTTTGGTCTACAGATGCAGGCATCAGTAACGTAGGTCTCTTCAGCCCCTCTCCCTTCACCTGCCTCAATCAATGTCCATTTTGCGTCGAACATACAGGCCCTAAGTGACCTCTTCAAATCCATAACATGTCTTCCTAGTGACACGACACTCATCACCCTCCCTGCTGGGCCCCTTCTAGAGCTCGTATGCCTCGCGACGAGACGGCAGCTGACGGCGGCATGGTTGTCGCTTGCTGCTATTCTGATTGCACAGCTCAATCCACCACCACCGGTGCTGCTTAGCGGGCCGAACATCAAGCTGGGGCCGACGCCGGAGGCCGAATCTCTCGTGTCGAGTGCCTTGCCAATCTTGCTGGAGTGCTCCTTGAATATGATGGCGGCGCCTGGAGCTATGGAGGGCGTGAGTCATCGTTGGCTGCTGTCTCTAGGCGTGTGGATGACTGATATCACGCTTTCCTTGCAGAATCCGGATATAGTCCAGGAGTTCTTCGTTTGCATGGATAGGGTAGGTGATCCTTGACTTTCTGTTTTCGCGCATGACTAATGGTCCTGCATTGCAGGTAGCGCAAGATTTCACGCGGTCGTTCTTTACTCTACCACCTGGAGCCTTGGATGCGTTGGTGAATTGTGCGATCACAGCACTCTCACTTCAGGAGCGATATTCACTGGTGCAAGCCTGTAATTTCCTCGTATGTGGTCCCCTCAAACTGCTGTGGACCTATGATTTACCCTGTTACTACGCAGTGCACTCTTATCCATCGAAGCTCCATAGATGACGCACTGGCTGCACAAAAGGAACAATTGCTGCAGGTTCATGGGAGACGGATAATGAAAGCAGTTCTGGAAGGCTTTGCGAGTGTCGCGCCACGGAGGTTGGTTCTCCTTCCATCACCGAAAAAGTTGCCGTAACGAAATGTACGCGTTATAGCGTCGTGCCAAATCTTATAGAGATACTTGGGACGCTTTTGGGCAGAGGTGGTGGTGGGATTGGTGGTGGTGGTGGAGCAGGAGGTGCTATCGCTGCTGTTGGGATAAGAGAGATCCTCTTCGCTGTGAGTTTGCTGTTAGCCCGTTATGAATGATTACTCATCAGCACTAGGACGATTTCATCGCATCCAAAGCGACGCCGGAAGTGAAAGAGAAGTTCGTCACGGCTGTCATGAGGTGCATTGTTCTCGTGATGTCCTAGTTATACGCTGCTGACGTTTTGCTTGACTAGTTCACGTTCACTCAAGAGAACCAGGGATGCGGCAAATCAGTTTACTCTCGTGGCGAGAGGTTTGGAAGGCTCTGGATTTGGATACGCCTCGGTCTCGATGTAGAGCAGAACTAGAGGCTGAGCTTGATGTACATATTATGAGGGCGCTACGCTATGTTGTACAATCAAATTGCATGCATGCGCCAAATGGGTATCCGGTAACTGATCGTTGCATTTCAGCCTCGTGAGTAGGTGAGTCCGGGTTTGTAGGCTGCGGATCAGAAGTAATGATTTATTTTTAGGGAACCGAGGACAACGTGGGCTACATACTTTTCACGTTCCCGCAGTAACGCGCACGTTCCCACAGATTGCATACGTTACCGTTCCCGCGTTACGCATGCGTAACATACCCGCCCTATGTAAAGCAGAAATTGGCATCCCAGGCTTTAGATATCATAGATATTTTTCACGTACCGTGTGCTTCGTGTGTTGTTCAAAATGGGGGGTGAATACGAGCATGATAGGCTTGTGTTCGGTGACGGAAAATCTCTGGATGCATCACGTGATCGTCTGATCCGGGCACTCGGGCTGGCACAGATGCCTCAATAATACTCGGGGGGTCAACCACTAAGCTCTGAATTATGTACAATGCTTTTTTATGCATATTTGCGAACCTGTACATGTAAAAATCAGATACGTCCCGCATGTTGAAGCTACATAATTGTGAGCTGGGGCTACGTGCGAAGCCGGCTAGCCCAAGTGGTAGATAAGGCAGAGCATACCAGGGATCTACATCCGCAAAGTGGCTGACTCAGCTTCAGGCCTCTTTGGTGATGCGTGCGCGGCTTTGATCGAGTTTAATCGAGTGATTACACAAGTCCAATGAGAATTCGCAAGCCTCTGCCTCACGCATCACGTGTACCCCTTGCCTAGGAAAGAGCGTTCCAGCGAGACACCCCCTAGGGACCTCGCTTCTACTGCAACCTCTTCCTAGGTAAGACCGGAATCATTAGAGACCTCGGTTCGTTCACTGAACCTCTCTATAGATTTTGCAGAGGCTTGTGAGATTTTTCGAGTAATCACGAACACAGTTCATCGTCCTATTACCAGTCCTCACACAAGCCATCAAAGCTTTATCCGAGTGATCCCCATGAGTTTAGAACCCAATGCGCCATCCCAAACAGCCGGATCATCCTCCAACGCTCCTGGATCGCCTCTCCAAGGAGGGCCTGACGGACCTTCCGGACCAGGGGGTACCCCTAATCCATCGAATTTGGGGGGAGGCGTCACTCTCAATGCCGAATTGCTCAAACGACTTGAAGAGAAAGTCGACGAGTTCAGAAACCGGACCATCCAAAAGGGTCAGGCATCTTTCGACATCATCAGGCTCATTGAAGCTAGCAGAGAGACCCATGAAATCAAAAGGCAGGCCTACGACCAATACATTAATATCCTCGACAACATCTCGGCGCAGCTTGTTGAGCAGACTCGGCGAGGCGCCACTGCTGCACACGGATTGGGCGCACCCGGAGCCGGAGACAACGAGCCGGATAACAGAGGTGCTGGAGCCGGAGACCCTCCCAGGAACCGATCACGTACCAGATCGCGATCACCCAGAACGGTCAACCGACACATACTCAACCTTGCAAAGAAGTCAGCTGCTCGCCGACGACGAAGCAGATCAGTTTCTTCGGGCAGCTCGTCAGACCGCGGGGAATCAAGGTCCAAGAAACGGAAAATCGACGTCGGGAAGCTCCCTTGGGCTAAAAAGGATGAGCTTGCTGAGCAGACTGGGGACCCAAACATCATCGAGACGCGTCGCCTCCTTGAATACTATGGACGGGACCCCTCCGAAGTCAAGAGACACATCCGGCTCTCACCCACTGCTCCACCAGGCTTTCCCTCTGACCAATGGGAAAACATCATCAAAGGTAACGCGGTCAACCTCGACCTCGTCCACCTCTCCATCCATCACCTCTCAGCTCCTAAAGAGAGCGTTAGCCACATCGGAGATACTGAAATCAGGTTGGCAAGAGTCGCTCCACCGCGCCAGATCACCAAAGCAGGGCAGTGGGTCTCGGCCTGGAACGTTGCCATGCGCGCCGTACGATTCGCCTTCCCACATCGCGAGGACGAACTTCGTCAATACGCGGAATATATCCAGGACCTTTTCACAGCTCGAATCGAGTCCTCTCACCTCCGTGTCATCATGTTCGACAAAGCCGTCCGCGAAGAGGTCAGCGGAGGGCAACGTCTCTCTCTGCTCGATCCCCGGACCCATGCGAAGTTCGCTTCCTCCATCCTCATGCCAGACGGTGTCGAAGCCGATCACGGATCCAGCAAATCCTCCGGCAAACGGTCACGTCCGTCGGGTTCCTCCTCCGACATCTGCAATCGTTTCGACAGCAAGAGGTCCTGCCCCTATAGCGCCAAGGAATGCCATTACGAACACGAGTGCAAGAGCTGTGGATCCAAAGCCCACGGGGCTACCGCGTGCAAAGGCCAAAAGGACGGGAATTGAGGCCGAGAGGGCGTTATCGAGAGAGGAGGTAGTACGGGGTATGTACCCGAGATTCATGCGGTACAACATATGGGACATCGACGCTCCCCTGTCACGCACGGCGGCTGACTGGACGGAGACAGCGAAGCCAGTACCTAGTCCCCCACAACGCGAGCTCAACAACGTCGTAGCCACACGTACTATAGCAGACAATCCGAGCCTTTTCAAGATTGTCACCCCCATTAAAGTGGATGTCCTCGAAAGCATGCTCACCACGCATCCTAACCCCGCCTTTGTTAAGTCCGTATGCCGTTCCCTACGGGAAGGCTTCTGGCCGAACGCGAACACACACCCAGGGGTCTATCCTGACATTTTCGACGCATCACTCGGGATGCCAAAGGAACCAGACGAGGCCGACTTTCTAAGGTCCCAACGGGACATAGAGATTTCCAAAGGTCGTTTCTCCGAATCCTTTGGCACCGACTTACTGCCTGGAATGTACAGTTCCCCAATTCACGCCGTTCCCAAAGCTAAGGGCGACGGCCTCCGCATGGTAACGAATCAATCAGCGGGGGAGTTCTCCTTGAACTCTATGATCTTACACAAGGACATCGCAGGTATGCCGCTCGACAACATGCGACACCTGGGCGAACGCTTACTGGCGATTCGCGCGACATCAGATCGTCCTTTGACTCTGTTCAAATCGGACGTGGCAGAGGCATATCGCCTCATTCCTCTGCACCCCCTGTTTCAACTGAAACAGGTCAACACCATTGACGGTGCCCGACACATTGACCGCAACAACGCTTTTGGCGGCCGGTCCTCATTGAACAACTGGGGCTCCGTGATGGACCTCATTTGCTGGATCGCTGAGCACGTCGAGAACATCCCTGACACTCTGGTCTTCAACGACGATGTGTTCGGCATCGCAGACGAGGGCGACATGGTCACATATAAACCATATGCCATGGACTTTCCAACACCACAGGCAGCGCTTCTCTCCCTATGGGATAGACTGGGGATACCTCATAAACAGACCAAGCAACTACATGGGTCACCCCTTGTGATCATCGGGATTCTGGTCGACGCTAATCTCATGACGATGACCCTCCCGACAGAATCTCGCGACGAATTAGTTGCCGAAATGCGTGATTTTGCACGTCTACACAACGGGAAATCTCGCCATTTCTATTTGAAGCAGTGGCAGAAGCTGGCGGGCTGGATCAATTGGTCCCTGAATGTCTTCCCGCTTCTGCGTCCCTGCCTCAATAACATCTACCCGAAAATCACCCGCAATTTGGATAAGCCGAGGGCCAAGATCTATTGCAACAACGCAATCCGCAGCGACCTCCTTTGGGCCGCAACTCTGATGGAGAACTCCACTGGAGTCCATCTTCTGAGCTCGAAGCGGTGGCAGACTAACGAATCTGACTTCGTCATTTACTGCGACGCGTCGTTAACGGGCATGGCATTCTGGTACCCGGACAACAGCAATGGATATCAATCGGACATCCCGGCCGATACCCCGTCGGATCTCATATTCTATTTCGAGGCTCTCTGTGTTGCATGTGCCATTCTCAATGCCGTCGACGCCGCTCACTCCCCCTCGAAAATCCTAATCTACACTGATAACTCAAATACCGTCGACATGTTCAATTCTTTTCACGCGAGCCCGATCTTCAATCCCTTGCTTCGCGCTGTGGCCGACGCGATGATCAAGAATGAACATCAGGTCCGCGTGCTTCACGTTCCTGGAAAGGAGAACACGATTGCGGATATGTTATCACGTGGGAGGTTTGGTGCCGCACTTGAATATGAACCGAGCCTTCTCATTAACCCCTTCGAACCTCTTCCCGAACTACTTGGACCCCTGCAGAAATGATCAACTCAGGCGTCCCATCAAGGCAGCCCAACCGCGTGGCCTGGCCTCTCGAGCGACTTCTCAGGGAGCGGTCGCTCGCACTCGGGTGTGCCATCGACACATCTACCTCGAAAAATTACGGTTCTGCACTTAACTCCTATCTCAACTTTGTCCACTTGCACGAGCTCCCTGTCGAGCCCACCCCCGACACACTGTCTTTTTTCGTTGTCTACATGTCCCACCACATCCAACCGAGCTCGGTCACTACTTACCTCTCAGGTATTGTAAATCAACTTGAACCCTATTTCCCCGATGTGCGCGCGACAAGGAGCGCCCCATTGGTAAAGAAGACCCTCGCCGGCTGTCTCCGTCTCCGAGGCGTCGCTACGACACGCAAACGCCCTTTGTCACGCGGCGACCTTTGCGAGGTCCTGCGGCATTACGCCGGGTCCACCGACCACGATGACCTCCTTTTTGTGACTCAGCTCCTCACGGGTTTCGACGCCCTGCTGCGTTTAGGGGAGTTGACTTACCCAGATGACAGAGCCTTGCACGACTTTAGGAAGGTCACCAAGGTCACATCTGTCGTCGTCTCCCACGACCAATATGAGTTCTTGCTTCCTGGTAACAAGACTGATCACATATTCGAAGGCAACAAGATTATCGTGAGAGCGAATGCTCACGAGTCGAACCCCTACCCCCATTTCCTCGCCTATCTCCTCTCTCGCAACACTCGTTTCCCCCTATCACAGGAGCTCTGGTTGATGAAGGACGGTCGTGTTCCGACCCGGAGGTTTTTCATCAAGCGGCTTCGCGCCTTTTTTGACAAGAGCATCGCGGGACAGTCAATGCGGGCGGGCGGGGCGACGTTCCTGGCGGAAATGGGTGTTCCACCCCATCTCATTCAGGCTCGAGGCCGTTGGTCGTCAGATACCTTCCAGATTTACGTCAGAAAGAGCCCGGTTCTGATACAGGCCCTTCTGTTTGGAAGCCGGCGGGGAGCTCCCGTCGTGACTTGATTTTCTTCTTATCATCTTGGACTCTAGAGCCGAACTTGGACTCGAACATCGATACTTATATTACGGACTCTCTCAGAGCAGCACCACCTCGGACATTTCTTCGGACTAGTATCTCGTCTCACGCTACGTAGTACTCTTTTTCTTTTTTTTCTTTTCTTTCTCCTCCCATCGCTACGCTCATCTTTATAGGATTTTAGCCGTACCTAAAGTTCAGAAAAATACATAAGCCGGACCTGGACAGGCTCCCAGAGCTATCCCGTCGCACGGTCCGGTTTTCACCTATCCACTTGTGCCTCTGATCCACGCTTGCCCGATCATTGGTCGAGTTTAATCGAGTGATTACACAAGTCCAATGAGAATTCGCAAGCCTCTGCCTCACGCATCACGTGTACCCCTTGCCTAGGAAAGAGCGTTCCAGCGAGACACCCCCTAGGGACCTCGCTTCTACTGCAACCTCTTCCTAGGTAAGACCGGAATCATTAGAGACCTCGGTTCGTTCACTGAACCTCTCTATAGATTTTGCAGAGGCTTGTGAGATTTTTCGAGTCCCACCCTCCACTTCCCTTTTTTGTGTTTTTCTTAAGTACACGTGCCGTACCTAAAGTTCAGAAAAATACATAAGCCGGACCTGGACAGGCTCCCAGAGCTATCCCGTCGCACGGTCCGGTTTTCACCTATCCACTTGTGCCTCTGATCCACGCTTGCCCGATCATTGGAGGCATTGTTCTCAGCCGCGCCATATCATCTCGTCGACCCACCCTCCCTCCTCTCGACGATCTGGAAATTAAATAAATGATGTCATTGTTTGAGGGGTTTTCTTGCGGACCATTGCGTCTGAATTGCCCCTCATGTTTTCAGCCGTTGTCAGCATAGTAACGGACATCGATATATTACTGAACGGGGACACCCGATTATCATATCTCAGCTACTCTTCTGGTTGGATTGTTCCCATCAATTTAAAAGCGAGTGCTTTTTCCTGCGGCGAGTCACGTTTTGCCGCAGAAAAAAGCACTCATGGAAATTTCACGTGACAGAAGAATATCATTTGACGATGTCATTGAATGAGGGGCAGATTGCATCCATGTTGGACCAAAACTGCCCTCATATTTATTTGGCTCAAGCCATGACTTCACACTTGGAATAATTGATTGATCCAGCACCCTATTATCTGACGGTCTGACACGTGCCGGAAACACTGGTAAACAACGCGCCAATGATTATGTTGGCACGAGGTCCGTGTTCGCGACGCGCCGACGCCGACGGAGACTCGAGCCTGGGACCCTATTGGGGTTGACTGCGGCCCACCATCCCTTTCGGTCTATCATACAAGGTATCCTTGAGCTCAGGTATGCTCTATATCTCTAAATAGTTCTTGGTACGCAGGTCCACATTTTGGTCTCCTACGTTGGTAAGCACGTTCTTTTAGAAATGAACTATATATTGACGTAAGACATAGATCTACATTTGAGGGGCTATGGTTAGGAGGGGAATAAGGGAGCAAATTGCATGTAACGTAGGAACGTAAGGCTGGAACGCATACGTTCCGAAGTGGAACGGATGGAACGTGAGTGTAAACTTGGAACGCGAGCGGAACGCGAGCGGAACGCAAGGCGTAACTTGTACGATATCTGGAACGTAAGTGGAACGCGAGCTGGTAACGCATCCGTTCCCAACGTTCCCAATCGAAGTACAAAGCTCACAACTTGCTGATGCCAGGTTCCTTACACGGAAGTGATCGAGAATGTCGATCACCGTGAAAAAATTGAAGCACACCTGCAATTTTTTTACCTTTTCGCCTATTTACACGACTCCCTCAAGTGTGCATTATGCTAAAGGTATTTATGACTCATTTGTTGGTCCTATGAGAACTCTATGTTCTTAATTGTGTATCATAGCGGGCTTTGCGACATGTTTACCGCTTATTTATCGGAGATTCCGACCGCGAACTTGCTGAGTCTTCGTCGGATAAGAGAAAAACGAAGAAAAGGCGCACGTCCCTCGATGGAGAGGACTTTCCGATGTTTGATGTCAATGGTACGTGTCTGATATATCGATAACATATGTCATCGGCCTTCATTTGCTGGCAGGCAAGCTTATCGGCTTCAAACGCGTTCCGAAGACTGAGCTACCCCCCGCCCCCGCTCAAAGTCAACCCAAATCGGTGGATGGTATGTGTTGGTGAATCAACGACATTTCTGCTTTTCTAACGGGTTCAACACCTCAAAGTGCCAGCTATCGACATCGAAAAGCTTTTAGAAGCCGTGGTTGATCGAGTGATTGCGTCCAAGCCGAACGGGGCTGAAGAACTCAAAGTTGACTCTGTCCCAGCACGCTCCGGCGGCTCCGCTGAGGTCATTGACGTAGATGCCCTTGCTCAGCGTGTTTTGGACGCTGTTTTAGCCAGGTCCAGTCAAAGCAACACACTTTATCCCTCTAAAAATGTCCTACCCTCCGCCACTGCGCTTCCACGTGTACCTCCTCTGCCTCCACCTCCGCCTACTTCCTCCGGCCCTTTCCCTCACGGTACCTCCTCCCTTGTCGGTATTGAAGCTCGGTTGAATTGGGATGGTCTGCCGGATGGTGATGTCACTCGGACTTTCTCACGAGAGGAACGTACCTTGATGGGGAGGCAGTTTCTCCTTCACTGGGCGCATACATCTGGTGGTGCTGGAAGGCGCGCAAAGGGAAAAAGCCGGGACTCACTGACGCTGGAGGATGGGAATGTTCTCAACTATAAGTGTCTCGGTATCTTGAACTGTGAAGACGAAACGTGCAACGTCTACACTCGACCACACACCGATAAGAATAGATTTCATCTGCAACTGGGGTCTCCTTGTCCTGGTACCGAGAATCGACCCTGTGGTGACCCTCTAATTCACTTCCCATGTTCAGCTCACGCTTTGCTCATCGAATGGCGCCAAGGCTTTACATTCACACATCACGGCTTTCATATGCATAACCCTCCATCCCGTCCCTTACATCCCACTCCTGATGGTCGGCGCCGTTTTGAAGATACTGTTCTCGCACACCCTGACGCTGGTCCGAGGCAGCTCATTCAAGGTCCTCGTGGGATTGCTGGCCCTAGTCAATCTGTGGCTGACTTTGACCCCATCTACGAGAATGTCGATCGTGTGGGTCGTGATCGATCTCACCTCAAGCAGAGTCTTGTTGGGGATGGAGGTGATGCCTTGATTGCAGGATTGGCCAATTTTGAGCGTCAGCATCCCGGGTTCATTATCAAGAAGGAGATTGGCGATATCACTGTTATATCAATGCAGACACCATTCATGGCTCGTCATCTCATCAACACCGAGTTCCACGAAGATCCTGTCAATGGGATTAACAATGATGCAGCTCATGGCTTCTGGATGACGAGAACAGCCTTGCTCATGGTCTCCTCAGTATTTTGCGAGGACCTTCGGTCGTGGATGCCTGGACTGTGGTCATACACGAATGGCGCAAGTGCTAAACATTTTGAATTACACTTTTTAGCGCTGTTTGAAGGCATTGGTATTGAGGCAAATAAACAAGGCATAGGGATTAGTGACTTGCTGTTCATCTCGGTACGCCCTTCACTTCTCTATTTATTACCCATATCACTCAGACTTCAATTCTAGATGATGGACTTCAGTGATGCGGAAAAAAGAGGATTCATTGAGGCGTTTGTGAAGTTCTGGCTTGCTCGCGTTGATGACTTCCGTTCCGAGGAAGAACTTCGAACAGCCGCATCAACACTTCTACGTGGCTGTAAGGAGCATTACCGCGCAAGTGTTACTCGTGTTGGGAGAAACGGAGCAGTTATTCCATCCGAACAGCAGGAGGACTTCAAACAGCGTGCTCTCGGGCTCCTGAGGGCTACCGATGTTGCGCAGTTTCGTAAAATGGCCCTTCTCCTTATTCACGACTTTCCTAATTGTCACAGCTGGATCATCTGGTGGCTACGAGAGGAACATGCGTCTATGTTATTCCAGAGTGTCTGGAGAATGGACCCGGCAATCTGGGCAAAAATTCCTGAGACCAACAACGCTCAGGAATCCTTACACTGGGTTAGCTATGCTCACTGTGGACGACTCCACAAGATGATTCCTGGACTCTTTCAACTCAAGCGGTTGGCCGAAACATTTGAAAGGCGGTGGATTGCTTCAGAGGGTGATTCACGACACTAACTAAATGTTGTTTCGAGCTAATTGACGCCCTTTCTCAGCCGGCTTGCGGACACGGTGGGGAAAGGGAAATCGTCCCCATGTACGCAAAGGCCCCGAGGACTTGGAACCCGAATCTAATAAGAAAGACGAGATGGGAAGACCACCAGATACAACCAAAGAACTTGTTGGGCGCAATGCGGCTGCAGTTCAACGTAAGCAAGAGGCTTCCGGTCAGTTGCTTGCTGCAGGTCTTGACGGCGCCATCCCTCCAAAACTTCGGAAGTCAACTAAGGTAAACAGGCTATTCCCCAGTTGGCGGTGGGACGATAACTCCTGTTTTCTTGATACCTCTCTGGAGCTCCTGTACACGGCGATAAGTCTTGATCAAGCGGGCTTTATTTCCACGTTTACAACACTCGACGCAAGGGTATACCGGATTTAAACTCCGACACCCCGGCCTGGTAGGTTAGTCCAAGCCTGGGCCTCGAAAAAAAAAAGTGGAGGTCACCAAAAAAAACTCAAATTTGGGTGACCAGTGCCCACATATTGTACATTGACAGCTTGTAACCCTAACAATACTCTAAAGCCGGTTTTTGAATGCTTGGAGTCACGACGGGAGCTGGAGGTACAAAAGGATATCGCTGATCCGGACCTCCAAAATGGCATAACTCGTGCACGAGATGACTTACGCAAGTATCTTCACACCGCAAAATTTGTACGAGGGCTGGATACTCCGGAATCACTATGGGTTCGTTTATTTTATTGATATACAACACCTACTTATACCTATCAACTAGGGGTGGCTTTGGTCACTTGTCCGCAATGCAACTGCAATGGCGGATAAAGAAGGTGCTGATGGTGCTGAGGTATACAGCCCTGCATGTGCATACTTCGATACTTTGATGTCTGAAGTTCATCGATGCAGTGGCTGCAAGGAGACCCATGGGCAGCATATACAGATTATATCTCCCGCACGAAGGCAATGGGACCATGTGCTCTCCCAAAATGACTTCCGAACATGCAATGGTCGAGTTGCGGACTGGTTTCGTAACTTCGTATCTGTGCATTCCACTTTTCAGCTCCAACCGAATGGCTGCTTCCGGCCATCCTCCAAGTGCTCTGGGACTCGAAGCGATGTTCGCACCATCGTGATTTCGCTTCCTGTCATTCTTGTTCTCGAGATCGAGGATTTGGCATCCATCGAACACTCCTGGAATATCCCATCGACTCTTATTCCTGCCTCGAAAACCCTGGCCGATAGTGCTGGCCTTATTTATGATCTTGTTGGCCTCGCATTCCACAAACCCGCCACGTCCACCACTATTGGTCATTTCACGGCTCGCTTTTCTTCCCGAGATCGAACAGTTGTTCAGAACTATGACGGTCTAGCCCACGAAGGATTTGTAACGGAAGAACGGAACGCAAAGTTCTCTACTCACGTGGCTGGGAGTCGAGTACCCATTCCATCTGCTTTCAAGATGTACTCGGTGGTCTACCATCTTCGAGGAGGACAAAGCGCCCAGAAGGAGTTTTTAGAGCTTCGCAGCCGTGAACTACAACGCAAACTGCATCTCAAAACAGACGCTACGGATTTCAATGAACCGATATCATTATCCTATCACGCCAAAGGCTACACCGAGGTTTCCCCCACTGACGCAACATGGAAGGTTCGCAAGAACCATCGTGAATACATCATTCCACTGCCTCTCGCGTCTAAAACCCCTCGCCAAAGGCGCCCAGCTCCAACACTCAAACCTACCAATCCCAAAAAGAAATCAGGTCGTCCATCTGCAGATGCTAGCGAGGAAGATGTAGACGAGCTTACCACGTCCTCGGAATTGGAGCTCGATTCCAAGTTTGAGGTTGAGTCAGAGGACACAGACCTCGATACAATGGCAAGATTAAAGCCTTTCCTGGAATCCGAGCCAGCCTCCCACCACCTACATCGTGAGGACAGCCGTGACAGCCATAGCACCACCAGTTCAGCACCTACTTCGCTCTTTGAACTGGACTGCCGCTGTGGTCGTGTTGGGAATGGAAATCTTAGATATGAAGCTGCTGTCGAAGGAGAAGCCATCCAATGTGAGGAGTGCGGCCGATGGTCGCATCAGGCATGCCAAAAGAATGGCCAGGCCTTTCTTCTGAAAGAAGACGAGCTGTTCCTTTGCCCTCAATGTAGCCTTGAAGATGCCCATACTCGGATCGAAACGCCCAAGCAAACAAAAAAGCGGTGAGTATGTTAACTTGCGACCATCGTACACAGTTAGCTCACTTTTTTAATGTCTAGCTATGCAGACCGATGTCGAGAATGGCGCGAGGAAGCAAAGAAACTCCTGAAAGATAGGATTAGGTGCGAGGTTTCACATAAGACTAGAGCTGACAAGCACTTACTATCATTTTATGAAAGGCCGGGGATTGGCGCACTAGCACGTAATGGAACGTACTGGTATCCTGTTCGTCTCATCATTCCTGTGGAGGGTAGCGTCGATAAATGGGGGGTGCGGTGGTGGAGAGGCTGT
This sequence comes from Lyophyllum atratum, assembly GCA_014905825.1. Classification (NCBI taxonomy): domain Eukaryota; kingdom Fungi; phylum Basidiomycota; class Agaricomycetes; order Agaricales; family Lyophyllaceae; genus Lyophyllum; species Lyophyllum atratum. Next base: position 1,405,214 of record JACGCN010000012.1, read on the forward strand.
ACCTTCGAACCAGGTTCACTCATTGAACCAGATTCAGTAACTTCGGTTCGTGTCGAGGGCCTGGTGGATGGACTCTGGGGAGATACACGCGGTCGGCGCCGTATTCGTGTGAGTTTCCCAGTGCAACTGCAGTGAATAAAATGCTTACAAAGGGCTAGCTGGGGAAATGGATGCATGCCAATGAAGTCCCTAGCGAGGAAGACATACTATCAAACCCTGATAGTGTTGCATACACGGAAGACATCCACGAAGCCCTTGCACCATCTATCCCACTTCTGAAGAAATTGATGAACTCGCCAACGTCTAATCTCAAGGATTGGGAGATACCTGCAAAAACCTGGCTCGAAAACGAAGGGGCAAAGACATATGAGGGGAAGCGGAAGATGATACCTTATGTTGGAGATCTCACCATTCAGCAGCGAGCGAGAGTCCACAACTGGTTCCATATCCATGTCGGAGAGAGGAAGGCGGCAAATTGCTTGAAGTGGATGGGTCGGCTTCCTCTTGCACATGCTATTACCATTCTTCTTGCGTCTCGACCGGAAGAAGAGTTGGTACTAGAAGTACCTGATGACGAAGAAGAGGGAGCGAACCGGGTAGAAGCAGAGGAAGCACCCAGAAGCTTGATGGAACGCGCTTGGAGCTTTCAGACAAGCTTGCACACTGCCACAAGGCCGCCAAAAGATCCCGACTTGGAATGTTTGGAACGGCTAGAGGAACAGATGTTCGAGCAATCCCGCAGCGCAGGCGTGGCAGGGAATCATCAGTGGGGCCTAGACGCAGGTGACCATCAAGGCCGGTGGAACCCTTATGAAAATGTCCCCGAGGATTGGAACTACGAGAACCGAAAGGAAAAGGACAATGAGTTAGAGGTAGGAAACAATATTTCGACGCTCGTTGAATGTGCCTGATGGATTGGATTTGACAGCGTGGACCTGAATATGTGGAGTTGCCGGTCAAGGAGCTGACACCGGATGTCAGGATTAGGCCGAAGCCTCGCCCGATTCGAAAACAAAAGAAAAATGCTTGAATTACTGACAATCTGTACACAGTGATCACTTAATGTCATTTAATTAAATACAGTAAACTTAAATAGGGCTGCATCTCCCCGAGGCACCACAAATCGAAATTGGCCCGTCTACAGTCCAACGGACGCGATGCAACGTGTTCGGCATGTTTGCGTTTTCGCCTAGGGAGGTATCGGCATCAGTGAATGCCCGGGATGAAAAAAACTTTCAAGGAGAACTCACGAGACAGGGCTACATACCCCAGATGTACCACAAACCAGAATGGGGCCTCCTGTACTCAAACGGCGTGATGGAACACATTCGGTGTATCTATTCCTTCGTCTGCGAAGGGTCCCCATCAGATAACATCGAGGATGAAGCAAAGCGAAGCTGAACTCACGAAAATATACCCAGAGAATGATGACGTCAGAGGGGCGCGCATCTGGCTCGAATGCGCGGTTGTCTGACGTCATACCAGAAGAGGCCTCGACGACTCGAGGTTGTCTTGCAGGGAGTAGGGACGCCACCAATGAGTACTGAGAAGACGGCGCGAGGGAGGAAGGTGGCGACAGCGTATTAGGTTACGAGCAGGCCCCTATGGATGTCAAGTTGAAAAAGAAATATTTATTCAGCAACTCCGAGGGGAGAAGGACAGGAAGTAGGACTTACTATATGTACCCTAGTGCCAGCTTAGACCTGCCGATGTCCCATCCTCTCAACTGTCCAACAGATGCATGAATTGAGGGGTCAATAAGTTCGTGAAGTCTGTAGAAGATGGAAGTCGGAGTCAAAGCAACATGGACCGTCGCACATTCCCACGTACCATTCTCGTGACTCGGATGCCCGAGGCACTGAGACTCGGTCAGAGAGCGATACGCTGCTTACGCGCTACAACCACCAGCCATTTACTATCAATAGCAATCGGCCAAATAGCTTTTTCCTGATGAAAATACATCTGTAATCGAACATCTGGAACGCATCAGGAACGTGGAACGGGAACTTGGAACGGGAACGGGAACGTAGTCTGGGAACGGGAACGTAGCCTGGGAACGCGTAACGCGTGCCGGAACGCAAAAAGCTGGAACCCCGGACAACGTAGATCAGTGGATGGCAAAATGACCCTTATGCAGACTATCTTCCCTGAAGTCTGCGGCATGCGGGCATTGATGCCCGTGACAAGCCTTCTCAAGCGACATCTTTCCGCAGCAGCGCAGCAGAGGCTTGGCAGACACTCGGTTAACGCGTTGGTTCAAAACAAGCACTTCGAAGTGTTTGACATTCAAGGCCACAAGTTCACGCGACGCGTTCAGACTTAAGTCGATTCTAATCTTCGCGACAATGAGCCTCCTTAGGCAACAATTTCTGGCCCTCTTTCGGAAGAATTGGATCGTTCTTCTGAAACACCCTTTCGTAGGCACCGATTTTCTTTCGCGTTCCTAGTTTTCTTTGGCCGCTCATTCAAACTGTTAGTTGAATCTTTTGAGATGCCTTATATTTCCCCTCGTGCTTGGGGTCCTCCTGGCTTTGTCTCCTCGCTTCTTCAGCCGTCGACAAATTGTAAGGTTTCCCAGTCTAGGCTTGGTCTAATACTGACTCATATTTTGCTTCAAGTTCGGTCTTGGTTCTGCTATTCCCGTTTCTAGCATGAAAGACGTTTTTAGTGGCGAGCGTGCTCTTGTCTGGGTCGATTCGACTAACCAGACGGGGTTCTTGAGGTCGAAGGATATCATGTCCCATGTCACGAAAGGTTTCAACGGTGGTCAGTTAGGAGCGGTAAGACAGCTGAACAACGCAAGCGACATATTCGAAGCCTGTCCTCCTAAGAAATGCTTTGCCTCTGTCACTTTCGAGGCTTTTCCAGCGTCACCCGACGATACCGTCAAGCCAGTCAACTATACGATTAGATCAGCATTTGGTGTTGGTTCATACTTCGTAGACATTCAAAATCACAATCTGTGGGCCGAAGAGACGCTTCTTCCTCTTCAACTAGCAATCGACCAGGTCTGTTCTGTGATCACTTTTCAGTGGGAACTCTGAGGTTGACTATCTTCGTAGGCCATCGTCGAACTCACGACTGGAGTGCAGATACCGACCCCCCTAGAGTGGCCCTTTACCGCTCCAACCACCGACGACTACGCGAAGAACAACAGACAAGGTCAGGTCATTTGTGAAAGATACCTTTTTTTGACTGCTAAAAAAGCCCTGCTCAGCTCTCATTACGTTGATCAAGAGCTTCCTTATATTTGCCTTGTAAGCCTTGGCTATCCTTGTTGAGATTTTTTTTTGACCACCGGTAAAGCATGCTCGCCTATGTTGGAGTTGGGTTTCATGTAGGTCGCCTCGCCATATATTTTGTTCGGGGTTGGTTCTAAGTCTTTTCAAAGCTTGCTGGCGCCGTTGCATTTGAACGCGCGACCCACCTTACGTCCCATATGAAAGCTATGGGACTTTCTGATTGGGCTGGAATTCTGTCAGTTCGCTTTGAACATAAGCACCCCGCAATTTACCGACTAACACGAAATTTAGGTCATGGCATGCCAGTTTATCTGTCGCCTACCTCCCCGGATGGATTGCCGTTTCCCTCCTCTGGTCCTACTTGATATTTACAGAGACCAGCCCAGCGCTAATCTTCCTCGTACACTTGCTCACCGGGCTGGGACTAGCTAGTTGGTCATTTTTCATAGCTGTTGTATTTGGACGGAGCCCCCCTCTATCGTCGCTCTCGTTGGTGGGCTTGGCTTTGCAGTAATTGCCGGCAGTGCTTTCAAGACGATACAGACAGCGACTGCTGCGGTTCTCTCCATACTTTTCCCGCCCATGTTCTATGTCTTCGCTATCCGATCAGTCTGTGGTTATGAGCTGTCAGGACTTGGCGCAAATGCAATTAAACGTGATCCGATAGATGGATTGTTGTTGTTACCACTCCTGTTCATGGGAATTGTAAGTCGTGAGGCTACATCCAACAACAGACACTGACGACGCATTACTAGGTCAACATTTTTCTGTGGCCATACCTTTCGGTGGTTTTGGAACGGTTTTTGTATGATGCGTACCCGCCTCAAGGGTTTTGGTCATATTTCACGAAGCGCGTCAAGCCAACCTCCAGGCCTATTCCTGGACATGCTGCCATCTCGATTAATCATCTGAAAAAGACTTACCGCTCATTTCATGTCCGGAATATGAAGATACAACACGTGGATGCAATCTCTGACCTGAGCATGAATATACCCAAGGGCGAGGTATTCGCTCTCCTCGGTCCCAATGGGTATGTCCATCCTGTTGTCCCTTTTGCGCGAGGCTGAACCACAACACTTGACAGGGCCGGTAAATCAACGATCCTCGACATTTTGGGAGGACTGAGTCGACCGACAAGCGGCTCTATCACTTTCGAAGGGGGCTTGGCGCGTCCTCCTCACGGAATCATTGGCATCGTTCCTCAGAAGAACATACTTTTTTCCGAATTGACATGCCTGCAGACCCTGGAGCTGTGGAGGGACATCAAACGATCAGCGTCTTCGCCGGCTGACGAAGACCTCGAACAACTTCTGCGCGATTGCGACCTCGGCGATAGAATTCACTCCAATTCTGGGAAGTTGTCAGGTGGTCAGAAGCGAAAACTTCAGCTGGCAATTGGCCTCGTGGGAGGCTCTAAAAGTGATGCTCTTTCCTTACCGCTTATGATGTGGACGCTAACGTTCAAACATGTATCTAGTCGTTCTCGTCGACGAATGCACCTCTGGTGTTGACCCAATAAGCCGGCGTGCTTTATGGAAGACTCTTACGTCTCATCGAACTGAACGTACGATCGTCTTGACCACCCATGTTCGTACTCCTCTTTGCATATTTTATCGACTGATTGATCCTCTTGCGTAGTTCTTGGACGAAGCTGACCTGTTGGCGGATGAAATAGTTGTCCTTGGCTCCCATGGAAAACTAATAGCTGAAGGGTCTCCAGTCGCCTTGAAATCTAACCTCGGCGAGGGATACACTATCCAGGTCACCTTCAGTCCTCACGCAACTGATCTATACACACTCCAACACGATCTCCTCGCAAAAATTCGTCGCTTCGCTCCCGAGGTTTACGTGACCTCGTCCTCGTCTCCTAAAATTTTCTATCATCTAAAGACGAAAGACCTTGTTGTAGTAGGGAACATTCTCCAGATCATTGAAGCCCAACAAGTTGATCTATGTATCAATACATGTGACGTCTCTGGAACTTCGATTGAAGAAATATTCTTGGACCTCATGGACGGGGAGAAGCGCCTGAAGGATGGCGGGGAAGAGGATCATTCGGATGTGCCGCTCCCCTCTCCGACCGCGATTATCTTGCCCCGAGGCAGGTCGCGAACCCCTTGGGCGCAGGCGCTCACGATATTTCATAAGCGCCTGCTTGTCTTACGCAGGAGCTGGATAACTCCCGCACTGGCTTTCGTGATTGTCATCATTCTCGCCTACTTTCCCCTCTACTTTCAACTGGGCAGCATACCAAGCTGTGTACGAACAGACGATCTCTCATTTCGACCCACTCCATTTTTCCTGCCGCTCGACAGCTCATACATCTTTGAGGGCCCTGTCCTGCTCTCGCCGCCGAACGTGACATCCATCTTGAACGTTGTCACGATCGCTCCCGATTATGGCATTCCAAACCAACCCCTATATCGCAACTTCCCCGATAACGCCTCCTTTGTCAGTGAAATTCAATCCCAGTTTGCCAACACCTCCTTCGGCGGTCTCTCCGTGAATCTCGACACACGAGAGGCATTGATCGCTTGGCAGGCGTTTTCGAGATTTAGGGCGGTTGAATTACTCAGCGTTTCCAATAACATCTTCTACAACCGCGCTCTAAACACGACCACCACTCCGCGCTTTATTTACGGCCATTACGCTCCTCTTCCTGACATTGACGACAACAATTTGTTTGCTCTTCAAGGGATCGTCGTCATCGCAGTGGCATTGGTGCGTGATTCAACTCTCAGCTCTGATACCGACCAGCCCCCGCTCACTTCTCCAACGATACTAGATCTTGTACCCGGCATTCTCCACCCTATATGTGGCACGGGAGCGGCGATCATCTGTACAAGCCATGCAGGCTTCCAATGGGTTATCTGATCCCATCGGTCTCTGGCTGGGCCATCTTTTGTTCGATTCCATTCCGAGCGTTATCGTGTCTTCCGTCATCGCTGCCTTTTTCTCCTTAAAAGGAGAAAGAGCCACAGGGCTCGGTTTCATGGTAAACATCCTTTCTCTTGCAAACATCGTCGATATATGGCTTACATGGCTTCAGTGGCTCGTCCTAGTATGTTACAATGTTGCCGCGACGCTTCTCTCATACTGTTTTGCGGTCCTTACAGCGTCTCCCATCGGCGCATTTGCCTGCGTCATCCTCTATCAGCTTATTGTGTTTGTCGTATGTTTAAAGCATCGCGTTCGACTGAAAGTTCACCGCTGATGATATCAAATAGGTGACACTCTTGCCGTACATTTTGACGACAACATTCGCGGTTATCGAGCGCGCCTCGTTGATCTTGAATGCGTGCTATTTCACGCTATCCCTTCTTGCACCCATCGTCAGCTTGGTAGGCCCATCCTCGACGACCTGGGAAGTATACTGATCCTATGTAATAGATACGAGCATGTTTTGTCGCCACCAATTTGTTTCAACTTGACTGCGATCACACGAACATCTTACAAGGCTCCGCTCTCGGCTCGATTACTCATTACGGAGGCCCAATTCTCTACCTTATATTACAGTCCTGCATTTTATTGGCGATTCTCGTCTGGGCCGATTCAGGATCGCTCGAGCCATGGAGACGATTATTCAGGCGAAAACCCATTGCTGGACAGGAGAAATTCCACGATGACGTCGCAGCGGAGGCTAAGGAGGTCTCATCATCCACAGACGTTCTTCGCGTCCTGGGCGTGTCGAAGTCATACGATGGGAGGAGAGTAGTCGACGATGTCAGTTTCGGTGTCTCCAAGGATACTATCTTTGCAATGCTCGGTCCCAACGGTGCAGGGAAGACCACGACACTCGACATCATTCGTATGTGATTCATTACCGGTTGGTTCTGGAGAGATTTTGAGGCTAGATTATAGGTGGTTCTGTAACGCCTGACGCCGGAGACGTCTGGATAGACGGAACATCGATGATGCGCCATCGAAGCGTGACTAGGTCGTCCCTTGGCGTATGCCCACAGTCTACCACCATCGACGCCCAGCTTACTGCGCGCGAGCATCTGTTCATATATGGACGACTAAAAGGACTATACCGAGGAGAGGAGCTTAATAACAGCATAAATTTGCTTTTACAAGCGACGGCCCTTGAGCCACATGCCGACCTACTCGCGAATAGGCTGTCTGGTGGAACCCAGAGGAAGTTGTCGCTTGCCATAGCCCTGATAGGTTCGCATTTCTATCATCTCGCTTTGATATCAATCGACCTTGCCTATCGTCTACCACTCAGGAAACCCTTCTGTCATCCTCATCGACGAATTTTCTACTGGCGTTGATGCCGCCGTGAAGAGAGATTTATGGAAGCTGATCAAGGCGTTGGCACCTGGTAAAGCTTTCGTGATTACCACACGTAAGCCCCTACATACACTATCTACGACCCGCCGCTGACAGCAGTCATTCAGACTCTATGGAAGAAGCGTCCTCTCTTGCCACTAAAGTTGGAATTCTCTCGAAGCGAATGCTCGGTACGTCTCCTGTCAAACTTCACCTCTCCTGCATATTTCTAATGCCCTCCTCCATAGCCGTCGGATCGCCTACGGAGCTTGCAGGACGCTACTCCACATACACCGTTCACTTTTCCTGCCGAACCCCGTCAGACTGGGTCAAAGTCCAACAACTCATGGCACAGATCCCGCAATCAAAAATGGCGCTGGATCTCTCTACGCGTTTTGATGTTCCAATAACCACGTCTCGCCGCGGCGCAAAGAGCGCCATACCCAAGGAAGAAGGGGAGAAGGTATTGTCGCTGGCAGACCTCTTCCATCTCTTGGCGCAACAGACGGACCTCCCAGATTTTACGGTGGAAACATCCGGCCTAGAGGCTACGTTTATCAAAATCATCAGGGAGAATGACGCGTTAATCGCGCAGTCGGAGCGGGAGGATCAGGTTGGTTCGAATGGTAAGAGTGCAAGGGCGTGGGGACTGTGTTAACTTGGAAGTGCATCTCAATAGCTGGCTGGGGAAAAGCTGGATTTGAGAGGGCATACGATGCGACCAACGACTTCATGACCGACGACACATTTGATGTTTTATGTATAATTTATGGCCTGTAGCTCCAACGCTAGCTTCCGTTTTCGTTTCCAGTTTTGGGCTCATCCTCACTTCTCCCGCGCCTGATAAAATACCGTGTTCCCTATGGCTCGACCGTTGGATCAAGTTTCACTTCGTTCTTGGAACAACGATGTTGGTCTCTTCGACATGATCATCAACCTTGACTTCACCTGCCTCCTCCTTGTTGAGTAGAGGGGGGTCGAATTATGATCGAGTCCTAACTTCGCGATTCCGCAACTCTCAAGCCTGCCGTAGAAGTACATCTCAGACCTTGGACGTTAAGCGAGCGATGAAAAGCATTGCATTGCAAACTACGGTACCAAATCCATCATCGTCGCACAATCAAAAGTTGGACGCCGTCAGAAAAGTCCTAGCCCGTCCCTTTGTGTAAACAAGGTATGTGGTGCCGAACGGGCGATGTCAGCGCGCGACCCAGCCCGAAGGGGGTCGCGCTCATCTCTCTGCACCTCCGTTTATCGTCATTGGCGATTTTGATTGTGGAAGAATCGAGGAGACAAAAAAGTTGGCCTGGGTGTTTATAAACGTTTTTCAAATGACCCACGGTCATGTGGTTTTACCATTCGCGCACGGACCGTCGTTGGGCTTGTGCCCATTCTGATTCACTTCCTTCCACTTCCCTCAGCCGCCTCACTCATTTCCATGGAACGGAATCAACCGCAAGAATCCTTTGTATCCTGCTACCGTTTAGAATATGATAAAATTTCGACTAATTTTCTAAATTCAATGATCGAGAAAGTACGGACGTCCAACATCGGAGCACCTCTCCGTCCGGACCGTTCAGACACGCATTTTATTCCGGGGACCCAAAAATACAATCGAACAAGTTTCTCCTGGAGCTTCTTCGCGTCAGCTGGCCCGTCCAAAATGATCTCAGCTGTCCCAGACACAAGGCCCGTTGGACTCCATATACCAGATTGTCTTCTCGAAGGACTCGCAAAGCAGCCTCCACTCCCTGACCACGATCTTCGCAGTCCTCGATGAAGTTACTTGCCGTTTTTCTCTTAGGTTTCGCCCCGCAATTACAGGGAGCCATTGCACAGGATTTCCCTGTCGTCACGAATGTTACATCGCCTCTGACGCTCGCAATACAACCAGCCTGTGGGGCATTGAACTCTCCCCACGCGGCCGAAATCAACACCGGGATCAACCTCAGTGCTACGAGGTGCGTATGATATTCTACCGTTCATACCTATATTGATTCGGTGTTCTAGGACCATCGTCGCGTTTGGCGATTCTTGGACTTCAAATGGAGGTGAGAGCGTGCCATCATAACGAATAGTCAGTAGTTGTTGAACCATGATTCTGCAGCAAATGGAACGGTTCCTGTCCCTCCGATCATGTGGCCCCCATCTCCTTCCGCTGGGTCGCGTGTGACCTCTAATCGTAGAGCCACAAATGGATTCGTTTGGGTTGAAGATTTGGCGAATTCTCTGGGGGCAAAACTCCTCAACGTGAGTTTGCGACCTCATACCCTCATACGTTTTTCTCCCTGACGGTTCTTATTCAGTATGCCTGGGGTGGCGCGATAATCGATAATTTTGCTTGGAATACCACAAGCCCCCGCAATAGGACGGTATGGAGTTCTTCCATAAAAATCCGTGGACATCCTTGCTAACTCACCAAATCATGCAAGGCCGCTCAAAGGACTGACTTCGTTGCAGAAACCAGACTCTTTCTTCTCCAGGGAAAATTCCTGGACTCCCTCGTTCCAAGCCAAACACTGTATACAGTAGCATTTGGTATCAAGTACGTCTTACACAGGCGGTTTCCGTACTTTTGTTGACCTATCTTTGTAGTGATGAAGGCCAGTTCGAAATAGGTGAGTCTACTTTTGATCCACAGGTCCTTCACGGGTAGATCAATTTCTATCCACGCAGCTGGTGGAAACTGGACTTTGGCGTACGAGACTTATGTACGTTCCCTGCGAGTCCTGTCTTGGCGAGTGTTCATTGCCAATCTACAGGTAACCAAACTCGGGGAGCTGCAGGCCAATGGAGCCAAGAACATACTTATTCATGGGGTCAGGGACACTGCGCCCTTACTTCTCTCCTCCTTGCGGATGCTTAGACGGTTTCTCAATATAGATGTACAAATCGCACCCCAACAGTGATATCCTGCAGGACAATATCTTTGCGTATCTCCGGGAGTCCCATAGGGTCAATGGCACTGCTATCGCATACGTGAACCTTGAACAGTAAGTGAAGTCTCATCACATAGGTGTCTCTTGTGTTATCCTGCTCATCACGCCATCATTAGCCTCTTCTCCGCAATCGCAAGCACACCAGGCCCCTTCGGCTACCTCGGTAATCCAACGTGTCTCGTCAGCACATCAACGACTGCAGGGGGTTGTTCTGATGCTGATCACAGCGTCTTCTGGATCCGTAAGTCTCCTTACTCTGGCCTGAGAACCGAGTTTCACGATAAGCTTCTTGCTTTCGGGTTAGCTGGGCATCCCTCTTTGACGACGCACAGGTTGATAAGCGAGTACACCGCAGCCGTCTTAAAGAACTGTTTGGTTCAGTAAAGATGAAAGCGAAGGGAAACGTGATAACCGCCTTCTAGAGTATTGCCACAGTTCAATAAATTTAGTGTCTTGCGACCTCTGTCCTTGACATCGTAGTACTCTACGTTTCGGGGGTTCGTCGCGTCCCTTAATTGCTGTTACGACATCATGTGATGTGACATTGTGCCACCATGCATCCATATCGTGACGAATCGCATTTCTGAGCAGCAGCGCTCATCTACTGATCGACTCAAGTCTCCTCAAATCTCTTACGCGGAATGGATCATAACGAGGAAGACGATATAGCCAGGTCAGCACTACTTATCAACGCGAAGTTGATCCTACTTAGCAAGTTTCTCTAGGGCAATCGCTCTCAGCCTACAAGGACCGAGCAAGCCAGAGGTTATCAACTTGGAAAGTGATACTGAAGAAGACGAGGACGCGATATTTCAGGCACAACTGAAACAAGCTATGGAGGCATCTGAGGCCGAGTCGTCTGGTCAAGCCAGCGCGTCAAGAGCTGTGGCTTCTTCGGCACCAGTCTCTCCACCTCAGCCACAGCCACAGCCGCAGCTGAATGTTGCGGGAGGATCTACTTTCCTTTCAGAACGAGCGCAAATGGAGAAGGAGCGACGGGAGCGTCAGAAGCGCCTCAGACCGGAGACTGTGGTGGAGGAGAGTTTTGGCGGAGACGACGAGGAAGATGATGATACAGAGCTCAGGGAGCCCCCTGCCAAGAGGCAACATATTTCCTCCTCATCTGGCGTACGTGCTAACGTCCGGGGGAATCACCCCATTCCCTCCTCCAGTCAGAGAAGTGGCGCATCGAGTCGAAATGGCTTCGCCAGTGTCCCATCCGGCGAAGACATGTTCTGGAATGGCGAGTTGCGGCAAACTGCTACGCAGTTTGGCGAACCCCGGAAAGACGGAAAGCCGACCTTTAGACTTACGGAAATACTGGGAAATGTGCGCCGTTTCCTCCTGGCATTTGTACCTTCCTCACGACTCGCATTTTCTGGTAGAAATCTGAGATATCTTTTGCGATTATGTCTTCGTATTCTCTGGATTTCAGCTGGATCTATCAATTTTTCGATCCTTCTGTACCTGTTATCATGGTTGCCCAGCCCGACGAGTCTGGTCGAGCCAGTCTGAAGAACGTCCTACCCAATTGGATTAGAACGACGCCATTTTTGAGGGGTGGTCGAGGATGCATGCACATGAAAGTAAGCTTACACACTGTAAGACGTTTTCGAGAAACTGATTCGATACCCGTAGTTCATGCTCGTGAGTAAATAATTAGTTACTCACATTGAAACCAGGGCTTTCCTACCTTCTATGCAGCTATTCTATAAAACTGGACGCCTTCGCATTGTTGTGTCTACCGCAAATCTTGTTTCCTATGATTGGCGAGAAATCGAAAATGTGAGCAGCAAATAGAATGCCTGTATCTGTCAAACTAAATAGACGATAGACCGTTTGGTTGCAAGATTTACCATTACGCTCCAAACCTATACCGCACGACCCAAGAGCCCCACAGGATTTTCCTACAGTCCTGCAAGGCGTACTTCATGCACTAAACGTACAGCCAGCGCTGAAGACGATGATCAATGATAACGTTAGACACTCATCAGTAAGGTTCTACCTCTTCTGATTCTTACAATTTCTAGCACCCCGATCTGCCGTTGACATCTATTGAAGAGCTTAGGATGCTCTGGGATTGGTCGAGTGTCAACGTTCACCTTGTCGCCTCCCTCGCCGGCAAGCACGAGGGGTGGCCCAGTGTAGTCAAGTTCGTTTTTTGTCGATCTTGAACGTGGTCGTAAGCTCACGCCAAACAATACATCTAGAACTGGCCATCCGAGGATCATGCAGTTAGTGCGGAACATGGGCCTGCGTACGGGGAAAGGCAGAGGATCCAAAGATATCACGTTGGAATGCCAGGTTAGTTGTTCCTTTGCACGTGGTGCCTCGCTCATCGTCTCCTCCGATGGAAAATCAGGGTTCAAGTATCGGCATCTACACGACCCAGTGGATGAACGAGTTTCACTGGTCGGCACGAGGCGAGTCAGCTGAGGATTGGCTCGATGAACCCAAAAAGAAACGAGAGAAGCTTCCTTATCCTTCCGCTAAGGTCGTGTATCCGACGAAGGCGACCGTCCAGCAAAGTAGACTCGGTGAACCGGTGGGTTCTCCGACTGGTATCTCAGGCGCCTGTTGAATGAACAATTAAACTAGGGTGGCGGAACAATGTTTTGCAGGCGGAAACAGTGGGCCGCTAAAAACTTCCCCAGGGACCATTTCTATGATTCGAAGAGCAAAGGCGGTGCCGTGCTAATGCATTCTAAGGTACCAAAGGGTCCTCCGGTGTTTCAGTCCTCGATCTAGCCTGACATAGGGTTTACGTAGATGATCATCGCCACCTATAAGGAAACATCAAAAGGGAAGCAGGCACAGGGTTCAGAAACGGAGGAGGACTCCGATGATGAAATCCAAGTTATCGAGCCTGCTATAGGCTGGGCTTACGTCGGATCACATAACTTTACACCTTCGGCTTGGGGCACTTTGTCAGGCTCTGGGTTCAATCCTGTTCTGAACGTGAGTAGATCATTCCTGTCTTGCGTCCTTTCTCCATCCACGGAATTTATCATATCATGTCAGATATCGAACTATGAATTAGGAATCATATTCCCTCTGCGCGACAAGGAGCACGCAGAGTCTGTAACGTGCTTCGAAAGACCGCCGAAGAAGTATAATCTGGGGAAAGATGAACCATGGGTAAGACGGGTAATGCGTTGATCGTTTCTGGGGTACTAACTTTCTCAATAGATGCAGGAGGAATCAGCCTATCACCAGAACGAGTAGAGTTTTCATTCCATGCCGGCTTGTATTTTTAGATGCCTTTTCGCTTTGCGCTATCGATCACATAGATTACGCTTGTTGGGGTTAACTTTTCCCTGACGTACCACGACTCGGATTTGACTGTGATCCACGGAGAGTCGCGGGCCGATGTGGGGATTGAAGAACTCCAATGCAGTTATTCGTGTACTTATTGCGGGCTTCGCGGTCTTGGGGCTGACCGCGAGGCCATGGATTGTTTGGAGAGTTGATGATGGTCGCGACTATGTCCAGACAAGCGGCGTAAAATGCTTCACGAGCGAAAAATGGACGGCCCCTGACTTTTTCATATGCGGCAGCTATGAAGTCAGGGCTCGACGACAGGCGTCGCCCAGCTTGATCGCCGCCGAAAGGTACACAGTTAATCACTCAACCTACAAGTCCCCGCGACCTGGATACGACCCAGAGGATATGGGTTTTGTTCATCAAAATGAAAATGCACAGCGAATGCTCTGCGTATTGATCAATCTACGTCAGTCATGGTCACATTATATGATCACTTGTCTCCCTCCCCCCCTCCAAAAAGACAACGTGAGAATTTGGTCTGACTACGGGAGACTACGTATGATCAATTGATCTTTCGTGACAAGTGTACTTTGGCAGACTGGCATTACATTTTATAGTGCTACGGATTAGACCTATATGTACGTGGCGTATGTAGAACAACAAGACTTTTGCTAATACAACTAACTAATGGGGAGGAGTATAGGTAATTATACAACAACTCTGAGTACACCTACGTGGATAGTGCGGAATAAAGATATGTCTAGGAAACAGTAGTATGACGGCGGCAAAATTATAGGTGAGTGATTACTTTCAATGATGTTAATAGGGTAAGTTAGACGAGTCAATTAAATGAACTAGACGATAATAATCAGCGCATGCGCACGAAGATCTGATCAATCTGAGATTTGAAGGCTTCCTCGACGGCCTTGCGCCGAATGTTGCCCTTGGTGGCAGTTCTGGGGAGTGACTGCGGTGGGACGACAACGATCATATCGGTGTGGGTGATGCGTTCGTGGAGGTAGCGCCTGGAGTGGAAGTGCCTGGTTTTGCGGATGATCTCCTTTTTGAGCCTTTCAACCTCCACGTCCGACGAGGGCTCGATGAACATGACTGGTGAAGGGCGCCCGGAGCCTACGACGACGCAGTGGGCGATGAGATTTCCACACATAGCAAGTACGTTCTCTTCAATAGCTCTGTGAGGTGAAGCACCGTAAGCAGACGATCTTTAACAGACTAGCTTGTCAATCCGCGTACTTTGTGTCACATCGCAGACTATTTTCAGATTTGATCCAGTCATCATCTCGTCCTCGGAAGATATACATTCCAGGAGACGCCTCCTGAAACAGATCTCCAGTGTGGAAGTCGCCATCAGCCTGTCTCAAGGAGGTGTGAGGGCAATCTGGTGACTCCGCAGGGATGATAAGCTCCATCAGTCGCGCAGTCGACTGGTGTCCAGACGAGGCAGCTGGCGCGATTGATACAAATCGATATGTGAATCCGTCTAGTGATCGAAGTAAACCAGGATTGGATCCAGATGCGCCAACGGAAAGGAGAATGGCCCCGCATTCGGTGCTCCCGAAGAGATTCTATGTCGTAATTTAGCTGAGAACTCAGGCATAATGATGAGAGACGCACCCGAAGTTTAAGGCCATTTTTATAAGCCCACTCTTCGTCCTCACGAGGCAAAGGCAGACCGCTGTACAGAATCTCGTCGAGACCGCCAAGGAGCGTCAGCAGCTTGGGATCCATACGAGAGGCCTTGAGATGGTTTGCGAGGAAAGTTGGAAACTGATTCAGCCGGTTGAGCCCAGCATGATGAATCATATGAACAAGCTCTGTCGAGGGGAATGAGATCGTCGTGGGCTGAATGACGCATGACCCATGCTGAAGGCTGCCAAGGAACACTGCAATTGGCCGACGATGTCAGCGTGTGAGAAATAGCTCGAATTCTAAAAAAGAAAACTTACTGAAGGTTTGAGCAATATGACACATGCTTCCCCTATGAGTAACGTGGGTGCAATTAGATCTTTGTTCGTTTCGTTAGCAAGTGATCAGAGAGAACGTACATCCAAACAGTCACATCCTGACGGCTGGGGGTTTTAGGAACAGATATCTGATTTGACTTGTGGATTGCGGATTCGAGCCAAGAGAAACTGCACGGGACCAGCTTAGGGCTGCCTGATGTCGAGCCACTGGTGTGGAATATGAAAGCGATTTCCTCGGCGGTCGACTGCGAGATGTCTGGTAAGGCCACATCGGTGGTTTCGGAGACCGTGAGAGCGGCGGAGGAGTGTAGGGGCACGAAGCAGTCGTCAAGGACATGCTCGTATGTCCGATCGTGGACGAGAGCCCTGGCACCGGACTTCTGGAGGAGCTCGTAGACAACGACTGGGTTGGGGAGCCGTAAACTGAATAGCTGAGGAATGTATCCGGCTCTGGAGATGCCGTAGATGTGAAGCACATCTACATAGGTGAATCCTCCAACCCTATACCGCGGAGAGTTCATTGGAGATCCAATGAGGCATACGCGGGGACACATACCATAAGCCTATCACGGACTTCGGGGGAATACCATCGCGCGTGAAAGTACGCGTCCAGTGTCGGGCGTAAGACTCGACATCTCTCCAGAACTGCCGATATGAGATAGGCGTCCAATTCTCTACGCGTCCGGAGGATTGATCAAGCTCAGGAACCTTAAAGACCGGAGACAAGGAATGACGAGCTGCGCTTGACTCAAGGACGGTGAGATGGGACCTGAGCATAGTAGGAGGAGCCAAGGGTATAAGGCAACGAATTGGCATCGCATTGAAAGATGAGTCCTCTTATAAGTTAGGCAATGATCCAAAGTGTAAAATTTTGAAACACGCACCAGTGCAAGTTCAGGTTGCCATCCGTCTAAGTTGGGTAATTGGCCTTGATAGACGTCCGGCGCACTGGAGCCTGATGGCGCCAACGGCAGAAATCGACACACCGAGAGGTACTGGTTAGGTACTGCCACTAGATGCCACGCGAGCCTGTTGGATGATAGTCGCCCGTTAGCTCCGACTAGGGCGGTAACCCCAGATGATGACTGGTTGAGTGCTGAAACATCACCGAGACCAGAGCTGACCAAACATCGGGGGATCACTGAAGCCTATGCCTTCTTTGCTGCTTCTGTTCACTCACATCAGTTCGGCATCATGATGGCTTGGACCACGACGTACAGTTTGTAGATGCTGCGGTGAGAACTCTGACATTCGCTGCCGAACGCCAGTGATTTAATTTTGTAGTTGTACTTACGGAAGGGTGCTTCCAAAAGGTTTATTTTCCGCGGGTTTGAGAATACTGTTAATGACTCGTACCTTTCAGCACAGAAAGCCTACAAGTTCGAGTCGGA
The DNA here is from genome assembly GCA_014905825.1 of Lyophyllum atratum. Classification (NCBI taxonomy): domain Eukaryota; kingdom Fungi; phylum Basidiomycota; class Agaricomycetes; order Agaricales; family Lyophyllaceae; genus Lyophyllum; species Lyophyllum atratum. The sequence goes on from JACGCN010000012.1 coordinate 1,422,307, forward strand.
AAGGAGGATGGAGGCCTCCGATTTGGATCGGGAAGTGTCAGTAAACTTGCGCAAACCGGGAGTATTTCTTGGCCACGTGCGCTCTCAACCGTGTTGGTTTTATTTTCCAAGGCTATCCTCCAGAAGACATACCTGTCAAAGTTTCTCCTCATGTTGCCTGAAAACATATTTCTCCTTCATTTTGTCTCTTTTGGAGCATTCGCGATCAATACCTTCCGGTCCCGGAGTCCGATGAGGTTGGCAAGACTCAAGGGCCGCGCGTGGCTGACCCGACGAGAACGAAATCGAAGATGACACAGGAATTCAGGGGGCTTTCGAGTGGCTGTCCTCTTCTTCACATTCTTCTACTACTTTTCTTCGTTTCTGTCCCTCGCAGGCCGAGATTTTTGTCTTTGTCGCTCTGGTAGCTGTTTCCTGCGCACTCGCACATCATGGACCTCAGTGGCCTTGCACCCCAGTCGCTTGCCGCAGTGCCGTCGTCGAAGTCAAGCGATGGACCTAATTTCATACTCGGGCCGGAAGGGGACATGTCAATCGTACACCCTACCTCAACCAGGTCAATTGTACACCATACCTCAACAGCATTCAAAACCGCACCGCTGGCGGTGCCCACCCGCCATGTAGCGTCGCAACACGCTCAATCGCTACTGGTACCAACTGGAACGGTGATGTCGCTATCAAGTCAGCCTCTCCGAACGAGCTCATTGCCTTTGCCGATTTCTTCCGGGTTGTACAGCCTCTCAAGTTCTTTGACGCATACGTCGGCTGTTCTTGCTTTGACGTCTGCGTCTATCCTATCATCGGCTCCTATTACGAGCGTCGTTTCCACTGCCAGTTCCACTCTTCCTACATCTTCTGACGATTCATTGCTGCTTTCGACGACCGTCACGTCTGCGCCGGTTTCCGTTTCTACGGCGGTGCCGACAGAAACGGCATTCTCCTTGTCGACTTCGTCTGGGGCAGAAGCGACATCGGACATACCAACAACGACGCTGAGCTCTCAATCAGCATCTCCATCACCGTCGGTTCCCACTTCATCTGAAGACAACGCGTCAGTTGACCAGGGCCACCATGCGCCATTCTACATAGGAATCATTCTTGGAACGATCGTCACCATAGGGTTCATCGCGGCCATCATAGCCTGGGTAGTCCGCCTGCGAATGCACGCACGACGCCGGCGCGGAACCTCCATCGTACCATGGGCAAATCACCAGAGCGACGACGGCTTAGAGGAAGGTCACGAGGCGACATACATCGGGCAACCCATCGACAGGATAGGTTCGAAGGATATAAGCAGTCAAGACGCCATCCCCTGGGAGCCTCGAGGCGATCGCGACGTCGGTGAGCCGAAACGATCCAACAGCTACGTGCGCCGTTCAGCATACTCTGGCCAGGCTGCCGACCCCTTCGTGGACCACCACCCGTATCCCGTTCTTGCCGAGAGCGTCGCGTACCCGCTCCCACTCTACCACACCGACTCCACAAGACGGGACTCCTACCCAGACGCCGAAGGAAGCTTGGACGGCCATCGGAGCGTCTCGACCCTTGGCCCCTTACAAGTAGCGAACGTGACACCTGGCGATAATTCTGCAGCCTCGAGTCGCGCTTCGACCGCACTCGGCCTGAACTCTCCGCTCCCAGGGTCCAGTGAACACGAGTACCATGACGGCAGGCCGCGGGAAAACCAAGCCGGGTCTCGGCCCCCGTTCCTAGCGCTAGAAGACGAAGGTCTTCGTGTTCCTTGGAAGTCAACGAGGCAAGTAAGCTCAGCCAAACGGAGAATGGGGGGCTCGGGGAACTGGGAACGCTTGCCCGTGCCCGGAGAATCACAAGACCCCAGCGACGTCGCTGCGGACGATGACAGCTGGACTTCGTCTTTGAAATCGAACCTCACTCACGCGTTCAATGCTGTGGCGGCAAGTTTACCTGCAGGTCCGGCCCTGATGCGAGGAACACACCGTGAGGACGCCAATGACATCCTGACACCCCGTCCTCACCAACATTCGGGACGCAGATCGACCCGGTCGAACTTCTCAGGCGTGGACTTCAAGGAGCCTTTGAGCAGAAACGACAGCGTCGCCTCCACCCCCTGGACTTTAGAAGAGAACGATGATGGAACCGGAAGGGTACATTTCCACGGCCGTGAGCGCGACGCTTATGAGTATGGGACGCCTCAAGTCTACGGATCCTGCTTGACGCTCGACGCGCCTACCTCGGTTGGGACGTCCCTCCACCGTACGTCGACGCGCGGCTCCCACACGCCCCTTATCACTAGGCCACCTCAGTCGGCACTACTGAGGCCCGAAATGCATAACAAGCGGTCGCGGTACGGCAGTAGAAGGCAGAGACAACCGAGTATGCGGAGCACAGTATCGCGCGCGAGCAGCGTCTACTCAATGGAATCTGCTGTTTCGGGCGCCACTTCGACGATTCAGTCGTCGGCTCCTCGTATCCCAGCGTTCTCCAGGCATAGCACGATGAAGATTGACGCTCTACAACCCGTGCGGGAGAAAAGGGAGGAGGGTGCGGTGGAAGAAAGGCCCGGAACACTCGTGACGCGCTCGTCATCGTCGGGGTGCTCATTCAATTCTTACTACTATGGTGCAGGTGGGGGTTCTGTCAATGATAGAGATATGAGCGAGGTGGAGGAGCCGGCGCGCCAGTCGCTCGTAGATAGGAGGAAGATTAGAAGAGTTGTTTGAGAGCGGTATCCTCGTTGTTGTTTTATCAGGCACTCGACGGCCTTTCAGCGTATGTACTCTTGCTACACTAGTTATCCATTGACGTGGTGCATATGCGTTGTTTAGTTTATTAGTATGTAATGGATTATGTATATAGTAATCGTAGTTGTACAGCATCCACTGAATTATCGCGTCTCATACTCCGAGACGCGCTTTCGCTTTCGCTATCGGTTGACTCCGTTTCGTTGTACCAGGAATAGTCATCAAGTGGCTAGACGTATGAAGCGTGGGTCACACTGAACTTGCTGTATTAACGTTGGTAGGCGAGCAAGGGAAATGAATCGGCTTTGACATGCGAGATTGCAATTCCTATCAGAATAGACTAGCGGCTACCCGTGCTACGCACGGGGCTTATCAGAATAGATGGAAACTCCAGAACTTTATAATAACTAAAACCACGTTGGTTGGGTCAAAACGACTACAGAGGGACCTCCATATCACGGAATGAGTCGTGGCCGTTGAGCAATCTCTCATCTTTGTAGCCCCGACAATAACGGTTGAATGCAGCCTGGTTCATCGCCTTTCTCGCGATGTAAGGTTCGTCACCGAAAAGGTCAAGCAGATGATCATGGTACATCCATATCGTCTCGATAGACTCGGGGGTGAGCGGTTTGCCATCTTTGCGCATGACAGTGATCTGATAAACATGTCGTTGCAAGTCAATCAGCTGGTCAGTCAAAAGCCTGAGGTATCGCGCTTTAGTTTTCATGTACTTACCGTCCCTACTTGCTTTTGATACCTAAAACAGGGGTGTCATCATTGAATATATGAGGCTGTGGAAGAGTGTGGAAGCCATTACTCTGGGGGTGCAAATCCGTTGATCTTATCGATCATAAGATACGTGGCAATCTGGTTATCCAACGAGGCATCATCCGTTAGCTCCCCTCGCTTCATCCAAGGCTCTCGAGTGTGGCGATAAATGACGAGAGGAAGTTTGATGACCTTGGAAACTGAAGGGCTTTCTCCAAAACTGTGAATAGGATGATTGGCACGAATTTCGACCCGTTGGAAGAGCGCGCGGTCGCGGCGATCGCAATTGCAGTTGATCGTTATACCATGCACCAACTCTGGAATACAGTCGGGCTTGTGGTCTCTCCAAGCCTCGTTTTGGCACTCTACAGACTGCGCCAAGTCAAAAAGTGAGTGAGAGTAAGATGCGCAAGATTTTTCAGAGAAGGCCTGGCCACGTACACAGTATGCAGTGTCCCGGCAACGGGAGCAGAGTTTGGTGGCGTCAGCCTTGTTGCACTTTGCGCATACCCTATCCGACATGTTGCTGTAGCAGTAGCAGTATCAGTAGTAGTAAGAGTCGTATAACTATAAGAGATCGGTCGGTGACGTAGAAGTTGAAATTCAAAGACAACGTAAATATGTGTCAACAGCCCGCATGCCGAACTCGGATGTCCTCTGCGGACCGCCTTTCGAGGATGGAGGTAAGATTCCCTTGGTCTTGTGCATGGGTAAGAGTCTGTCTGATCTTTATATTCGCGATCGTGAGAGAGCCCTTGGATATAAGCATGCCCTTGCAAATGTCATCCTCCAAGGAACGATGCGGGATTCCTGAGAGCGGCAGGCGGACTCGGATGAGCTTGCGTCCTGGACCTCACAGGCGGTAGAAGCATGTAATCTAGTTGAACAGCAAGACCCCAGCTGGATGAGGGTTGAGTGCCTTTATCCTCAATCGAAATTAAAGGTTTTGAATTTCTTGCACCAAGCCTTCGAGATATGGCAAGGACTCAGAGCTTCCTGGACATTCAGGAACTGTAGCCGAGAACAGATACCATTATATGAGTAAGGCTCCGCTGCATCCAGATTGGTTATGCGTGGTTCAAATTGAAGCTAGTAATCATCCGAGGTATCCGCATGGATGATAAGAGACTTTGCTTGCTCGTTTCGAGGACGTATTCGGCATTGGAACGCATTCGGTTGGCTTGCAGGAGGATTCAGTTTGGATCAACATTGACTCAGAGACGTGACTAGCGCATACCTGGTGATGCCACTCGTGACCGAAAGCTCGGGAGTAATTTCCATGCCATCCTTTCCAACGGCTTTAGAGATGGTAAATGTTGCGAGAATGGATACCATAGCGATCCAAAGGCTGGCGTCTGCGAGATGGAATCCTGGGCACATCCTAATCCGTGAGAGGACCACAACAGTTACCGCTGTTCGACGTGGTCGACGAGCAGATCATACATACCTACGACCAAAGCCAAATGGGCCGCTGGGGTACGGCTCGCCATTTCCCTCCGGCTTAGGGAGGTAACGAGAGGGGTTAAAGCTATGTGGATCACGGTAGATCCTCTCGTCGAGAGTCATACCTCTACGCAGGGAAATGAGCTACTTTTCGTCGCATTTTTAATGTTTACATACCTCGTATTTGCGATTATGACTGATCCTTTCGGAATGAACATCCCCCGATAAGTGTCATCTTCCATGGAACGATGCGGAACACCTAGTCGATGTTGTACAGTTCGGTGCCTTAAAAATACGAGTAGTAGCTCACCTAATGGAGAAGAGCTGTTCCATCTATCGACAGCGTGTTCAGAGACTTAACGTATTGTGGGTGCGAAGAGACGATTACCTCATGCTTTCTTGCAATACACACTCGACATATGGTAACAAGCTCCTGTCACCGAAATCGGGAAGGCGTCTAGACCCAACAACTTCATCAATCTCTTTCTGAGCCCTTGTTTGTGCTTCAGGGTTGCTAAGCATGGCGAAAATGAAAAAGGACAGATTAGACCAAGTCTGCTTCAAAAGTAAGTCTGCGTACGATGTTGGGCGAAAGGGATGGCTGTACCGTATCCGCCCCGGCACAATACATGACGCCCATCGCACCCTTGATATCCGAGACGGTGTCGCGGCCGTCGGGGCCTTCGAGATCCAAAGTCTCCAATTTATGGGATAAAAAAGAAGGTTTCGCTGTGCCATCTGCCTACAGATGTCACTTATCAGCAGATTCACCCATTTTAAACGAAGGCAGAGCTCACCATACTCTTTCGGACCTCCGTGTAAGGATATTCGTGAAGAGCTTCGATTGCAGCTTTATTTTCGCGCGCAAAAGTTGCATAGTAGGTTCCTGGAAACCAGGATGGTAGATATTGGACTACGCGTCGTGTGAGCAGAATACGTAGAAAATTCATGTTAGTAAGGGACGGACGCATTGGGAAGATGTCCACGGGAGTATTCCCCGGAGAGCCAGCATTACTAATTGCGTGGCTGGCGCCTTGGAGGATGGAAATGTAAGGATCATCATCAGAATCTACTCGATGTCCAGCTCCAACTCTCATAACGATCGACGTTGCGAATCTGCTCGGTTTGGTCAGCGACTACTACCCTTATATACAATGTCCCCGAACCTTGACAGGAAGTCCTCCCGGCGCTCTTGATCTGACAAGAGGTTTTGAAGGAGAACTCGAGCTTCCCTGATCTGGATGGGCTGGTATCCTAGGCATTGCTTCCTATTCAGATAATCTTGAAGCATTTTCCGGTGTTTCTGGAAGACCTTGCCATACCGCATGAGGACGAGTGATTTAACCCAACCCATGCTACAGAATCACAGCTAATTAGCTCCAGTCAGTGATAGATAAACGGATGACGGACAGTTCCAAGACTACAAATGGAGGTCTGTCGCTATAATTTGCACTCCTCTTGTCAAGCAGATCCACGGCAGCCTCTACACTGTTCAGAACAATGATCGGTTTTCCGAGGACATGCAGATACATAACATCGCCTATTTTCGCGATGAGGGTCGGATCGTGTAGATGTACTAGAGATTCGACGTACCATATATTTTGCCCAACTCGTAAAAGAAAGTTCCTTGGTTATAGCTTGGAATGAGTCGCAGGTGTCCGACCAGAGGATCCGCGGGCGGTCCTGGAGGAAACGGAGGATCTCTCTGGCGGGATAGTTTCGACCACAGATAGAAAAAAACCCCAATAAACAGAATAAGCGCAAGGTACATTCTGGGCGATACGTATACACACCTACAAGTGGCCGCGCGACTTTTGAGTAGCGCGGTAGCCGACCGCCACGCATCAAAATCGTCAAGAACCTTAGCTTTACCTGAGCCCACGACAGACAGGGGCGATCGATTTCCTATAGATAGAAGGGAGTCCAGCTGACGCAGTAAACTTTCTTCCTTCCATAGTCCGGCATACTGGTAGGACCTGCTGACGAAGAGGTTCGGGCACAGGCAACAGTGTGGATACAAGGGCTTCTGGACAGAAGCGTCGAAAGAGGAATTAGTCCTAGCCCTCCATACGCCATGCATGGAAGTTGCTATCGGGAATGAATATCAGCCGATGCGGGGAGGTCGGTTCCATGAGGTATGAGGTTCTTGCAACGTACCTCCGCTTGACCATGCTCCGAACTAGCAGACATGACATGATAACGAGGTGTACTGATGTGGTCTTTACTCATCCTGCACTGTTTCCTGCAAGCAGCTGCAAGCCCTGAGAAGTATAGACGGCTTAAGCATGGTCGAACAGATAAATCCGCAGGAGAAAATGACTACTCATATGATGCGTGCAATAGCCATGTACCATCCATCGCGGCTCCCCGAAATCCAGTAGTTGATACGAAAGAGAGCACGAAATAAAAGGAAAATATTGCCACAAGGGCGTGTCAAAGCAGAGTTTGTTCGAGCCTTTCGGTGGTCGCCGGATGGTGTTCACGCTCTCAGTTCACTAGAAAACAGGCCCAGATCACCTTCAAATGGTGAACTGCTTAGTGAAGTGTTGATGAAGCGGTTCAAGATGATGAGAAACAATGTTGGAGATTGGTTGGAGACGCATCTCGAAACAACCCCGAGGCTGAGCTTGGCCGCGGGGTTTCTCGGCTCCGCTGCTAACTCACCGGCCCGGAGGCAGACTTGCTCCGAACCTACCCCGATCCCCACCCCGTTCTGCCAACTGACCAAACTGTAAGTTCCGCATCGGTTATGTTCTATGTACATCACAGCGCCTAGTCAGCAAATATAAGAGTGTTAACACCGCAAGTACGCCGCAAACCCAACAGACCCTCCGAATAGGCTATTTTACCCTCTTGCTGTGGGGCCAGGTTTTTAAGATACGAAACGAAAAGATAGGGCACATAGGTTACTAACCAGGTATATGAGATTCATGTGTACTTTTGTCTTCATGTTTGGCGCTTGCTACTCGCCTGTCAACACGTCAACAACCAGACTCTAGCCAAGAAAAGCATGAAATGTACTAACTTCGAAACGAACTATTCCTGAAAGTTCGGATGACGAACGCCTCCTGCCCAATCTGTCCCTTCTCCCTCTCATTACGAATCTCCGGCGCCAGTTCAACAAGTAATTCGACACTCGCAAGTCCCATAATCTAGGCCATCCGATGCCGGGGATTCATCACATCAAGAACCTGCTCAACGTGGGACTTCGAATACAGCGTCGCATGCAGTGGCGTATACCCAATGGCAGTTGAACATCCAGGTGCGATAGTGGCGTAAGCTTGCACCAAGTCATTGGAGTCCACATGGGAAGATATGTACCCTCCTTACGTCTGATTGGGCTCGTGAAGCGCGTGGATATGGGGCTCGCGAGTACACAGTGACCAAAGGTGTGTCGCCCGACGCCGGAGAGGAAGTACTCTGCATGTAACATGCACCGTTTCGCCATGATGCGGATAAGGGTAAGGAATGCTGGCTCATAAGCGTCCTAGAATGGGTGTGAACACGTCAGATGACCCCTAGGAAAGCGAGGCGACACGTACAATGCATTTCCGCCATGAGGCAGCTAGTAGTGTTCCAGAGCTCGACACGTCCAACACTAGCCCCTTGCGCTTCATCAAGATATCCTGCGGTTTCTCGAAGTCCGTCGTAGGTGGCGGCAGATGACGTCTGTCAACGGCGCGAATTCAGTTTGTGAAGCCATACCGATCAACGACGACGAAATGCACCTTGGTACTGCAGTCTGAGGGAACGTGTCCGAGATTTTCCTTGCAACGCTGATGTTCACCGACATGAACTCAACAAGGCTATTCGTCTCCCTCCGCTCCTTCTCCTCTACGTCGATGGGCTCGTCCGACTCGGAGCTGTCCAGGTGGATCTTAACTTCCGGTGACGTAAGATCGAGAGCACCAGCAGCCAGATACACCCCTGAAATCTGAGTGGAAGCTTCAATATCACCACTGGGGAGAAATCGCACATGCATGCATGGCACGTCGAAGTCCTGGCACTCTATGAGATACGTCTAGGTCAGCTAACGGTCACAGATAGGGCTAAGCTAACACGTACTAGAGGACTCGATGCTGCAGATGATCAGACCCCAGTCTCCATGCGATCCCTCCACTCCCGGCTGTTATCGCTCTTCGGAGGTAGCACCCATCGTTCGCCCTCTAGTTGCAGGCAATGCAGGATCGCCTTCCCAAAGGGCCGACTCAAACTATAGCAGCAAACGTTCCTGCTCCGCCTCCTTGCTCTGGACCTTCCCAAGGGCGCGGACGAAGTGACCATCCGCGTACCGCGAGTGACAACCCATCCCATCTGTCGATCGCCACCAGGATCTTCTGTCCGATGAGACTGGGTGCTTTTCTGGTGCGAACGCGGATGCATGAGAGGAGACGCCAGATGGGCGTTCCGAAGACCGTTTGGTGCAGAGAAGTGGGGTATCGATCTGGTCAGCGGCGTGCTATCAAAGTGACAAACACAGCTGCAGGACGGAAGTTTTTTAAGGGCGGGTGGGAAGATGTTAGAAAGAACACTACTTACGCCCGCCAATCACGCTTGAGGACGCCCACTATGCGTCCTGTCTGTTGTTTCCGACAAGCATCTGACATTTTCTGATAGTAGAACCTGCTATTCGCGCTGGGGTACCTGGTCTTCCTCTTGCTCATCGCCCTCATCACCCGAATATGCAAAGTCATCATTCTTCAGCGTCGCTTTAGACAGATATGAGGAACCTTAAAACCGTTACGGGGGCAAGGGTACTCACAGTCGGCATCCACATCTTTCTTCATCGGCAGACATCTTCCATGCCTTTACATCAGACAGTCCACGACTACTACATCGCCGTGGACAGCTCGGTCCATGTTTACATGGCCGATCAGGAGCACCGGCTTCGTGAAAGCCGGGACCGAGAGACTCGCCGCTGACCCACGCTGTCAGACCGACGCCGCTGGACTCAAGAGGAGAAAGTACCTCGAGATAGTGGTATGGGTTAGCATTGAAGTGCCCTTTCTGAAGCTCGCCGGCTTTCACCCCTGCGACACAGGTCGCGATTGAAAGCTACTGCACTTGATGATCAGCTTCTGGCCTAAGCTCGGTCTATTAGAGCTGGATAGAGCGCCTGCCGATCGGTTGTAGCAGCTGTCGGTTCGATGTTACTTGTGGCCTCGGATTCAAGCAGGTCAAGAAGCTACGTCGCCTCGTCATCCCCTCAACATTTGGGGCACTAAGGCATCGTCATAAGATTTTTCTAGGTCGACCCCCAGGGCACACACCTGAGATGCTGGAGATGCCCGCCTTGGCTGCTTCCTGTCCGTCGTCCGTGTCGTTGGTCAGAAGAATGATTTCTGGCAGCTGGGGGCGCATGGCTGCGCTACAGTATCGGATGCCGCGTCACACGAATGTGTTCGTCTTACCATGCCGTCGCTTTCCGTATTCTTGTGCCACGTGTAGGTACGCGTCGTGCATATATAGACAGGTACGCGATGTGGGTCCGTCGTTGCGGTCATTCGGCCGTCCCCCTTCCTCTCGTAAATGCCAGTTTCCCTGTGTGTACGCTAAGTATAACGCCTCACGCACCTGGATGAAATGACGTACGAGCATATTCATTATAAGCCAGTCCAAAAACACCTATCTCAGCTTGTCGTCCAATTTGGTCAAGGCACTGACCCGGTTGTTCCGCAGAAGCCACCGGCGCTGCAGTTCTTCGATGACGGTTTGCAGTAGAATTACTGGCGGCGTGAAAAGGTTTGAATCCACGAGGTCCATCTGTACTCGCACGTCAGTCAATCATGAAATTTGACCGAACTTCGCGCGACACATACCTTCGACAGGAACACGATCGTATACGGTAGTGTGAAATGCAATGCCAGTAGGGGAGGCGATGTCTTCTGTCCTCTGCCATGGCCGAGAACCTCGTCAAATCCCAGGCACCGTTGTTACACCCCAGATTCCACTCTCGACGTTGTCCCGTAGGTGCCTTTCGCCAGTGACTGTGTTCCTGTTGCTATTAGTTTTTGACTAACCACATGACCAGTTTCGTACCTTTATGTCTTGACTTTTCCTCCTGCAGTCTTTTTGAAGAACTTCTGCTGCGCGACCGCGGCTTCCGTTCACGCTCGCTTTCGAATCGGAATTCCAACCAGACCCATCACTTGGACGCTGAGAAACCTCTGTGGGTTGTCTCTGCTTGAAAGCGAATCCAGAGTAGAGCTACGTGATCTGAAATAGGCCTGTACATCTTGGATCAACTCACAGGGACTCGCGCATCAAAGACTGCATTACCTTGATTCCTGAAAGTTCCAAAGAGAAAGTATTGTAGGTGTATAACGAGCCCGCCGACTACGGTGAGTGAGAGACACCTTGGTGGAAGTAGAAGGCAAGGCGCGCGCCGGGACGCTGGCATCGTGGTGACCGTCTACACTGGCAGTGGACGGTGACCTACCATAAGTTGATCACATGATCTTTTGAAATTGACCAAGACCTTCGAAGGTTCGAACTTCAGCAAGATCGTTCCGGATGGCCAGCACAACCAAGTCCTACCCTCTCCTCAACCTCTCCTACCTCTCTAAGTATGTACTTACCTGCAACCGACTGTCTATGCCAAATGACCACAGATGGCCCTGGAACCCCCTTTGTTATGACTTCCCAGCACTCATAGGACCCACCATCAGTTTCTCCGATGCCTCGGCGAAGGCGACGGCCTCAATAGATGGTTGGTCAAGCCTTGATTGAGAGTGGCCCTGCTGTGGCTTATGCTCCTGTGGCGTGGCACAAGGTTCGATATACCTTCTGATATGCCCTCATGTCAACGTTCCTGTACGCCTGCAGACACGTCGAAATGAGGTGTCCCGATTCCCAAGCCTCTACTTGTCTAGCAAACCACCAAGGTAAAATTCTCGCGCGCCCGACGTACTCGATAGTGTTTTGGTAGCCTCACCGGACTTCCGCCAGCAGATACAAATCGTGTTCGGGCCTTTTATAGAGGTCCCATATTAGCCAAGAAGTCTCGAAAGGTCGTCTGATCATCGATATGTCGGGCGAGCGTTATCACGGACTTGTCACCTTGGAACTGGCAGTGCCTTGATCGTCCGCTTCCTCTGCGATCTCTTGGCGGTTTCACGACCTCAATATTCAATATCGACCTCGAAAACTCCCGAGAGCGTTCAATTCCAAGGTCCTGAATAGAAAGTGGTCGTGGATTCCACTGCGAACATCGGCGTCGGGAATTACCAGGACTGTTCCTCGTTATATTTATAGCCACCACGTTTACAGATTCCGAGGCCCACGTGCCAGAGGTATCACCCTCGTCCCTGCGGATTCGACCACCAATCGCTCGAGGCGACCGAGGACGATGGTCACATACGTACCTGTTGTAGCCTTTGGTGCACACAGGCAGGTTATCGGCTATCACCGCTTTGCGCCTGACTTCATGGCTACGTTGAATACCAAATTAGAGATCCGGTGGGTGGTTACGTCTTGAATTCGAGACTTCTCAATATGAGGGTGCATTCACCAAAGCGTCCACATGCCATTTCGAGAAAAAATCGAAAAAAAACTGGAATACACATGCGTAAGGACAAGGATCTCCATTCTCTCCATTCTCTCAAATTTCGACGGGCTTCAAGCCGTAACCGGAATTTCCCTCGAAGGAAGACTTCGCCAACGTGATATCAACTGCCTAATCAGGAAAAATGAGGAAAGATCAAGGACAGATCAAAACGTGTCCAGCAATAAAAGCTAATCTAATCAGCCCTTTCCGAGGCACGTCGCCCTTACCGGAGATGCGACAAAACCAAAACGCCGACCAAGCGCCCCCAAGGCCTGGGTCTCGGCACCCAATATATCCGCCACCATCAACCTCGCTATTCGCCGGGATGAGATTCATAGATTCCTTTATGAGGGTAGCCTGTGCACAGGGACACAGGATCGCTCAGGAGCCCTTCGAAGTCTTTAAGACGCTGGAAACTTGCCATATGCTTCCCTTGCGCACCGCCGACATCGACCACATCCTATTCTAAGCTTCAACCATGGTGATGGTGACACTGGGCAACACTATTGGCGCGGCCTTCCTGGGCACGGTGTTCGCTGCCATGTACGTCTAGGCTTCACCTCTTTCAACGTTCCAACCGCAGAGCTGACCTCATACCAAGGCTTTATGGAGTCACCAACCTCCAGGTGTATCTCTATTTCCAGAACTATCGCAATGACTGGCGTGTACAAAAATATTCTGTACGTTCCATTTTCCACAACGCGTTCTGTGGGACACTAACAGAAACGCGCCCAGGTCGCTCTTCTTTGGTGCGTCATGGTCATCTATCAACAGTTTGTAACCGTCTAAAGGTCGTTGCAGGGTATTGGACACCCTCCACCTGTCTTTAACAATTGCGGCCATGTACCATTATTTAGTCGACTCTTTCGGGTCTTTGCTGGCACTTACTTTGGTTGTTTGGTGCGTTGCTCAAACCCGTCCCCATCGCAGCAGTCTAATTCAATCATGCCAATGCAGGAGCTTCAAGGTAAGACTTCGAAGCATGACTCCCCGGGGTTCCGTATTGACCGCCGAACCTCCCAGCTCCAAATAGCAGTAAACGTACGTTGCACCCGCTGTCCAACGTTGTCATCGCAATACTCACGCCACCGTTAGGTTGTAATTATCAATATCATACAGACGCTCTATGCTGTACGCGTGTGGAAACGTAGGTTTCTCGTTCGGATGCGCGCATGGCTTTGTCAGTTGATTCTTTCTTCTGATCTTCAGTCGGGCGCCACTATCAACGGATTTGGCCCATCCTGGTGGTAAGTCCCCTCCATTGCCGGTTTTCACGTGGTTCTGACTCCGCTAAACATAGGCTGCCATCGTCGTAAGCGGATATGGTAGGTTCCCATGTCACTCTTCTTTTGGTGTCATCGATCAATTCGCGGCTGCGTTGTTCTTCAGCCATTGGCATAGGTATGTCATTGTCAGTTCCTAGTCAGATGGAGGTTCTGATCAACGTCGGCTTTCAGTTCTCGCCGTAAAAACGTAAGTTCGACGTTTTCCCTTGACGTTTCGGAAAGCCGACAATTCGCTTTCAGATACAATATTCATACATTCGCCGAGCTAGCGCAGATGTCGGTACGTCCCTTTTTCCATCAGCTAGATTACAGAGCTCAATGATTTGATATTCTTAGTGGGTCGTATACGCGTCATTTTCCTGGTCAACGGCTATCGATATTGTCATTGCTATCGCTATGTGCTTTTATCTCATAAGGGGTAAATCTGGATTCTCTGGGTAAGTCCGATATTTCACGGACTTCTAGCGCTTGGCTGATCGTTTATAGAACAAACAATAAAATCATCGCTATCGTTCGTATGATATTGATCTCTGGCTTCTTGACGAGGTGGGTCTTTATGTTTTCCCCCTTCTTTGACATGGGCTAAGTTCGGTGTAGCGCCTGTTCTTTGGCAGCTCTCATCACTGTATGTCTCTTATCCTATGCATCCCAAACCGCTTCTCACCGTATACCACCAGTATGGAACAATGCCGGACACGCTCGTATTCCTCGGCATAGAATTCCTTCTTACCAAACGTGCGTCCCTTCCCTACTCTTTTCGTTATCCATGTTACTAAAGGAAGAGTCCCAGTGTATATCAACAGTTTCCTGGCCATGTACGTCATTTGACTCATTTCCCTTTTCGACGACGCAGTTTGCCGAATATACCTCCAGGTTGAACGCCCGTCAGAGCGTCCGCGATAAGGATACATCATCAGGGAACTCGCTAAGCGTTACTAAAATGATGAACATTCGTACGACGACGTCGTCCCACGTCGTCACGAGTGGCGCGGGGCCTTTCGACTCGGATGACAAGGTTTGTACCCTCGCTTATGTTTCGTCTCTTCATCATCAATTCCTGAATCCACCCCAGGACGCAATTAGTCTTTCGCCACTGTACAGAACTGCCTTTGACTCGCGTTCTGGTCTGGAAAGCAAGACCCCCATGGATTCTAACCCGAATGTACGTCTCTTTCTTACGATGGACTAGATTCCTTCTTATGCGAACTCCGCCAGTCGCCGATAGTTGAGCACCAAACGGATGATCCATTACAAAGGTTTAGAGGCGGGGAAGCGGTTTAGGGACAGCCAATTGTATATACCATGTGTTGTATGTGATATCTCTTCCGATCTTCTTTTCTATGGAACGCGAGAAGGCTCATGCACATGCGTTGTGGATCCTGGGGATGATTTAATCCGCAGCCACCATCCACAGGACTTCTGAGAATTCGGATGTGCTACGTTTGCATGTGCACGCATGTGCGTGGTTGACTGAGAGAGTAGAAGCTCGTTTCGTGATGATATACCGTGTGTCCTAGACTACCCTAGGAAGAGCTCATGACATGGTGCTGCTTATGCCCCAATCGATGGCTGGATCGATCGACTGCATCCTCTTCCACGACAACCTGCGTTGAAAGATTTCTTTCAACCTTGCCTCATCATGCACCACAGCCCGTAGTCTATGTACAGCAAGATCACTACGGCGTGGCCTCGGTCGATGCCCTCGGGTCTCGACTCGACGCACTCCGGCATCCGGGTATCACGATTGATCCAGATATGTTTCCCGACCTTCCTTCGGGCTGCTTCAGGCTTCACGATCGCATACAGTACCCCTATCAAAAAATGTACCATTTGATTGTTTTCAGCCAGTTTCAGCCTCGCTCCGACGACGCTCCCCGGATCACTCCATCACCCTCCTCGGTTCGCCTAATTTATTATTGAAATAAGCTTGGAGCTCGTCGAGATCGGAACCCACATATCAATTTGAATATCGTACCCGGCAGCTTCTCCATCCCCGTCGATCCTCGATCCTCGTCTCGCACCCAACAACCTTACAAAAGTCAGCGGCCCCTTATCACTTGCGATGCCACGTTCTTAACAGTGAACACACATTCGACGGCGTAGGCGCGGAACATCGTATGAGATGTGTCTCTCTTCGAGGAGCTCCACCACCCACCAGAACGCGCGTGCTCATCACGTATCAAGATACCGGCCACGTACCCGGGCATCCGCCGTTCCACGATACACTCGAGACTCCGACTCAGCTCCCAGACGGACTCACGTCGACGAAGCCAATCGGAAGTCCACGCCACCACCTTCGGGTTCGTACAAGCCGAGTCTTGGTGGTATGCGCGCAGGCATCTTACACGATTACACTCGAGACCCCGACTCAGCTCCCAAACGGACTCACGTCGACGAAGCCAATCGGAAGTCCACACCGCCACCTTCGGGTTCGTACAAGCCGAGCCTTGGTGGTGTGCGCGGTATCCATAATATCACCGACTCCGGCTCCCAGAGCTTCCCGAGCTTCGACTCCTCCAGAACATCCATTCTGCCTATTCGTCGTATGGCCATTCCACACGGGGCGCAGGACTGTCGATGCACTTAGGGGTGGAGTTGGGACAGCATGCGTATACGTCGCAGGGAGGTCCAGAGCTCGCCATGACGCCGGCTGAGCTGCTCGAGGTTCGACGTCAGCATTATCGCTGCGCATCATCGACCCAGGAATGTCCCTCCGCCTCGTCATATCGCCTCAACGACTACCGCGGCTGCACTTATACAGGATCCGGCTAGAGAAATGATAGGTATGGAAAACGTTCCAGAGGGTATGGCGAAGTGGATCTTTAACTTAAGTGAAAAGATAGATGGGCGTCTGCAAGATTACAGACAGCTCCTGGAGTAGTCGCAGTTTAGAGTACCTCGATTGTTTATTCTTATTTTTCAGGGTCTCAGGTGCTTATGCCTAGAGCAGCATACACGCGCCGATGGACACGCTACGTTTGCATTTCCGCTTCGTGTACTGTTACCGTAGTCGTACCATCAAAGGACCACAACTTAACCGAAGAATCCAGCGTAACAGGGTACAAACCACTCTTCCGCTGTCGCGGCCCCCTCGGCGCACGATCGTTCTCGAGGCTTTCGGTGCCAGGTTCCGCGTCGTCGAAATCAGAATCGGAATCAGAATCCGACGAGCTGGAGGAAGAGGAAGTCGCGGCGGGAGGGAAGTTTCTGGACCCGGAGGTTGAGAGTAGTATTGGTTGGAGGGGGTGGAATGCGACGGAGCCGATGGCATCTTATGAGCGTGGTCAGAGTTGGGATTATACGGAAGGAATGGGACGTACCACCATGAGCATCAAACTCCAACGTCAGATCAACATCTTCCGTATTCTCCCATACATAATCTTCCGCTACATCCATCGCATCCGTGCCCCGCAGATCAAACATCGATACCCTCCCATTCTAGCACCACACCCAAACATAAGCCCCCTTCGTCCACCCGAGCACGACAAGACAAGACGCACCTGGTCCCCAGAGCCAAGCCACCGCCCACTAAGATCTATATCAAACCTAAGCTTCTGGCTCGTCCTTCCATAGGGATCCGTGCATTTATACACCTGTATGGGTTCAGAGACGTTGGCCCGGATGTCCCAGCTGTAGATGTCGCCGTGCCGGCGGTAGGCTGCGTACATGATGTGCGGTCGTGCAGGGTTGAAGTGAATCTTCGGATGTTTCTTATGAGAACAGCGCATACAACCGAGGGGAGTGAGAGTGAGAATGATACCTGTGTGACGCCGGCGGGGGGGCCGCCGGATACGAACATGAGGGGCTCGGCACCTTGCGTTTCGCTGAAGATGGCGATGTTGGAGGTGGTTGGTGTGAGGCTTCCGGCTGCGTACATGTCTGATCCTTGGGAGGGTACGAACGCCAGCGCAGAGATGATACCTAGAAACGCATATAGCTTAAATCAACATGCGGTGCTGATCTCGAGTGGAACACACCTTTCAGCCCATCCTTGCTCTTCTTCGAAAGTGTCGTAGGAAGCCGAGTGCCTTCCCCTGGACGAACGACATCGAAAACTTCAACCGCATCTTCGAACCCACAGTAAAGCCTGATCCCAAACCTGTTAAAATCCGACTATGGGGAGGGGAGGGGGGGGGGGTGATCCACGCACCGTTCGGCAGAGAGGTTAAACGCCATGCTGTGGGGTGCGATTTGTCGTTCTCGGTGGTCGACGATTCTGTAAGATGCACGAAGCTATATCTGGAATTAGATCAACGAGAGGATGGTCGGAGAAGACGTACCCTCCCGTCCGAGGCGTCGAGTAGTTTGACGGGGCATTCGCGGACGGAGGCGAGGAAACAGAAGGAGGCGGGGTCGAGGGGGCTCGCTGTTGGGTACCACGTGAAGTCTAGGATTGGGGACGGTTGGGGGAATACGCGGGTTGCTGAACCGGTGGTGGGTGTTTCGCTGGGTTCTAGTTCGGAGAGAGATGTCAGCTGCTTTCTAGAAGTCGGGGGGTGATATGCACCTGGTACGTTTTGGGGAGCGATCGTTGGTCTATATAAAGTTATAAGAGGGAGTAGTAGATGAATCAAAAGTGAGAACTAACGTGTCGAAGAACTGGAATGTTCTGTTCTCGCACTGCGCGAGGAACTGGGAGCCATCGGGACACCTTCACACCCAGTGCATGGTCAACAGCTAGATAATTCATCCATTCCTATTATTCATACCATTTCGCGGTGCGCACGAAGTTCTCTGTGAAATCTTGATCAGTTGCAGGTTGCATCTTGGCTGCGAGCCACGGCGGCCGCGAGACATCGTATTGGGGAGGATACCACGTGTATTCTGAGCCAGGTTCCATTTTGAGGCAAAGGTGCCTTTAAATGTGCATGCGCACGACGGGTATATGTGCAGTTATGCGAGGCGGTTGTCGCTGAAGGTGATCAAGCCGAGGTCGAAACGCAAATTGAAATGACGAGTTCCACTCGCGTCACGCATGTGACTGTAAATATAAAACACGTGCTTCGTCGCGACGCGCGACGCGTCACCCATAGCTCAGACTGAACTCTTCACGCGTCAAGCAAATAACTCGTCCAAGGGGTGAGATTGGCAAGCCGAATTAAAGAGTCACAATAATGTACCTAAATGAGTATGTCGATGCTAAGAAAATGGTAGTATTAGGAGAATCCACGGAAGACCCTCCGCGTCACGTCAAAGGCTGTGTCCAAGCTGCTTGATGACTTTGGAATCTAGCTACGTACGTTAAAGTGCCCTTCCACGAATAAGAATTTATAGGCTGCTTACAGTCATCAATCGACCTCATCGAAGGAGCCCACCGCTGAGCTTCCTTTGTACGCCCACCCCCCTCTCTCCTCCGTGGCCTCCGCCTCCTTCTTAACCAGCTTCACCCAGTCAAAGCACTTCCCACAATCAACCGCTTTGTGCTTCTCGCACTGGTACGACTCCTCCGTCGTCACAGCGGCCACGGCGCCCATCGCATATGCGTTTCTCGGCTGGCGGTCCTAGAGGATGTGTATATTCAAAGGACCGTTTCTATTAGGGGTGCAGCGAAGGGAGTTTGGGCAGGGCGTACCTCGACTTGGAATGCGACGAAATCGCTGAGGTCACCGAGGTCGTCTTCGATTCGGATGTTGTTGCACATGCGGTGGTCGCAGCAGCAGAGGTGGCAGAACTCGTCGCCGTGGTCGAGGCAGAACATGAAGTCGTTCACGACGATGTTTTCGCCTAGCATTTTTGGATGTTTAACTTAGGGAGAGCTGGGTGAGGTGAGCTTCGGTGGCAGTGGCACGCATAAGCCAGACGCGTCACGCGTGGCCGGTGTTAGCCGGTGTCGTGTCGAGGAGGACTGGAATCGGCCCGGGCAGTTGTTGTTCCTGACAATTATATACACCGTCACGGCGACTTGGTGTTAGCCACGCGTACGGAGTCAGCTATGAACGACCTCGGGCAAAATGCAAAACGCCTATTCTACTCGCGTATCCTGGATAATGGTCCTCTCCGAGGACATTCAATTGCGTCGAAGTACTGTCACTCAACTTTTCCGGTTGGCACTTTGCCGACATGACAGGACTCCGTACACAGCGTCCAGCTTGGTCTTCTTTAAGTTTTGTCTTCGTCCACGGATTGCCTGTCAGGTCTTCAAGGCGTTGAAGCTAATAACATCCCAACGCCTCTAAAAGCTCCTCGGATTTTGGAGTGGCGGTCATACCTGACCGGCATTCTATCCTGGACGTTCCACTCCATTTTCCGACTTGCCTACTGATTACGACACCTCCTCAATCAACGTAACGGTATAGCCTTCTATCGCCCCTCAGACCCAGGGAACAGAGGACGTGTATCTTCTACCGTTCACGGACAAACGACGACTGTCATCGGAATTCCGTACGATCAAGCCTTTAGCAGGGCTCCTCCATCACTCCGCCGTCTTCTTCCTTGTCTTCCCGGGGTATTAGTACCGCCTCACACCCTGCGCACCTTTATATCTCCTCCCCAAACCCACCAGACACCCTGGATACCCCACTCCATTGACAACCCTGTCTCGACCCAACAACGTCCAGGTACTACTACCCCCACCACCACAATGTCGAGTGGAAAAATCATCGTCGTCAACCAGTTCACATTCTGCTTCGAGCACGGGAGCGAGCTGTGCTACGTGTGTAACCGCGATTACCGCTCCGCGAACAACTCCACCTCCAACCTGCGCCGGCACCTCACCGATAAGCTGGGGTACGCGTTCGAGGTCATGTACACCTTCGACTTGGAGGTACGTTCCCCCCGCGCACCCCCCCTCCCTCCGCCCCTTCCCCACTTGTCCTGATCATGGCATGGACACAGGGCCGCCAGCCGATTAACGTATACGCAAAGGGCGTGACGAAAGCGACGCACCATCGCGGGCCCCGCGCGTCGGGGTCGTGCCCGGACCACTCGAAGCTTGATTGTGGGAAGTGCTTTGATTGGGTGAGGCTGGTGGGGTCGGAGGTGACGGAGGATAATTTTGATGGGGTGCGTGCGAGGACGGTGAGGGATGAGTATTCAAGGTCGGGGACGATGGTGGGTGGGACTGTGTAAGCTTGATTAATGGGATGGGTGTATGTACGATAGTAGAAGGCGCGCTTTTTTGTTTTCGGTTTTGTTGGGTTCGTTCGGAGTGCTATACCATAATACCCCTCTTTAGTTCTGGTTTATTTTGCTTGTTTGAGGCGTTGATTAGTATCCTGGATTGACGCAGTCCATGTAGGTCTACTATTTTTGCATCATTCGGGCCGTCGAATCTATTTTAAGTTACCCCGCATTGTCCCACGTGGGTCTCGATCACGTTGACACTTCTCCACAACAACCATCACCTGGTCCTCAGCTCGCGACATCTCCTTCTCATCTCATCGTACGATGGCCTGCCAGCACCAGCGACCCATCGCCGCAAAACCATACCCAGAACTCAACCACAGCGCCGGCTCCAAATGGATCAAGAATCTCACCAAAGACAGACTTGGAAACTTCACGGGCGGCCACTACTCGGACGTCAACCTCTCGTCGGTGTTGTTCACCCATCGGGTGGATAATGCGGAGCATGTGAAGCTTCAAGTGTGCGTTTGTCGGTTTATGTTATCAAATGTGTGAGGGTGTGTGCTGAAGGGATATGATAGGTGGAGCGCGCCTGGATTGACGAAGCCGACTTTTGCAGAGGCGATGAAGCAGAAGTTTAAGCCCGCGAAGAAGGTTAGCGACCACTTCATACGGCTCTTTTGTGGGCTAAATCGGTACCTTCACAGGGAGACTCGTTCGGGCCATCATGTGAGTAGCTCGTTATGTATCTAGGCCTCCACTGTAACTAATGCAACACTCAGGGGTAAGCTGCTACCACGACCAGAAACGGCGCAAAGCTCAAAATCTCATAGACCAACCACTGGTGGAAAGTCTCTGTGAATATCCCAGGGTATTGGCAGCAGTACGAGCGTGTCCAATGTAAGCCCTTCGCGTCCTCGAAATATCTTCCTGGAAGCTCAACCTTGCCCAGTCGAGTTCGACCCAGGATGTGAGGCTATGATCTTCACCACCGACGGCGTTCCCCTCCAAGGTCAGTGGCCTCCCCATCCATATTCCTGTATCTCAAAGTCTCTTCAGGCATAACTGGCGGATACGGCGGGGACCGTCGCGTCGAGTATATTATCCCCGAGGACGCGCGTAAGCAAGGCCGCCACGAGTTCGTTATTGAGTCCAGCTGCAATGGGATGTTCGGTGTGCCCTGGAACGGCGATACGATCGCTCCCCCAGATGTACGTTCTCAGCCAAGATATTTCCGACTCCCCCAAGCTCCAGCTAATTGGACTCCAGATGAACAGGTACTTTCCTTTGGCCTCGGCTGACCTCGTCGTGCCGAACCAAGAAGCTTGGGCACTTTTGTGGGACTTTACGACGCTCCGAGAGCTCATCGACACGTTGCCCGGAAACACGACGTATGTCCCTTGCCGCCGGCTTCTGGCTTTTCTCTGTCCGTACCCTTACTTACGATCGTGGTTTTTCAGGCTTCAGAACCAGGCGCTCGTGGCGGCGAACGAGATTATGAATGTGTTCAATAAAGGCGACCCGAGTGCCATTCGCAGTGCCCGCAAGCTTGCGGAAGGTGTCTTTGGTGAAGGATGGGAGAGCAAGGGGGAGGGTATCTATGAGGAGGGGGTGAAGAAGGCACAGATATGGGGCATAGGTTCGTCGTTCGCTCTCTTGAACGTCTGCCGTTGCTCATCATCATCATCATACAGGACAGTGAGTAGGCCCTTGCCAGAAGCTTTTGACGCGGACTAACCCGATACCACAGCTGCCACATCGATACCGCTTGGTAAGGCTTCCTCCTTCGGACTCCTGTGTCCCCGGGATGGGATCTAACTGTCGCCCAGGTTGTGGCCATATCAGGTTACCCAGCAGAAGGTCGCGCGGTCGTGGTCTACCCAGATCGATCTCATGGAGCGATACCCGGAGCACCGCTTCACCTGCAGCTCCGCACAGCAGTACAAGTGGCTCGAGCAGGTAGATTCCCCTCCCACCCCTCCCACCCTTCCCCACCACTCACTCACGGGTGTCTATGTCTTGGCTGCAGCTGTACCCGCCGCTCTTCGAGCGCGTCAAGGCGAAGGTCCTGGAAGGCAAGTTCCACCCCGTCGGCGGATCGTGGGTCGAGAACGACGCGAACATGCCGTCGGGCGAGGCGCTGGTGCGCCAGTTCGTGTTTGGGCAGAGGTATTTTGAGTCGAGGTTTGGAAAGCGGTGTGATACGGCGTGGTTGCCTGATTCGTTTGGGCTGACGGGGGCGCTGCCGCAGCTTATCAGGGGAGCGGGTGAGATTATTACTTTGTTCTGAAGGAATTTTTGGATGGAGGCGCTGATGGATGTTGGTGTGTTAGGGATGGATTATTTCTTTACGCAGAAGTTGTCGTGGTATGTGGTTTTGTGTGGACCTTGTTTCGTTGGCGGTCACTAACGCTATTTGCTGGCTAGGAATAACATGTGGGCCCTTTCTCTCCGGCTTGAGACTCGGTTCTGAGACGTCTTAGCAACGTGTTCCCTCATACGACCTTCAACTGGGTCGGCATCGACGGGACTCAGGTCCTGTGCCACATGACACCAGGTCTGTGATCCAGCCTAAAGTACCATGCTAGCGCTCACTTTGAGCAACTCCAGTTGATACCTACACCGCGCAAGCCACCGTTGGCGACATCAACAAGGGGCAAACTAACCATAAGGTACATTCACTCGTGCTGTCCCCACCCTTGTACAACTAACAGTTGACCTCCAACCCCTTAGAATCTGGAATCCTCCCAAGCTGCACTGCTTGTCTTCGGTAATGGGGACGGAGGCGGAGGGCCTTTGGCGAAGATGTTGGAGAATGTATGTACTCGACAGCCCTTCTTGGGGTTTATCTGGCTTAAACTTAAACTAGCTTCGCCGAATTCGCGGTGTGGCCAATACGCATCGTGAGCTTCCGCCCGTCAGCATGGGTCATTCGGTCGACGAGTTCTTCGAGGAGCTGTCGAACGCTTCGAATGCAGGCAAGACTCTGCCGAATTGGTGAGTGTCACAACTGTGTGATGGGGGTCCCGCTGACGGTTTATGCTGATCTTGAAGGCATGGGGAACTGTACCTCGAGGTTCGCGTTTTCCTTTTTGGTCATGATTTGGTTCTGACTTTGGTCTAGTTCCATCGTGGGACGTATACCTCTCATGGTTCGGCGCTCGTTTTCCTTTACTAGTTTTTCAAGTGATGACGTCCGCCTTTAGGATCGATTAAGAAAGGGAATAGGCACTCTGAGATCCTGCTTCGTGATGTTGAGGTATGTTGTCATGGTCCGCAGTGTATGCCGGAGCTGACGAGTTGGATGTTAGCATGTAGCGACCTTGGCGTCGCTATACAAGCTGCACAAGAAGGATTATGTGTATCCCAAGCAGGCTATTGATGATTCGTGGGAGAAGGTCTTGCTCAATCAATGTAAGCCTAAACCGTTATGATGAACGTGGGGATTGAATGCTGACGCGTGTTTTCAAGTCCATGATGGTAAGCCGCAGTTTTGGAACCCTGAAGGTTGGCGCTGACCGAACACGGCTCCAAACTCAGTTCTCCCCGGTTCTGCCATGTATGTTTCGATATCATCGTCGCTTTCCGAAGCTTACATGCTCAATATAGCGGAATGGTCTACGACGACGCAGAGAAGCTCTACGCCGAGGTCCGCAAGGACGGCGAATCCCTCCTCGACGAGGCCTTCGGCGTCCTCTTCCCAGATTCCGTCGGGCTCACGCGCAGCTCGAACCCCAAGGCCCTTTCTGCCTCAGGCAGAATCGTCGGCTTCAACACCACGTTCTTCCGACGGTCTGACGTCATCGAGGTTCTCATCGTCGGCGCGAGCGCTGGACTCAAGTCGCAGGTCCTGCAGACCTCGAGTGACGGCAAGGTCGGGTACGCTGTGATGAACTCTCCTGGGGGAGGAAGCGTTGGGACGATCTGTACGCCTGCGACGGGGCTCCATGCGCAGATTATGCCTGTATCTGGTTAGTCCCTCTTCCTGGAAGCGTGCTTGGGGTTTCTTAGGCTGACGGCGGGAATAGTTTTCACGAATGGATCGGATAACTTTGTACTGCGCAATTCGAGTGTGCAGCTCACGATCTCGAAGGGGCGGATTAGTAGTCTGCTTGATGTGAAGCTTGGGTGCGTGCGCTTGGGTTTTGACTTTGGGTTTTGATCCTGATATGCTCTGGACCTCTAGTCGGGAACTGATTGCGGAGGGCGCTACTGGTGGGCTTGTCATTTTCGAAGATCACCCTAACTATTGGGATGCATGGGGTAGGCTCCTTCATACTTTCCGACATTTGTAGTTGCTGAATGAACTGCGCGTCTAGATGTCGAGATACACCACTTGGAGACGGCTAAACAGCTTGAGTTCACGAATGTGTCCGTTGTTGCGCAGGGACCGCTTCGCGGATCGGTGAAGGCTGAAGTCAAATACGACAAGAGCTTGATTTCCGTCACTGTAAGTTGGTCTTCAGTCGACATTAACCTGATTTTAAATGCTTACTTGGCATTTCAAGATTTCGTTGGATGCTATCGCAGGTATGCCTAATTTTCGAAGTGTGAGCGTTAAGGGCTTAATGTTTGGTCGTAGCTTCTGTCAAGGAAAACTCGCGATCATTGTTCCACTTCGACGCTGTGGTTGACTGGCATCAACGTCATGAATTCCTTAAGTGTAAGCCGTTGACCAAAGCCTTGAAACGTTGCTGATGCTTGTGTTCAACAGTCGAGCTACCTCTTAACATCCATAATGACAATGCGACATACGAGACCCAGTTCGGGCATGTCCAGAGGCCGACTCACAAGAATACTACGTGGGATATCGCGAAGGTGCGTTTGATTGAACTCCACCTTCTCCAATAACTCATGCGCCTACCAATAGTTCGAAGTCTGTGGCCACAAGGTAATAGTCGCGTGTTCTGTTGCAAACGACTGTCCATGCTCATTATGACATAGTACGCGGATCTGAGCGAATTCGGATATGGCGTGGCGATTCTGTCGGAGTCCAAGTATGGGTTCTCGTGTCTGGGGAACCAGCTCCGCATCTCCCTTCTTCGCGCTGCGACCGCTCCTGATGCGGAACAGGATCAAGGTACGCGATCACCTCGATGTCTGTTAATGATAAGTGACGACCTATGTTGTAGGAGAACACAAGTTCTCGTGGGCAGTTATGCCTCATGAGGGTCATTTCTTGGACTCAGACGTTCCGATAGCGGCGTATCTTTACAACTCACCTGTCCGAGGTTAGTTTTACTCTCCAGCTGATTGGCGCATTACTGATACGTTGGCACAACAGTACGATATGTGCCCACGAACGTAGATGCCCCAATGACCACCCTTCAAGCCCCCTTCTCCGTCGAAGGTGCCCGTAACGTCTTCTTGGAGACCATCAAGCGCGGGGAGGACGACGACTTCTGCAATGACTCGGGGTCGACCACAGTCATCCTCCGGTTGTACGAAGCGTTCGGTGGTCACGCCCAGGCGAAGCTCAGGATCGCAAGCCACTTGGCCGTCTCGAAAGCCTACGTTACCAATCTCCTTGAGGATGACGACAAGGAACTGAACATCACACAAATGGATGACACGGGGGGCTCCCTGAAGTTAGACTTCCGTGGCTTTGAGGTCAAGACCGTCAAACTCGTCGTTGCGCGCACCGGGTTGCTCATGTCAAAGCCCGAGTGAGTCCTTGGATCAACTTCCAACAACCCGTGTCATGTGCTCAATCTCGCCACAGGGGGAAGCGAGAGAGTTGGATCAATATCGATAAGTTGTCCCTTTACTGAAGGATTGGAAGTATGCGCTGTGTAACTTGGACTTTAAGGATACTTGTTGTACGTGTATACCGTCTGTATATCCGTAGGCCTGACATCGAATTCGTGGAGTACGAGCTCGGTTTGAGACATGCTCAGTTGGCAGCGACCGAGTGTGCGGCAATTCAATTGGAGGTATGACTGTCAGACGTCAAGCTTGAGCGATATCATTCTGCTTCTTTTCCTTCCGTATGTTTATTCGACTTTGTCCTATCCTCTCTCCATCTTGAAGTTCGGAAAGCTGTACGCTGGCAGCAGCCGCGGCTCGTCGTGTTTGTCCAGAACCACTTCACCTTGCGATCTGCACAGTGCTGATGCACTGACGAGAAAACTGACACAGATACCGCGTGTCTCTAAGACGCGGATCCACTGGTGCAGCTCTGGATCCCGTCGCCGTTGCTTGGGTTATATTTGGCAGAGAAAGCGGCGTAATGTTTGCGCAGCGACATATATGGCCGAAAAGGCGAATCCTTCACGATCATTGCTGTCATGGGTTACTGGTGTCGGAGTACCTAGGGAATGTCGGCAATAGATCGTCAGAATATTGTGCGAGGCAGACACCAAGTAAAGGCGGAGGCCCTGACGGGAGAGTCGAGCCGCACATCGGCATGGTCTGTGGACACATATTTGATAATACTCCTACTACTACAACATGCCGGACAGTGGATGCGCAAAGTGCAACAAGGCCGAGACTCGCAGTTGGTGCATGGTATGACGATTCACTGCAATCGTGACCGCCGCAACCGAGGGATCTATCAACGGGTCGAAATTCGTGCCAACCACCCTATTCACAGTTCCGGAGAAATCGCCCCTGTTTCCGAGGTCATCAAACTTGCTCTCGTCATTTATCGCCACCTTCGAGAGCCTTGGACAGAGAGAGGGGGGATGACGGATGATGGCTCGCTCGATAACAAGATTGCGACGTGTCTTATGATTGATAAAGTCAGCGGGTTTGCACCCCCAGGATCTTGCAGTGATTAGTCCAGTTGGTGGAGCTGATACAAGCCGGGGGTGGGTGACACATTCAGCTGCCAGTGCTGATTATGATTTGTTCCTAGATTAGGAGGTGGAAGACATACCCATTCGGTTACCAACGAGATGATCGTTTTCAACTCCTTTACAGAGGTTTCCAGAAGCGTCTCCCTAAGTAGGAACGGGCGAGATTCATAGTAAACAAAGTGTCGTCCGGCTTCTTCTTTCTGGACAAAGAAGACCCAGGTTTCACCGTCTGAAAGACAGAAGCGAACCTCATCGACGTTTCTATACCAAGGCGTCTAAGGCATGTTGCCGTTGAAAATGAAAATATTGGACTCACGGGATTGCTTTCAGCAACGCAATCGCCTGGCTAACAGCTTCTGGGATGTGTGAGGATAAGGGGGAACATTTCAGACGCTTATCCTCGACAAGGAACAGGCAGCCCTGCGCAATCCTGAGGGCATCATCCTTCGAGGCACCAGGGACAAGAAGACGCTCTAAGAGAAGATAAATAAATGAGTGATAATACAAAACCTGACAGGCAGTAGGCAACCTCGGTTTTCTGGTTCATCGTTATAAAGAAGGACCCCATAATTCACGCTGCGTGTGAGGTATAGCTCGAAGCCGGTGTTGCTATTACTGACGTAGACGCCATCCGAAGGACCGATTCTCATTTCAGGGAGGATAGCTACCTTCTTCCCCGGGTGCAATTACCGGTAACTTTGGCCAATGTTATCAGAATGGCATCCAGGATCATCCGCGAGCCCGGCTGTACTACGGCGACGATGTGAGAGGAAGGCGAGTAGAGGAGGTGAATAACTCACGTCCATGTTCACGTATGCGTAGATATCCTGAATACGGCCACGAAGGGTGGTGATCTCAGACACCGTGATTTGGTCCATGTCATTGACAGACTGGTCGAGCAAGGAGGTGAATTTCAGCCATCCTTTCTTGACGCCTAGGCGTTCGAGTTGGTCTTCGTTCACGGAGGAGAAATCGAGTCGCTGGGAGGGAGCAGTCAAACACTGGGAGGTTTCAAGATGTATGTGTTGAGTGCGCACCGGCTTCTTTGCGTTGGCGAGTATCTCGTCCAACGCCTCGACGTGTGTCATGATCGCTTGCACCTCAGTCGCTGTCTCCTCGATCCCTTCCAGTTCCTCCCTCAGTACTCAGTGCCGAAAGTCGACTCTGGGCAGCCGCCATCTTCCCGAGGTCGACGGTCGAGTCCTGAAGAATACGTTTGCGTTTGTGTCGTCGTGGGTGGGGTTCTGCCATCGTGAGTCTGACACTTGTTTTTCTCAGGCTTGGCAGACCGTGACTGTGGGACTCCGTAAGTGTACCACCCAGCCATTGTCAAAGGCCTCGTTCGACTCTGTTGGAGGGCGCTTGTTACCGCTGGTGGCTTTTGGCTTCGGCTGCAGGGGAGGAATGTCAAGTCCTTGTAAGTAAGTCCACAAACTTTCTCCATAAGTTGCAAACCAAAGCCACCGCCCTCCCAAAACCCGTTTCAGACTTCAAGCTTCAAGCTTCAAGTTTCTCTGTTTCAGCCGGCCGCTACCGTGAAAAGTATCTTCGGGTATTTCTAACTATGGACGCTACCCTACTGGTTCAATTCTACACCTGTTGACTCCCGATAGCCCATTGACAGGCAGGTGCGAGATGTATAAGAGGCTAGAGGTATGACTCTAGTCGACGAGAGGACCTACCTGATACCATGATCTAGACAGCTTCAATCCTTCTCATCAACTGCTCATTACCTTGCTAAGCCAGAGAACAATGGCGAGCAGTATCCCATCGGCCTTGTTGGCATTGATCGCAGGTACGTACGAAGCGGGTTTCTTGGAAGAACTGCGGAACTGATTCGACCTCATCGTGGCCTAGAATCTGCCCTCGGCGACATCTTGTCAGCCTCTGGATCGTCGTAGTATTCATCCTAGCATCATTAGTATATCTAAAGCTATCGGAAATCACGGCAAAGAATCGAATACAGACCTGAGCTCTCGGTCAGCTGCGGCATAACGAGGTACGTATCTTGGTAAACCTTGGCTCGTACTTTTGTAACAAATGCCTTGCCCTCGAAACCAAGGGAATCCGTTTCAGTGTCGAATTTGCCCACGAACTGAAGAGGCGAAGTCTCTTATTTTCTTGCGGATATTTTAATTGGTAACGAACTTTGTGCATCATGTGTAACTTGGCGAACTCTTGTGGCTCAGGTTTCTGGACATAACAAGGCACGGTTCAAACGCTGTTTTTGAAGTGGCCCTGATCTTCCGTGACATCCGGGAAGATGTCCCCCCCATAACTCCATGGGCAGGCTGCTATCTTCGTGAGTAGGTATCGAGCGCCGCTTCCCTCCTGATAATGACGTGTATGCTTATCGTTCATCAAGACAGACTTGAGCCACCCGTTAAGCAACAATCCATGCAATAGATGGTGTCATACTTCCCGACCGTCTCGGTAGCTGTTCTGTCAACATATACAGCACAATAAGAGCGGCCTCAAAGCGCAACCGAATTACGGTGGCAGTCATTCACAAATACGCACACAAGTGGATACAGAAGCTGTGTCGTATCATCGTCTGATCTTCCGGTGGGAACTAAGCGCTTCTGACTATTGAATTCCTTGACAGCGAGTTGTCGATTTGGGAACGAATTCTAGGTTATGTCACCACGTTGCTCTGCTGACCATGAGGGTTAATGGAGTAAGTGTACCATGGAGCTGGTGTATAACAGGGTGCGTGCATTTCCTATCCTCGTCCACCTCGTACAGCGATGTCTCAAATCCTCCCCATCCTTTTCAGTGGTGCAGCCATAAGTTTCTTCTGGATCAGGGCTACTCGCAAGAAACATCCACCTCTGCCACCTGGACCACCAGCTGAACCAATCATTGGTCATTTGCGACAGATACCACCGGAGAACCAAGAAAATATGTACTACGAGTTGGGAAAGACCTATGGTGCGTTTGAACCACTCACACGCATACCTGACACACGTCGTGCTGAATCTCGGAAGCCAGGCGATGTCATGTATCTTCATGTTCTTGGGAGGCCAATCATCGTTTTGAATAGTGTCGAGGCCGCCGTAGACCTTCTGGATAAGAGGAGCGCGAATTATAGTGACAGACCTAGATTTGTCTTATTCGAACTGTATGAAGCGATGTTCCATTCCTGCATTTCCGCTCTAATTCATGCACAGCATGGGATGGGTGAGGTCCCTCACGTTCACGGGCTACGGCAAGATATTTCAGAAACACCGAAGGATGTTGCACCATTACCTTAACGAGAACAAATGTACCACGTACCAGCCCATCCAGACTCGAGAGGCTCATGTTTTTCTCCAAAACATCTTGTCGGATGAAACTAATCGCGATAATTTCATAAGAAGGGAAGTCTATTTCTTATATTTGCCCGCCTAGGTCCTAAGTGTGACCACTATTTACAGGTTCTCGACTGCAATTATAATAAGGATTGCCTACGGACATCAAATCACGTCGGACGATGATCCTTATGTATATGTTACAGAAGGCGTTAGCCATGCGCTCAGCAACATGGGACCGCCCGGGGGCACACCAGTAGACTTTTTCCCAATCCGTGAGTCTCGTATTTGTCGACAGACCTTGGCTCCTAGTACTCATGTCGTCAACAAGTGCAATACTTTCCCGCTTGGTTCCCAGGCGCGTACTATGCAGGGTTTGCTCGTGACAATAAAGTCTCGATCGACACTATGCACCAGTACCCCTTTGAGCATATCACGAAGGAAATGGTCCCTGACTCCTCTCCCCACACTGTTTCTATGTCTGATCGTCGCACTAGGCAAAAGGCACAGCAAAGCCGTCATTCCTATCTTATCATTTGGAGGCTTTGAATCGTGAAGGTTCTGACGATCCTGATGCCACCTTGGACATCCAGGGCGCGGCTGGTATAATGTATTGCGCTGGCGCGGAGACGGTGAGCTATCCCGAGCTCCGTGGAATGATCTAATCATACCTCTGTCTAGACATGGTCTACTATGTCGTTTTTCTTTCTAGCCATGATTCTCTATCCAGAAAGTCAGGCCCAAGCCCAGAAAGAAATAGATGCGGTCATCGGTTCTGGACGCCTTCCCGAATTCGCCGACAGAAATTCACTGTCATATGTGGAGTGCGTCTTACAAGAGACCTTGAGGTGCGCATTCCCACATGGGATCCGATATATGTCTGACGTCGATCTTGGAGGTGGTATGGTGCCGTTCCCTTAGGTCAGTCTGTTTGCTATTGTGCCTTGGCAGAGCCTTTTGATTGATCGGACATACACCCACAGGCGTTCCGCACCGTTCTTTGGAGGATGATATATACCGAGGAATGTTCATTCCTGCGGGGTCACTCATGGTTGCAAATACAAGGTGAGCTTCTCTTCGCTTGTCATGGCACGATACCTGGATGCTTATTGATGATTTGTATCTAGGGGTATGACCCTCGACGAAAAGGTTTACGCGAATCCGCATGCCTTCAATCCTTCTCGTTATCTTCCCAAGCCAGAAGGAAATAACGAACCACATCCTAACGGACCCTTTGGTTTCGGTCGCAGGTATGTTCCGTTACAGTGTTCATCACGACAGATTAAGAACCAGAGTAGGATCTGTCCAGGGCGTCATCTCGCTGATGCTAGTCTTTGGATCGTCATGGCGTCTATCTTGGCGACATTTAACATATCGAAAGCTATTGGCGATGATGGGAAGGAAATTACTCCCGAAATAAATTTGAGTTGCGGTATCACGAGGTAATGTCGCCGTTCTTTGGTGGCGTACTAACTGACTGATCTTCCTACAGTCAACCCAGCCCCTTCCAATGTCGTATCCGACCTCGAAACGAGCAGGCGAAAGCCTTGATTATACAAGCGGATACGTGGGATAGTTACTAGCTACTTGATAGTAGTTGTTCCTGTCATCGTGACTGACCGAGCATTTCTCATGAATCAGAGCACCAGCCAGGATGCATGACCGATCTAATGACCGGACAGTATACCGGGATTCTTGAACCACACACGTGTGAAGTAGCTTAAAATCAACTGTGCGCCAGCCCGTTCCATACGGGCCAAGGTCTATGCCGACCAACTACTTGTCCGAACATCTGAGGTGACTCACGGTGGTTAAGACTTCTCTGAGTCGTCGGACTTAGACATTTACCCTACATAGCTGAGGGACGAATCTCAATCCGGTCACCGAATCGATAGACTTGGTGATGAAACTATTGAAGGCATGGATCGACTCGGGGTTTCTGCTCATGCTATGATGTTGTCATCGACTTAGAGGGCGCGAAATTCAAACACAATCAGATGGGTCAATGAGACGCCGGTAGTTATGCATTCATGTAAAGTCCACGTGGCTAACAGTAAGACAGATAGATTAAAAGGAAAATGCATCACGTCTCCGTCAGTGGGCCTTGAGCACCACTTGGCTGCGAAGACAGAGTGACTAGTACTAGTGTGGACAAAATGATAGCGTTATATGATAGACATTATAGGGAATCAGAATAGCGATGTGAGAGTAATGAAGGGAGAGAATGCAATGATGATGATGATAGCAGAACAAATGAATGATGGGTTCGTCGAAGAACGGTAGTAAAGTGATGGTGGTTAGTGAGGACTGTCGAGGCAAACTTCTGCAACGAGAGGTGTCCAGAAAAGAACCGCGAAGGATGCGGAGTGGGGTCACAGGAAGAGCCGCCGGTGCCCGAGGCAGTCGGCTGGTGTTGATGAGGATCGCGAGAAGTGGTTGGGGCATAAGGAGCCGATAACATGGATAACAGAACGATGGCGATGCAGGAGCTGGTATGTTGGATGCGATGGTATGAAGATGATGATATGAGAACAACTGGATGACTGGTTCCAGGGAGAACGATAGTGAAGAAATGGTGGTCAATGAGGACGGTCGCGGGGAACTTGCGCGACCAGAGATTCGGTCTGTCGCGGTGGGGTCGCAGAAAGAGCCGCCCATCCCTGATGCGGGCGGTAGACGGTGATGAGAATCCTGCGAGGTGGTACGGGGCATCAAGAGTCCATGACAGGGGTAACAGAACGATAGCGATGTACAGTCTAGTGAATCGGATATGATGGAAAAGAGTGAGGTGATATGAGTCATGCAAGTGGATGGATGGATGTTGAGAGAATAAGCCTCGCAGCGGTGGCCTCAACGTTAGTGAGAGTCATCATTCAGAAAGAAGGCCAGCTCTGTACGTCCCAACCCTGAAGAACGGCCGAGGTCGGGGCTTCAATGCCGGGAGCGTTGAGATATTCGGTCAGCGGGGTGGCATCATCAAAAGGGAGGGTGAACCCGAAGACCCCTTCGTCGCCCGTGGGAAGGGCCGAAGGCCCAGATGCATTGGCTGGGAATGTGAAGGGCTGCGCAGCAGGACCCGCGAGGAAGGCGTTGTAGTCATAATGCGTGCAGTCACCACTGTCGGTGACAGACGGCGCGAGATTGAGGTTTCCCCATTGGGAGAAGTCGAGGTCCTCGACGTTGAAAGAGCTCATCTGGCCCATCTGCAAATCGGAAGGACCGGGAGGTAGCTCGTTGAGGTCGAAGTGGGCCAGAGCATCCGCATTGAAATCGAACGGTAGCAAAACCTGGCTTTCGCGGGTGCTGGCGCGCATCTCATCTATATCCTTCTCCAGCTTTAGGTACATCTCTTGCTGGTCAGCCGGTCCACGCTCGCAAGAAGAAGGCTGCGGCATATTGAACTGGAGGTATCCCTGAATCGTCGTTAGTTACTAACACCACACCGAAAGTCGATGAGGACTAGACGCGTACCTCAGGGGCATCGCCCTCATTTGCGTGAGCTTCGATCGCGTGGCACGCCTGCCCGCGATGAACCAGAGGCTGAGCAGAATAAGGAGAAAAATCCTGCAAGTAATCTAGTGCGTTAGTTCTCGAACTGCGAATCAAGAGTCATCACACGCACACCAAGAGGCTCCCCCTCATATCCTTGAGCTTCATGCGCAGGATGCGCCTGCGCCGCCTGCCCCAGGCCGTACGCCTGCTGAAAGAACAAAGCACCATAGTCTTGCTCGACTTGCGACGTCGCCGCGTTGAAAAACCCGCCTTGCTGATTCGCCGCAGGATTAGCCGACTGCTGTAGCTGAGGGCCACCAGCATGCAGGCCATAGTGGTTGTAATCATCGCCCAAACCGAGCATCGCATCGACAGCCTGGGTCGCTTGAGGTGTGGTCGGGCATTGATCAGGACCTGCCGATGCAACGCACGACCTCTGACCCTTTTGCTTCTTCCCCCGCACCTTTTTTCCTTGTCCCGCCTGTGCCCTATCCTTAGCCTTTCCCCGCACCGGCTTGTACTTATACCCAGGGTATGCTATCTCGTGCTCAATCTTCTTCACCCCAGCGACCCCCTCATAGTAACCTCTCACTGCATGAGGCACGTTCTTCCAAAGCGACCCAGCCATTTCAGAGACATGCCTCATGGCGTCCTTAAGATGATGGCCGTTCGCGTGCAATTCGTTCAATATGTCGCCTCGAAATATGATAAACGAATTTGGGGGGCGGGGGATATGGCCTCCCTTTCGAACGCGCACCTTCTTGATGGAAGGTGCATCGAGATGAGGTAAGGTGGCGAGAAGGGGTAAGGAGAGTACTCTCGAGATATAAGCGTTGACGAAGGTGGGGCGGAGTGCGGGGTGCGAGCTGTTGGTTGTCGCGCCGAGAACAGGGTCAGGCGAAGTGTCGCGTCGGACGGGGGGCATATTGTGAGGAGATGTGCAGGACGAAATGTAGGAAAGGAAACGCGTCAATGAAGGTGGGATGAAGAGAAGACGCGGTTGTTTAGGTTGAGCGTGTTAGAGCCAGTGATCGTGTTTGGTTCGTCTGTGGTGCTGCACGTGGTTATTTCTGGCCATGACCACTCCAGCTTATAACTCCGGAGCGTTGGCCAAAGCGGTACGATTACATGCCACATGCCACCCTAGCTTGACGTTACTAAATTGGCCTGGTGTCAAAGCGGGACAGATAGACCTTTTCTTTCCAGAATCGCGCTATGAGTGGTAGTCGTGGTAAGTTGGCAGAAAGCGATGGTAAGAGAGTTCTAGACCAGACGATAGAACGGAACGTCCGCTGAGAACAGTTTGAAAGGTCCTGTCGGCACCACACTAGAGCCAAACCAACATGGAGGACAAGAAAATTCGTGCATTAGGGAGTATGATGCTACATCAGTTGACCAGAGGATCGTAGTGCAGGAACTGATGAAGTCACGAAGCAGCGTGGTCACGACCATGAAGCCACTATAGCGAACATCCGACTGGTTGGAGACCGAAGCATGACTGGTGCATCAACCCAGATATGTGGGCAGCGCAGTCCAACGGAGGATCTAAGGTGAACCTCGGGTCTCTATGGACGCCCGGAAAAGTGATCAAGGTGTTTCCGCCGTAGCAGAAATTCTATAGAACCTTCATCAGTGGGTCGACCATCTCTGCTTCGCAGTGAACGCACCTCGTCTCCAGCCAAGCTGGCCAATCCGTGGTCGACTTTTCCTTTCAGCAATTCGGTGTGGGACCTCCCTACACCCATACCGTTTATTGGATGCACAACTCAGCCGAAACGCTGACAAATAGATGTCAATGACAATCTGGGTAAGTTATATTTTTTTACCATTCTATGGACACCGAACTGTTGTACAACTCCGAAATCCCTACAGGCCATTCTTGCTGGGACTTGATCAGAAATTCGGAGGACCAAAGGTGACGCGTCCAGGAGCAAAAGATGCTACGTGGCGGTCAGCATCAAGCTTGGGATACGGATATTGGCCATTACACTCCATTTTCTGAATACCCGGAGCTATTGGTATGTCATTGGGCTGCTGCCTGGGCGATATAGCGAGGGTAGGGAACTAAGCCAGGGAACTGATCGTGATTGGATCGTGAACGGGTCGACGTGAGTGGCTATGCACATCAACTTCACACGATAGAAAAAGTTATCTTATCGCAGCTTATCGCTGGAACCGACCAACTCCTCCTTCCCCTCCTTTGAGGGAGTCGCCTGTGACCTTGCGACGCAAATTCCCGAAAAACACAACGCTTTTTGCACAAAGCCCTGAGGCAAATCTCGTCAAGGAACTCCGGTCTCGTGACAGTTTCAACCGTTCTATCTGTCCTTCGAATTTGCTACCTCTGGAAATTCATTACCTTGGTCAACCCACCTCCAGCTTGCATCCGATATAGCCATTACTAACCAGTCTGTACAGACGAACATAATTCTGCGGTATATATATCATCCAGGTCAAATTCCGAACGCATACCATCACCTCTAGATTACCTTAGGGCGTACATACTCCGAAATCTGATCCATACTTGGCATTCAAGCTTTCCACCGTCGTCTGCGCAGCTCTAGCAGCAGCCTTGGAATTGTCTTCTGCTGGATCGATGTAGCATCGTGCGTAACGAATGCTCGATGTCCTTTGGTTTTCCGCTCCTTCCTGCGTGAGACGCGTCTCGAGAAGATCTATAAATGGTCCAAGGGCGTCCATCCTTAGACGGCAAGTAAGACGTCGAAGCCGGGGAAGAACTTCTCCACTGGCAATCCGTTGTATATCGGACGGGTCGATCAATAGCTTGGTACCTTTGAGTTCCTCCAGAGAGTCCAGAAGCGGGAGAAGTCTGTCAAGGGCTTCATACTCCCCGGGAGATGTATCGCAAGTTAAGGAGAGCAAAGAACATCCCGATTGCGTTATCATGTCGGAGATCAGTTCAGCAGGAATCGGGTAGATACCAGCGCACACGACGTTCAGTGATGTCAGGGCTGGCACCACCAAATTCTTCATGATGAGGGAGTTGCCGAGGGGGAGGCGGATGGTTAGGTTTGTTAGGTGAGTTAACATGATACCGCCAGTCCAAAGATCCGGTGAGTCTGACCGGACTCTGATACTAGGAATATTGACTGAAAGCTCTTCGACATGCAGACATTCGCAAAGCATGTCATACGTATCCCAAGGCGTTTCAATGCCTCTCAAACGGAAGAAACGAATGGTGGTGAGCTGCGCCCATGGGAACAACAGTCCGGCCAAGGAATGTGGTTCTTCAAGGCTTCCATCAAGCTCGAGGATTCGTAGATGAAATAAATGTAGCCCGCTGACGACTACTGCAGTATCCGGGTCACGGCTCAAGGTAGCAGAAAGCTCCTGGAGTTTGACACACTGCTGAAGAATATCGTTTAGATATGAAGGTGTCAAGTACCGAAGGCCTTTCAAGAGGAGCGAGGACAATTGATGCCATGGAATGGGTAAAGGAAGAAGAAGAGGCGCCACAAAGTGGCGAGTACAGATTTCGACCCGCTTGAGATTGGCGGCGTGGCGAAAGATGACGGCCCTGTCAAATTCGGGTAAAGGCACGCCCTCTCGATGCACGCTCGAGAAGTCCAGCCGCATCGACGTGAGTGAAGTCAATGCATTGGGTGGAGCCTGAAATAGCTTCGAAAATGCGATTATATCGGTGTGAACGCGGAGGTCCTTTATACGGGGGAGGATGGGGAGGACAAAATCGTCGAAGATTTTGTCTGAACACAACGAATTGTCCACATGCAGGCCGACGTACAAGGGCCCACTAGCAGGGAGGGCTAGACGGACTCGTGATATGAGTTTCGAGAATCTCTCAGCACGCATAGTCCAGGGATATGAAATAACGACTTTGTTCCAAAGATTTGCCTCGGACAACGCCACACGTCGCCACTGGGAGCAAACCTCAAGTAGCACGAACGGGGAGCGGGAGAGGCTTCTAGGAAAATCCAGCCAATCTCCAGCCATTGTCCAAACGAAGATTTTGGCGAGTAGTTCAGGTGAAAGCTCCTTGTGGGGCGCGAGCGCAATCTGAATCTTGGAAAGGCGCTGCTCAACGGCGTCGCGCCTGGCGAGAAGTGAAGCGATCTCCTGATCCAAGCATGATAATGATCTTTCCGTGTAAAGCTCGACACCTCTAGCGCGCATCTTCTCTTGATCTGTGAGGATGTTACTATTTGTTGCCCCAGCGTCGAATTCGAGCTTGTGAAGTAGCGCAAGGTCTTCAACCTTCAGATTTTCCATTATTTCACCCGGCGGAGCTTTGCAAGCGATAGAGATCTTCGTCAGCTTCGATGTCAAGTTATAACAGGATCTGCACTTGCCTAGTTTGACAGATTAAGAGCGCGGTTTGACCTTGACGAAAGCCCAAAGGGAAGGGGGATTTGATGTCACTTGGGTCGGACCCACCGTCGCCAACAAACAATCCAACACACAACCCGCAGGGACGCTCCCAAATCTGGTACCATTGGACGAGAATACTGGGTAATTTACACATGGTAGTTCAACAATAAGCCATGGCCAGAACTGGGAGGGAGCCTAGAACTTGGGAATAAGCGGAAGACGGAACGTCTTGACCCCTCTGTAACATTTGCACCCGGCGAAAGTCTTGGTATCTCCTCCGCTCTCTTCATCGTATCTCTCATTCGAAGAACCACATACATATCATGCTTCGCACTACGTCAACCTGCAAAGAGGTTAGCACGAAGTGAGGCTATATGGATGAATATTTTCGGACAATCAGCGGTGCGAATAGAAGAAAACACCTAACCTCTATGCATCGCATAGGCCGAATTCTGAGTAGAGCCGGAGACCTATAACAGCCCAAACGCCGGCAGATAGCGAGATACAATATTCGTCATTCTATTGTCGTTCCATCTCGTCAAGAGGAAGCCGTGCTGGAAGGCGCAATGAGAAGGAGTAGCCAAGATTTGCGGGCATGATACGTTAGGCTCGATTCGTCGTGGGTCTGGTGGGCGTACGTGTGATGCAGGAGGTGGTGCAAGGTCCTCTATGGGTCCAGGCGCAATCATATTCAGGCAACAGCGGGATAATAAAACAAGCACAGGACAGCCACGAGAGACGCTGAAATGTCCGACCTTATGTTAGTAGGTATATCAAAGGTCTGTATTCGGTATGCAGCCCACCTTGTTGTCGTTCTCCGCTGATGTCCCTTCTTCCACTGCCTTTAATTGGCCTCTGTGTCGACTCATGCTTCCGTGAAGACAGCTCCGAAAGAAATTTTGAATACGGTGAATCGCAACATAATGTCTTTAGTTGAGGGACGAGGTTGGACGTCGGACGAGGGACGGGGGAAGACAAAAGACATGAAGCCGATATGTCCGAGGGTTCCGATCCGAAATCAAGCCGTTGTTTTATACAGACAAAGAAAGGCATCGCCACCAGCCCAGTTGACCATGACGGCTCACATTTTGCATCCACCTGAGCGATACCATGAATGCATGTTGTAAGCGCAGTGACACCCATCTTCTCACATCACGCATAACCGTCTATTCCAATGAAATTGTAAAGCCATACAGCCGCACTAGAAGCCTTTCAAACAGGGTCTTTCGAACGACGGCTAAAGGCTCTCATCAGGATTGCGCAAGGTGGAAGTTCTTCATCGAACGTCCTTAGCCTAAGGTACATTGAGTGGTGCTTCGTTCTACTTCCAGCGCCATAACCACATGCGTGATGCGGAAACTCAAGGCTAACAGTAGGGCCTTTTCCACTCGTCAGACGCCGAACCGTAGGGCTGTCCAGGAGAGACTACTGGGATCTTCTGCAAGGATTTGAAGCAGCTTGGCGATCCATCCGATTGATGACGCATTCCTCGCGGTGCGTACCTCTGAATGCTTCGAATTTCCTTTGTCGTTGGACTGAGCGTCTGCGGCGTTCAATGGGATCTTAGCTTCTTCAGTGACAATCTATGGCGCCGTCATGATCATTGGAGTGCCGGACGCTCCTTCCGAGTCCCTTTCAATGGTAATGTACTCTTCAAATTCATTCATTCTCCTATCCAATACTGCTCTTCTCAAGAGGCGACCTAGGATCTGTATCATTACGCGGAGACCCAGTGTACTTGTACACACATGCAAGTGGGTA
Source organism: Lyophyllum atratum (assembly GCA_014905825.1). NCBI lineage: Eukaryota > Fungi > Basidiomycota > Agaricomycetes > Agaricales > Lyophyllaceae > Lyophyllum > Lyophyllum atratum. Next base: position 1,462,822 of record JACGCN010000012.1, read on the forward strand.
CTTCAGCTTTGCGGTATTGGACGCTTCGTTTGGATGGGCCTTTTGAACTTGAGGTTACTATGGCGGCTGGAGCACGCCTCAACTGCTCATAGGTACATAAGTGTTGACTGCGCGATTTACCAGGAGTATAAGGTGATGAGCCAGAAACAAGTGAAAGGGTATCATTCATGAGATCGCAAGAGTCGTCAAAAATCACAAAACTACTACTACTACGTCTGTGCAAATCCATCGGGCTTGGCCTTCGCTCCCGTTCGCCCACCGAGAGCTTCGAAACGATTTACATATCTTGAGGGAACGGATTGTTTGCCCTGAATCTCGGACACGCCATTAGCATTTTGACGGCCTGAGTCAGGTGGAATGGAGCTAAAAAATTGTCCCGTCGATGTAACCGGAGCCTTCAACTTCGAGTGATAGCTCTGCCCACGCAGCTGTTTCGGGTTCGACACAGAATGCGCCTTCGGACGACCCTGACGACCATTTATCGGATCTTTCAGCTTTTCCACCTTTGTGCCAGACGCAGAACTCGATTGCACGGAAGCTTGTGCAATCCGTTTCTGTGATATGTCGAGCCTTATAACCACTGGTGGCCCTCGATCAGATGGACTCTCGAATTTCCTGTCTCGGTCGCCGACGCGGGGAAAGGGATGCGTTCGATTAGCCCCTACAGTACGTTGTAATGGCTTGCCAGCCTTGGTCGCCAGGAATCTCGGGTGGTCCGAAGTGATAAACGGCTTTGGAACCAAAATTGGAGGAGCGACCTTTGCTCTAGGGAGCGAGACATCCCTCCGGTCGCCATTTAGAAGAAGCGGGTATTGAGAAAAACTTTGGGTGGGTGAGGATTTCTCACTTTGAGGTACATCGACCATTGGCAGACTGGGAAATTCCTTGTTATAGTTGGATGGCGTATAACCAGGGAACCTGGCAGAAGCCTTCTTCGCCGGGAGCGAGGTAGCATGTGGCGTCACGGTTTCGAAAGGAGCGCATTGCGCGGTCCACAACAGCTGGTTGGGGGATTTCGGCGTTTGAATCGACGCTGAAGATGAACCTGAGGAGCTTTGGCTGACAGCTGTAGGCCACGGAGACGTCGCTTTCACTTGGTAAATCGACTCGCCTCTCAGCTTCGGGACCAGGGGGCGGAAGAGGGTCTTGGTGTCAAAAACGCGCTGCGGGACACGAGGCATCGTAGTGGAATACGTGGACGCAGGAGTATGACGAAATAAAGATCCACGTTTCTCGCGATTGGGACCGAGTACACCAGGAAGATCAGCCCTCCCTTCAGAGACCGACTTCCAGTCGATCCAGGTACTCTCCCCTGTGACGTCGACCCAATGGCGCTCTAAGCACCCAAGAAGCGTATGCCTTCCGCCACCCTGGAGGAACAATCGACTGCTGACGATGACAAGTCCTTTCCGACACCGAGTGAGGAGGACGTTCATGCGATTCTTCGATGTCAAGAATCCTGGATGATCTCCTGACCTTACGACGGAGACCAGGACAAAGTCCGCTTCATTCCCTTTGAGATATACCCCGTTGAACAGCGGAACAGAGCTAGATTTAAGTCCAGAACCCACCTTGGAAGCTATCGACATTGAACACCCGTTCCCAAGGAAGACCTTCTGGATCGAGCTTCAGCTGTCGCTCGATAGCGGCTCGTTGCGCATCATATGGCGTAATGATGCAAAAGTCCTTGTACTTGTAATACGTCTTGACGAGGTTCACCATAGTCTGGATCTCACCCGCATTCTGTCAAAGAAGTTAAAGTGAGTCCTCGATACGTCGGAGCGAGCTCATTATATACCGTCCAGCTGAATCCGCCTTTAGTTTCTCCTCCATTAGATGCATCGACGAACGAGACACAAGAAGTATCCCTCATGCTATGTTCTGACTTAAGTTTCCCGTGGTAGACATTTTGAGATATAAAATGCCCGAGCGGGACTGGCATGCGATCTAGACCTATTGTCAACAGAGCCGGGTCTCCCTGGGTGTTTGGCTTCACGTACATTGCGTATCAAGAAACCCGGCAGACCCTTTGAGGTGCTCCACGTCAAAAATAGTCTTGAGCTCTGGGACCTGGTCCTTTCCGTACGGAGGGACTGCAGGGTGAAGATGTTCAATTCCCATCGAACGCCAGCAGATGACGATAGACCCACGCTGTTCAGGGTCCCCGAAAAAACAGACCTTCTCAAGCGTTTTATGGAACTTATGAAAGACGTGCTGCAGCACAACGTCAGACACCTCTGTTCTTGTAACCCAAAAAGATTCGCACCAAAAAATCCTCAATCTTGATTTGCGACGCTTCGTCGACCACGAGTCGTTCAACAGGCACCACTCTGAATACGCCGACCCTGTCTACTTTAGGGTTTGCGAGCATGCTTAGCGTGGATAGAATTATAACAGAGCCGCCTAGAAGCATCTCCGTATCCCCGACGCTTTTGATGCCCGAGAGATCGTCTGAGAGCAATACTTTCTGTTGGATCATTTCATAAATGTGCTCATGCCTATAGTTCGGTCAGTAACCGTCACAGGGGTCGATCAATTGCGGGGCGCACGTACCATTCGAAATGAAATTCCTGCGCTACCAAGATCTTGAAATCTACCTGTTTTTTGTAAAGGGTTTCGGCAATGTTTTTGACGGCTACGTTGGAGTGAGCAACGATCCATGTGGGTAGGCGTTGACGATCCCAGATAGCGGCCGCAGCCGCGATAGTCGTCGTCTTCCCCGTGCCAGGTGGGCCTAGAATCGTCACGTAGTTAGTTATCATGTCGGCGGATATCTGGGGGCTGCTAACCATGGGTTATAACCAGCGCGGGTCCGGAAACCATCCGTGATGCGACTCGCTCCTGAGAAGGGTTCAAGCCAGGTATGTCGATCAGTTCTACATCTTCAGCTGGGAGGCGATCCTTTCGGCTTGGGAACCACAGCTTCCGGATGAATGGCCTGTGAAGAGATGCCTTTCCTTGGAGAAGTAGTAGAAGCAGTTCTTCGCGGGCCTTTTCGGAGTTCGTCAGCTCTGGGCGGCCGACCACGCGAACTTTTTGGAGAGTTCCGGATAGGGCTTGACCGGTGAAGCGGATGTTTGTCGTTCTCCCTTTCGCTCCACGAGCTTCGCCGGTGAATTCATGCCCTGATTCGTTCGTCATGATCACGGTCTTGAACGCGTTGAGTAAGGTACCAGGGCTGGATGGTAGGCGGGACTTACCTGTCGGCTACTCCTAACCCTTGTCTTGTATCTCGCATTCTGCAGTTCGAGCATCCCGTCGTGGGTGACCTTGAACCGGTTGAACTCGCTGGGGGTTTCTTTGGGCATCGCGTCTTCTAAGACGTGGGTCTGTCTGACCATTTCACCAAGGAAGGCGGTTTCCTTTCGAAGATGGACATATCAGCGGTGTGGAGGCAGTGTATGTGATACGAAACACCTACCTCTGACCTCAAAAGGCCTGTATCGATTCTCACCACGTTAGACAAGGTTGTAGCACTGCATTCGGCGACACTGCGACTCAAATTTCCAGGTTATCGGGAAGAAAAGAAAATGGACGAAAAGCTCACCAAGCAGAAAGCCAAGCGCGGAGACATACATCTCTGTGGCTCAGAACGTCGTTGTCGTCGTTCCATAGGCTCTCTACTACAGCCTTATCGACACCAGTGTGTATCTTGTCGGAGATGACCTGAGACGGCCGTAATGGTCTTCTGGTATCAGCCACGAAGGCCGTCGACAGATCGTATCCGGAGACAGACAGTTTGAGGTCGTCGGAGATGCGAACGGCGAGGCGCGCCATGTCAAACCCGGCCAATGTGCAATTTTCGCCACGAAGGAGTTGTTTGAATGGTTCGTCGCGAGGGAGGATGTCGCGCCGCTGTTCGGCGTCGACAGAAATGACGAGGATGTCATGGACCGTCGCGAGGGCCAGAGTCGCTACCCGCCCTGTGGGAGAGCGTTTCAGGGCGAGTCCGAGGCACAGCGTCTCATCGGGGAGCCTACGGATGCCCGCAGCAGCTGCGCCCGCTAGCCGACGAGAAAAGGTGCGAACGGGAATGCTTTCCGGACGATTGGGTATGAGTTTTTGGGATATACTTGCTGAGGACATGTTACTGAGGGTGATGGGAGTGGGGAGGGAGAAAATAAGAAGATGTCGAGGGCGTAGACCTACTAACCAGCCTCAGCCTCATGGCAGAGAAGTTCCGATAAGCGCCCACAAGTGGAGAATGGGCTGCGGTGTTCTTCACTGTGAAGACATAGAGAGGTTAGATGTTCATTTCGTCGGACGTTGCCTGCTTCTGTGATCTTTCAAGCCCATATCGGGCAGTGGGCGCTTGCTGCAAGCATTATAAAAGTCATCGACAGAGTTCTAGAGCGAAGTCTTCTAGACCCAGTTTGAAGTCATGGCTGTGGATCCTGTGAACATGGCATCAGACGACAAACTTGAACGAAGACAAGCATCCGAAACGTTGGGAATCTTATCTTATCTGCAGTGATGTTGATGGTAGATCTTCACATCACTTTACGCACGACCTCCTAACAACCTCCGGATGAACTGGCCATTATTTCTCCGGGAATACATTATCAGAGTCCGCAAACACTCATCCATAGGTCTTCAATGTTCTCTTTGAATTCTCTATAGGTTTTTTTTCTAATCTGCGCGAAAAGGTGATGGCTTACGTAGCGGGTCATGTGAGCATGACGCGATTATTTCAATTCTTCGCGACCCACTTCTCTTTCCAGTCAATCTCACAGCTGCAGATAAGTCAGCCAGCCATTTAGCCGGTGCCTCGTCCATGCTCGGCCGGCTCAAATCTCTCTTCCCTTCTACCACAAAATTCGAACCCTCCAATTACCGTGCCTCCATGTCCACAGGTAAGCCCCGCAGCTAAGCTACTCCCTTCACATGAGTCTTCATCAGCCTCATTGCTGGTGTCTTCAGCAGCGCCTAACACCGAAGCTGCGACCTTCGCCTCTGGATGCTTCTGGGGAACAGAGCACATCTTCCTGAAGCATTACCCTCCCGCCCAGAACAAAGGCATCCTCAAGACGGCCGTCGGGTACACAGGTGGAAACCCGCTCGTGAAGAACCCAGATTACAAGTCTGTCTGCACCGGAGCGACCGATCATGCAGAAGCCGTCAAGATTGAGTTCGATCCTAGCGTCGTCACTTATGACGAGCTAGTAGGTGCGTCCTCTAACCCCTCGCGTTTTGGGCCCATCTGACGTAGCCTTCCTGCAGAGCACTTCTACCGCACGCACGACCCCACCACCGTGAACAGACAAGGCGGCGATACCGGCACTCGTGAGTCGCACCCGTCCTGCCAGGAACACCCCTAACGGACCTTTTTACTAGAATACCGATCCTCGATCTTCACGCACTCTACGGAGCAGGAGGCCATTGCGAAGCGCGTGACGGAGGAGGTCCAGGCCAAGCACTTCACACCGAAGGGCGCGAAGATCGTCACGGAGATCTTGCCTGCCGGGCAGTGGTGGGATGCGGAGGACTATCACCAGCTCTACCTTTTCAAGAACCCGAGCGGATACCAGTGCCCCACTCATCGCTTGCACTGGTAGGTCCTTGCCGGCTATACTTACCTTAGTGCCGGACAGGCGGCGGAGAGTGTGGTTGACGGGTGTCTCGATAGGATTGGGGCAGTGATATCAGTGTGGCGCCCGTGCTGAAGTTAAATAAAGTGTAAGAGTACGGTCCATGATGAGGTTGGCCCCAACGCGAGTGCCAGTTTCTCGATCCGGATATGTGGCTGTACATAAGCTGCATCTTGTTCCAACCCGACCAACATGGAAAGGCCTACATACTAATAGCTTCGGGTCTTTCTAGCACTGGATGCGCATCCTGCATATCAATTCAATCTACTGGTCCAATTCTACACTTATTACCCTCAATAGTCCATTGTCGGGCAGACGAAGGACATCCGACTCAAGTCGCATCGACATGACCTATTGACACATATTTACATTGTCTTGAACTACCAGACATCGACTGAGCAGAGGAGACATCTCCTATCCTGCTCCTACTCCTACCACTCCAGCATGTCGGATAATCTATGCGCAAAGTGCTACAAGGCCGATGCACCCAAAATTTGCTCCCGTTGCCGGGCCATTGTATACTGCGTACGTGCCCCCAGAATCATCTTCAAGCAGTACCTCTTACCCCTCACCCAATTCCCTACCCAGAGCAGTCCGTAGAGTGCCAAACCGAGGACTGGAAGACCCACAAACCCGATTGCATCCCCCACTCCGTGTCCGGCATCACAATCCACTGCAACCGCGACCGTCCCAACCACGGCACCTTCCAACGCGTCGACATCCACGTCGACCACCCTATCCACCCCTTCGGCGAACTCGCCCCCGTGTCCAGGGCCATCAACCTTCCTCTCGTGGTTTATCGCCACGTGCGGCGGCCGTGGACGGAGAGGCCGACGCAGGATGGGGGGCTTGATAACCAGATTGCGACGTATCTTATGATTGATAGAACAAGCGGGTTTGCGTCGTTGGAGTAATTGGCTTCCACTGCGAGCGAGGGCATTCATTGTATGCTGAGACACCCCCTTTTAGGTACCAGAAGCAAGTAGGGACGGTAAGTACATAAAGAGTAAAGCGCGGCTGTGGACTGACTGACCGATGGACTTGGGGGACGGAATATCGCTCCTAGATCACTGTTATGCGCAAGGACGGAAAGGCGCTCACGCACGAGTCTATTGAGACGATATGGACGTTCCATCGAGGGTTGCTTGACCTGTTCGGGGAGGATCCTGCCCTCGCGAGGGAGGAGATCAACCGAGCTGCATTCGATGATTACTGTCAGCGCTACAAGGATGATAAATTGCTGAACGGGGACGAATCGTTTCGTGATATGGAGCTTCCTCTGTAGTGTCGTTGGTCCTGGGTAGAGGCAAACTGCCTGGTATTGCGTTCACGACACTTGTAATGTACAATTTAGATCGGGGACCATGTAACGGTAGCAGTGTTCGCTGGATTGGCCAAATTTCAGCGAGGTTGGAGGATGGCGACGGTTGTAGAAAATTTAGTTCTTCTAGATTCGGATTCTCATTATCATAGCGCCGAAAACGAGGACAACATGCTGCAACCGGTGATTGTATGCGTACCACAACAAGTGCATGGGTAGAACAGCAAGCTTGTCGCGTAAATGGGCGACGATGAAACACGCGAAAAGCCCGCGAAAGAGCCGCATGTGGGTCTCATGGACGGTGTCAGTCCTTCACACTGGAGACATCAATCAAAATCACACTCTTCCACTATTATTTCACCAGTTTGGGTCCATGGAATGATGATTATCGTTTCCAACTCTTATAAAACACGACTTGTTTCTATGTGCTGTGACGGAGGGACGATCGGGTCTAGGGGTCCGGTATCTACACCACCTAAAGACAAGGTAAAACAGAACGCTCGCGGGGAGGGGGGTGGATGGACACGAACCAGAAGGCCATTAGGGTGATGTGGCGCGTCAGCGAAGCTTGCTGAAGAGTCTGGGTGCCGTGCAGTCCTAACGACGCAATCGTCAATACCAGCGTTGCAGGGGAGAAGATAGCGACATACGTCTACGCAATGCATCATACTGATAAGGGGCGTTGGGTTAGTAAGGATATAGCACTGAGGGATATAGGCTACGCACTGGACTGGAAATGGACAGCAGCAGAGAGTGTGACGTCAATAGGGCTACAACTCTCAACAACATAGAAGACGTACACCTATGCAACAGAAATTCGGTGAGTGACACTGACAATGATGAAGGAAGGGATCACGACGCACAATTCCTCAACACAGTCCTCTCCCTTGAACCCGTGTCCGCTCGACACCTTCTCCTGACAATGCTCAAAGTGCTTCACGAACGGAGCGCACTTGGGGGTCTCCTTACACTCTTCCCGGATAATGGGGTGGGGCTATCAATTCCAAAGCTCAGTCCCTCAAGTGTATCCCCAAACCAAGGCCGACAACTCACATCCTCCGGGTCCTTCTCCTCCCCCCCTTCCTCCTCCTTCGGCTCCTCTGCGTCTGCTTCCTCTTGCTGGGGCTCTGGCGACTCCTCTGCTTGCTCGGGTTTCTCCTCCGAGTCGGCGTATACGACGGGAAGGAAGGAGGAAAAGAAGGAAGAGATGCTAGAACTCATTTTTGGGGGGGTGGGTCGCGTCGATGTAACGGGGAAGGGCGCAGGAAACGGTCGTTCCCGGAAAAGTTGCCACCGTGGGAAGTTTGTCTAATTTGAGACAGGGTGCTTCCAAATGTGAGATTCGCTTGGCCTGCTCAACGACGACGACCACCACCACCAAGCGACGAAGTTCTTTTCGTTTGACGGCCATATGGTCTCTCTCGACTGTGTAGACGAGGATGTCTGCATCTACTTGTTCTCGTTCCTGCTGCCGCCGGAAATTATCACGATGAGAAAGGTTCGCCACCGTACTTGAACTTCGAGATGCCCCCCCAGGCTGATGGGATAGTACAGACTTGTAGAAGAATGTGTGCAGTTTCCAAACTACGAATAGTGTGGACGAACGCATGTGCTATATACATTCTAGAGAAGGGATACCCCTTCTCACCACAACCATTAGAGTCCATGTCCGTGTCCGAACTTGAACAGCGCACCTGCCACGCCTACCACCTAGCCCTACGGTGGATCTCCCCTCTCTCCCGACCGCGGCGCTCCCTCTTCGTGGACGCCACGTCCAATACCTCCGTGTCGGACGTGCGCTTCATCCCGGGGCATTCGGCGGAGTGGATCTTGACGGTGTCGAAGGGCGTGTGGGACGTGTTTACGATATGGGACGTGTCTTCTGAGGAGGGGAGGAAGGCGTGTGAATGGTCGCCGCGGGGCGCCATTTTTAATGGTATAGCTTTGAACACGGACCCGTGTTCTGAAGCCACCCTGGCGATTGCGCTGTCGCAGAATGACGGGTCCGTCGTATAAATGGGGACGTTGACTTCTTGTGTTCTGAGCATGCTTATGTGCAGTGAACATACTGTCCAGCTTATCTCGATGCAGGTAGACGCGGAGGGGGAAAGCTCGCTCAAGACGATATGTACGATCCCCTCCTCTCTCAAACCAGTCAAGCTGCATGGGGACCTCCTCGCCATGAGCGATGATGTCTCCCGAACTGTGGTAAGGAATTGGAGGACCGGTACTTCGGCTGTTCTTAACCACCCAGCTGACGATGGAGGCGTATGGCAGGTGCGTCGACTCCTCCTTCTTAGCTGCCCGGTCCGGGTCTGACACTGCCCAGCCCAATAGGATCGTCCAAGTCGTCTTCACTTACCAAAGCGTCCTCGTCGTCCGCGCCTGCTCCATCCACCTATTCCACGAGCCCGAGCTGCACGATGTGCCCCGCACATACGCGCCCATCGCCCGCCACTCCTTCGGGTGGATCGACGGCGTCTCGGTGACACCCACCCGCACCGGCGCACCCCCCGCACTCTCGATCCTCCTCCGCGGCGAAAGCGACGATCCCTGGTCCTCCGGGCTCCACTCCCTTAATTTCTACCTCCTCCAGCCCAACCCCAACAGCATCCCCACCCCCACCAGCGGAGAACGACCGCCCCCGTACCTCTTCCCCCCGATCCTGGTCTCCCAGGTCCCAGCGGTGCGCGGCTCGCTCCGGTGCCGCGACGTCGTGCTCGGGCCCTGCGGCACCGCCGTGTGGATCCAGCCGCAGGATCGGGCGGTGGTGGGGCTGGCGTGGGCGCCGTCGGAGTTTGAGCAGTACCCGCTGCCGGCGATACAAGCGGCGGGGGGGCATGAGAGTCTGGTGGTGGCGGCGTTCCCTGGGCCCCTTGCTGAGAGGGACGTGGTGGGGAGAGGGGCGGAGGAGGGGACGACGGGGAGTCGGGTGATTTGGAAGAATAGCTTGAATAATTGGATGGCGATGGATTATGATGAGGAGATGGGGAGGGTGGTGGTGTGTTCGAGTTTTGGAAGGGTCTTGATGCTGGAGCTGTGACCTTTTGGGCGAATATGTATTTTATCTCTTGTATGTTACTACGTCATGTACTATAGGTGTTATAAAAATTGAGCCAAATATGGAGTAGGACGCGTTGACGCGACATGGTCACATGCTTCGTCATGTGACAAGTTCAGCTTCAGGCTGGTCCGACGTCGTGCCTCGGAGCCGTTGTATCTTCCCCGCAACCCTCGCAGTTCCGCCATGGCCACGACAGACGGAACCCCTCCCCCGCCGCCGCTGGAGCGCATACTGCCATACGTCGTCTCCATCTTCTCAGCAGGCCTATCCTTCGCCTCCGCCCTCGCCCGCTTCTTCACCGTCCTCCTCTCCTCCTCTCTAAGCTTCTTCTCCCCCCTCCCCATCATCCTCTACCTCCTCGCACCCATCCTCGTCTTCTTCGACATCGTCACGGACGTGTTTTTGCGGTGGCCGTACCAGATCGCGCTGTACGCGCTCGATGCGTTTTATCCCATTTATGTGTTTTGTGGGGTCGCGTGTATTGTGGGGGTGCTGGTGGGGGTGACGGGGAGGGTGGTTGCGTTGTTTTTGGTGGATTTGGTGGCGGTGAGGGAGGAGTTGATGTCCGGGCCTGAGGTGGTGGGGCGGTCGGACCCGAGGAAGAAAGGGAAGATGGGGAGAAGGAGGAGAGGTTGATGATTGAGAGTTGGGTATGTGAGTACTTTTTTTGCCGTTTCACTTTGGTTCTGTGATTAAGCGACGTACAGGAACGGCTTTTCTTGGCTGATAGTGTCTTGTAGAGTATGGACGACCAAGGCGAAGACACGAGGAGGTACGTTGTGGTCTTTGATTTATTCATGTCACTGTCTGATCTATCTCATCCAGCAGTGCACAATGCATACAGCCATATACAGCGTCATTCTATCACCGGCCTTTTGGCATATATCAGCACCGCTCGTCACGTCCATGGTCCGGCACATGGAGCCCCCTCGATCCAGCATTTTATCCGTCAATTGCTGCCTATAAGCTGGAGTACTTTTTCATACCGCGTCAGACGCTTATTCGGCTCTTTCATTCCCCCAATTTCCAAGCCCACTCGTGTGCTTTAGAACGGGCTGCTCCCCATAGACGTTTGGACCCCTCGTATACCTGTTATCAATGTGATATCGACTTGGCTGGAGATAATTGCATGTTCTTTTTGAGGGAGGATGTACTTTGGCGAGTGTCGGCAATTGTGTGGTGCATAGCGAAGGGGTTGAGATTCGTCAAGATTTCAGATGATATACTGCTGCGTCCTTATTCCATTCATCGTTTGTTAGCGCTGCTCGACGGTGATTCTGCTATTAGGTCCTCTTTCGAAGAACAAACGCGAGGAGAAAGGATTCGTAACGCGTTTCGGTTCGTGACGAGCGCATGACCAAAGCTCCCTGCTTCTCTAATTCTATCTATTAACCTCACTCTAGAAGTTATGGTCGGCGCGCCTCCCTGCATTCGCCTGCCCAACATGGCATTGGCAACGTTCGGATGGGACGCGTCTATATCACATGAGAATCACATGACTTCCTAACTTGAATTCGAAGCCCGAGTCGCGTTGGCGCAAACCTCCATTTCACAGCAACGCTAAGGCTTACCCGGAATCATCACTCGTGCCTTCACTTGGAATAGCGACTCCGTAAGCATTACATCTAGCGTAAGTATGGTTAACATTCTGTACGTTCATCCAGTCATCTTCGGCACCCGCAGCCAACATGCTCTTTGGATCCTGGTCATCAGGACGAGCTGGGTTGAGCGGCGCGCATATAACTATGTAGGATCGAGCAGTTTATTCTGGTGAGTTGTAATGCATATATAGGGATGGTTTTTGAAAGCGCTTACCGACTTACGTTTTTTTCGATAAGGTCCTGTCGATACCAATCGACGGAACGGCGCTCGTAGTGACCCCAAAGGAATGATTCTATCTAACCAAGGATGCTACATGATCAGTATATGGAGACCGGTAGTCGGTGAGGAGCACTACATGCTTACATCTCTCTTCAAGTGTCTTGTTCAATCGTTATCATCCAAGCACCTGACGTAGCTCCTGTCGGAGACCTTAATCTTATGTCGCTTTCTGCTCACTTCTTCCCAGCAGTTGTTGAACATCGATCACCCCAGGCCTTTCGCGACCTTCCGCAGCGACGACTATGGAAGTCGAGACACTAAAGCGAGAAGTGATCCTTCGAATGTCCGGGCTCTGCAAGTCCTCGAACTTGAAACGCATCCCGAGTGGATACATTTGCACCCGAGTCACATGGGACACATCAAAATTTCATCAAGACGTGTCCACCATCGTCCACCAAGCAGTCGGCGGGTGCATGCATTTGGGTTACGCAGATCCAGAAATATTCACAGCGCCTTTTGGGTACCACGCGGCATCGAACAGTATAATTAGTTCGCCTCCTTATGTCTGTACACGTGGAATCAACGTGGACACATAACGCTTGTCATCGCAACCTCTTCACATAAACAGAACATTTCTCCATGCAACTGTCGGGTTAGCAAGAACCAACCATTTCGCTTTCCAAGTTTATGAGCATCCTTTTCTAGTGTCGTGAGTATTATTACCGACCCCAACCTTTATCGTGATACTGTTAACATTCATACAGGTCAAAGGATCATCCATATGTCTATCATGAAGCTTATTTGGCAATTCGAGGTTGAGAGGTCGCCAGAAGGTTCGATCGCCTTTTCTCGACATAGGTCAGTCAATTCTAAGTTCATTCTAGTTGTCGCTGACGCAATTCTGCAGGTTTCCGAAGAACTCAGCGGCAGCGAAGTGGGTGTGACTATACAGATAGTGAGGCGACCGGCAAACTTGGGGGAGCTCCTTCAGATTGCCTTGCAGCTTTCGCTCGGCAGGAGTATGCATTAAAAGGCCAGTCGTTTTGAGTCCTCACACCCCCAGCACCTGTTCTCCTTCGACATTCCCTGTGTTTGTAACTGCCTAAGAGAATCATGTGTGGCTCTGAATACACCGTTCGTTCTCTGGTATACTCTTCAGCTCGGTTTCCCGCTAACCACCGCGCCTCTTCACAGGGAAAAGGACCCAATGAAATCACAATTGCGTAAATATAGAGTAGTCTGTCACCATTTTCGCTCTCATACTGAGCAATCCGAAACAGCGTAATGGGACCGACAGGCACCGGGAAGTCTTCGGTAAGTACCAAAATGATGCTCTGCGAATCGCTCTTGGAAAACTTTGTCTAGTTCATCAACCTCTTGAGCGGCGCAAATCTTCAAGTCAGCGGAGAGTTGGAGTCTTGTACGACCTCAGTACAGACGACGAACCCCTTCGAACTTGATGGTCATCGCGTAACCCTCATCGACACGCCAGGGTTCGACGACTCCAGGCTCCGAGACACAGACGTGCTGGCAATGATCGCTGCCCACCTCTCCCTCACGTGGGTGTTTCTTCGTCAATCAATCTCTTTGTGTAAGTCACGGCGCCTGCAGGTACAAGCATGGCAAGCTGCTCGCTGGTGTTATCTATATGCATCGTATCCTCGATAATCGGATGGGAGGGATCTCATCACGGAACTTCAAAATGTTCCGAAACCTCTGCGGCGACACATCGTTGAAGAACGTTGCAATCGTCACTACCATGTGGGGGAAGATCGATCTCGACCTTGGGCAGGCTCGGGAGAGAGAACTCGCGTCGAAGGACATCTTCTTCAAGCCAGTCCTTGACAGGGGCGCGAGGCTCGCTCGTCACGACCACACTCTCGAATCTGCCCAAGAAATCCTTCGATCCTTTCTTGACCAGGAACCACAGGCGCTTCAGATTCAGCAGGAACTCGAAGCGGGGATGGATATATCACAGACGTGTGCAGGCAAAGAGCTGAATCGCGATCTATCGGAACAGATTGCGCAGCATCGCAAGGAGATGCAGGCTCTCATGGAGGAAATGAACGAGGCGAGTCGGCTGAGAGACGAAGTGACACGCAAGGAGTTGGCCGACGATCGGGCAAAGTTGCAGGAGGAGGTGAAGCGTATCCAAGCCGATGCAAGGAACATGGCCGCCGGTTACGCTGAAGCGCTGGCGAAGCTGGAACAGCGGATGAACGACACGGAGACAGCAGCAAAAGCTTCAACCGAGGTGACTGAAATGCGGGACTTGAGGGTGCGTAGCGAGGACGCCTTCAAGAACTTAAAGAATGCAGTCCCCGACAATGCCGTACTGGAGGCCAAGCTTGGTGGAGCATTTCCGATATTCGGTTTCTGGGGCAAATTGGCCGTGATGTTATCGCCATTCTCGTTGTCGTGGAAGTAGTGACTGATAGTCAGTATGGTCGACCGACATTTCTCGTCGCATTCTCGTGTCGGATCACGTCATCTAGGTTTAGACATAGCAGAATGCATACAGTTCAGGCTGCTTAGCCAACGCAATAAGCGCAAGGATTCAGGACATTGTGCGTTGAGATCCATATCACTTACGCCTAAGGAGGTTTCATGTGATGTTGAGAGCTTCAAACGAGAGGTCTGAGGATTCTGTTCGAGTCCTGACATAGATGACCCATATAGGCAAGCTAGAATTGATGAAAAAATACAGTTCGAACCTATGAAATAAACGTTACAGATAAGTAAAATGGTACATTTCCTCCTTCTCCCTAGTGCGCAAGACCATTTCCATTGGCGAAGGACGATTCGGGTATCTTCACACGGATAGGAGCGGACATAAAAGCCAGCTTGTCCTCCGTGTAAGGTGGGTAGCGGACTTCGAGTGTCGGTTCGGCTCTATTGCACGAAGATACCTATAAGAATGGAGCATGGGAAGCGCAGGAAAAGAGGCGTACGATTTCGGAACATCGATGCAGGCACGGTCATACTTGAAGTTCTCATAGCTATACTTGAGGACCTGACGTCCATCTGTAAACGAATCAGCACTTCGGCTGGTGATGGCATAGTTAGGGCTTGACTTACAACCGGATTCACCCACACCTCCAAACGGTAGCTCGTTGACTATTCAGTATATCAGCGTGGATTCGAGTGACAGATATGAGGACAGACCTGATAATTGCTGGAAGGTATCGTTGAATACAAGATTGCCGCTCATGGTCTCCTCGATGACTGCGCCTTGTTATAAGTGTCGTAGAGAGATTTCGCGAGACTACCTACTGGACTTCTTTGTTTCAGCGTCTTCCGTGAACACGTACAAGACCAAAGGGTGATCACTGGATGGAAATGGTGAGTAAATAATAGACATATGATCGAAATTCTAACCGAGAGTTGACAAATTCGATGGCATCGGCTACGCTGTCGACAGAAATCACAGGAAGGATTGGACCGAATATTTCTCTATGGCGATATTTGAGCCAATGAAACAGGAAGATCGAATTAGAAGCACGTACTCTTCCAGCAGCGAATCACCTTCGGCTACATTCTTCACGATCGTTGGCTCGAAACCGAGTTTCGCATTGGTCTTCCCACCGAATACGATTTCTCCCTTGGTTCGATCCAACAGACCTTTCAAGCGTTGTAAGTGTAACTCGGAGACGATCCGGCTTATCGAAGTAGAATTGAGGGCGCCTTCAGGATAGAAAGTATCGTAAGCCGATTTCAGAGCTGCTATGAATTCCTCTTGCTTTTCCCGGAGTACGAGCACGTAGTCTGGGGCGACGCAGATCTGTTAAAGGCGCGTTTAGTACATCATGTAGGCTGCGCTGGCTGAGAGATTCTGACTTGGCCGGCGTTGTTGATCTTTCCCCACAGAATGCGTTTCGCTGCAAGGGCAATATCGAATGTGCCGTCGACGATCACCGGCGACTTCCCACCTAGCTCTAGGGTAAGTGGAGTCAGGTGCTTAGCTGCCGCAGCTGCAATGATCCGAGCGACACGTCCATTTCCGGTGTAAAAGACTGGAGGGTATCAGTGAAATTTGATGTGTGTGGTTCCTCGACTTACTGTGATCCCCTGCAAGCCGTGAATCAGACATGAGCGCGCTTTTAAATATGAAAGGGCATACACTGAAGCTCTAGGAGTTTCGTGATCTCTGGAACTGCGCCAAGAACGACCCGATATGCAGATTGATCTAGGTACTGCGGTAGTAGTTGTGCAAGGAGCGCGGCATAATTTGCTGCAATTTCAGATGGCTTGATGACGGCGCAACAGCCTGCAGAGATCGCTCCATAGAGGGGCTGAAGGGTCAAGATCAGTGGATAGTTCCATGGTCTTGCGGAGTGGTCATGATCATGAGCGAGGTTTTATCACGAAACAAAATGATCATCTTACGATATGATCAAGACGGTGCCTTTAGAGCCTCTGTGAATTGTTGGTGACCAAGACTTCTGCCACTCCGGAACCTCGACCGTTTCTGGCTTCGTCCACTCTTCCAACTTCTCCGCACATGTCATCGCTCTGTCAATTACCACGCCAATCTCTGCGAAGGAAGCTTCCATCTTGGGACGTCCGAGGTCTGCCGCGAGTGATTCTGCGAAGGCATCCGAGTTTTCCTGCATCATCCGTGCAAGCTGGAGTAGCTGATGTCGGCGCCATGCCAGAGGCCGTGTAACACCTTTTCGGAAAGATTGACGAAGAGCAGTTCGGATCTAAGATGCAGAGGTAAGCCATTCAAGATATAAACCACGCCATGTAAAAAGGGTTTGCCTTAGGAATCTCTTCAATGGGAGTAGTGCTCATCCTGACGGTCGTAATACTAAGATGACTGGGGAAAGTAGGAGCTCTGATCGAGGTTGCGATCGGGCTTTTATACCTTCGATCGGAGGGTTCGGGTATATGTTTTACCAGCCATCTATAACGTGGCTGGGGGCGTCATTTGTCACAAGCTCTCACATGCCAAGCTTCTTGAATCTCAGGCTGCCCCAGGAGGGGCTGCGCTCAGGTGACAACTGGTACCTTGTTCTACTGCCTTTCTGATTGCGCGATGAGATAGGTGTCCTCATCCTTCCGCTTTGTTCCCACTCCGTCCGACCGCGCGCTATGAAAGTCCTAAACAAGCTAGGATCTCACCTAGCGGGTCCCACGTACTAACATGGGTTTAAAAATCAATTAGCATGGAGTGGCCTGACCTGATCAAAAACACTCTCTAGACTTCAAGTTTGGTATCCGGTTTGGATAGATTTATGTCTAGCATAATCTGTGAGGTAAGATGGACTTCGGAGAGTTGTCGTGAGCAGAGAAGCGGCTTGCGATTACTACGAGCGGTCCGCCCAGGACTTTGAAGTCGAAGTGCCTTGACCTGATCAACCACAGCATGAACTCGGGACTGAAATCAGAGAATACTTCGAATTCGTGTTACGTTGGTACATGTGACATAGATGGTTTCCAAATACTATGATGAGTTTCGAACGAGGGAGTCGAAATGAATGTCTAGTTATCGTCTCCATGTCCTCCCTACGACAGCCCGAAAGAGTGGAGCGCCTGCTTAACTTCTTCTAGTCTCTTCTTCCGAGCACTTAACTCCTTCCTCGTTACCACAACCAGAGGATTCTCTGCAAGATACATGCCACAACGATCAGTTGCATCCGCTGTTCCAAGAGCAAATTTTGTGATCAAGGATGACTGCATGTCGTCAGCGGTCGCTTTAACGAAAAGGCAGTCGATCAAGGAAGGAACGTTGTCGATGATGCGCTGAAGGGACAAGTTCAGCAGCTGTACAATCCGAAAGTAGTCGATTATGAGGGAGCGCTAACCTTGTACGCTATCTGAAAGTAGCCTCGAACCTCGGCCATAACATTCATTTCTGATTCGTACTTATCAGGAGGTTTGAGCCGAGTAAGATCTTCAGCGGTGACGGGATGGCCCAAGACCGCCGACAATGCCGCAAGCACCTCGTCGAGCTTAGTCTCCCTATCCCGTTCAGGATGTTGCTGTTGCTGTTGCTGTGGCGCCGCAGGCGTGCTAAAAATTCCATTGAACACAACACCATCTAGAGTACGACTTTCAGTTGGGTCGCGAGTTGCCATTTAAAGATCAGAATTCGTACTCGCTGATTTTGTGACCTGAGCCTCGCCACTCTCCGTTGTTCTACGCTTCTTAGAGGCGGGCTCGCCATCCCTACCAGACCTGGCAGCCTTGTAGATGGTCAGCCACTTCGCATGCGACTCAGAGAGGTAGTGAGTATTCTGGGTAAAAGGTGTCGTTTCAGCCTTCAGGGTATGCTGAACGATCGCAGCGCAGATGCCGAAATGCTTCTGAACGATCTCAGATACAAATATCCTGATAATTGCGTGTGAGGACAGCCAAAAAACGTTCTACGAGAGGTGTACTTACCGAATACGGCCTTCAAGGTGTTCATAGCGGTAGAAAGTACTCTTGATGCTTTGCTCGAGCATCGTCTCCACTTGCTGACGCACAGCCGCAAAGCATACCTCGATGGCGGACTCCCAGCCAGCCTGAAACTGTTCGATTAGGACGGCCTTGGCAGCAAAGGGGACATTATTAGGGAGTTCCCGAGTGATAGACCTAGACGACAAGACCTTGACTGAGTGAAACGCAAGACTGTAGAGTGTCGAACATACTGTTGGATATGCTCCTTCATATCGTTTAAGAAGAAAGGCTTGGACTTGGTCAGAGTGTCGACCTGGATGGATGTACCAGATGATCCCTTTCGCTTCGATGATCCTGCCACAGGTTCTTGATCCACGTAGTCTCGAATGGAGGGTATGAAGTTTGGTGCGGTATGTCGAATGGCAGTTTTAAGTGCTGCATATGTATCTCGATTTTCACGGATTAACTTGTTGGCCTCGCGTCCGCTGGAGGTGGCTCGAGTGACGTCATCACAAAATGTGGTGAGAAGTCTCAACATATAGGTCGCTGGATCGCCTTCGATTTCTGCTGGAAGTTCGGCCAACTCGCGAGTACATGTCTCGAGTTTATTCGCAGCCTCTGCCATGATTCGCGGAAGGCTGAGGAGTATTGTCAGCAGCGATCAAGAAGTTCACGATTTCGAACATAGTCCATACGTATCGTTGATGATTCCGACAAGGAGCTTGCTCAAGGTTGCAATAAGATGAGTGGTCCCAAACCTATCCTTACGTGGCGATGTAGACCACGGGTGGGTACTTAAGAAGAACGCTGCCTCTGCAACTCGCGCCTCAGCGGGCGTTATATCGGCCTTCCGTTGTTCGTCGTCTGGTTGACGAGTACAATAATATCCGTGGACTAGGGGGTGGCGACGGCCTTCGATAATGTCCAGCCAGATATCGCGAGCTTTGGTAGATCCCGACGTCAGCATATCAGGTTTTGTCATGACACCTGGGTTATCGGTCAGCCACTATTCTGGAGAAATGAAGGTCGATCTACCAATCGTTCGGCGACCGTTCGGATCTTCCTGACGCGCAAGTCGGAGGGCCTTCTGATTTTCAATGTCGTCTAAAGAAATGGTCGATGAACGTGGGGATGACACTGTCGATACACGTACTCACCAGTCATAGGTAAGGCGACAAGGATAAGGCAGTTTCCTTTGATGTGGGATACAACCATATCTTCGACCAACTTGATCGTTTTTGGCTCAGCATTCTGGATCAAGCCTAGGAGAATCACTGTTAGCCACACGCAATCACATGAAGCGCTGCCTTCGAACCAGGAAGATCAATGAAAGACAGGTCAGTGAGTTCAGGACCTTCGAGATCGATACAAATCGTGTCCCGAGAAAAGTCTAGAGATTGCTTCGACACGAACGGCTGCTTAGTGAGACTTTCTGCAGGTGCTCGGAGAATATTCGAAGGATCCAGATGAGGGTTCAGAACCGCTACCTGGGCGCGACGAAGGGCTAGTTCCACGTTCTTCTTGTCTGTAATCACGTGCCCAAAAGCGGCCTCCGTGACATTCTCCAAAACATTTCCTGAAGCGTCGAACTCGCGGCGAATAGATATTTGACATGCCCAGCTGCGGGTTGACGAAGAGAGTCGGCATTCCATAGGACAACGCGTACATGTTCCAGCATCGCGAGGTACGGTGATCTGGAACGAACCGATTTTAGAATTTCTCTTCAAAACCATATAATCCTTTTGCTTACTCCTGAAATGGCTTCTACAACACTCGACTTTCCTAAATGCAGACGCCATGAGTCCCAGGCGCAATAGAAGAAAGAAAGTGGACAAACCAGCGCTCTGATTTCCGATGACGGTTATCCTAGGAAGGTCAAGCTCGCCTTGGGACCTGGGGAAAGAAGGGATGAAGAACGTGCCGACAGTAGAGAGTACGTATGAGCTACTTACCCAGTGGAGACGGCAGATCTGGCCGGCAGAGACACGCGTGGAGGAAGCCAAAAAGGGATGATGATTCGGTGAGCTGTCGCCTGCTGCCTCTCCCCGGTGCACTGCCACTACCGGCAGTGCCCGCTATCTAGTCTAATCTAGTCTAATCTAGTCTAATCCCTATCTAATGTGCTGTCTAATCTAATCCAGTCCGTTATCTACACGACCCTGATCGGTCAGGGCGCACGGTTACATGTGCCCACCCCGAGTAAAGCAACGTCCTCGTTGCGCTCGCCCTCTAGTCCACACCCGACTCGTCCAAAAGACGCTCCTGCTCCGCCCTCTCACTCCCACTGCGGCCCTCCCAATCATCCTCCTTCAGACCAAGCTCGTTTTCATCAAACAACTTGTCCGCCCCATTCTCGCCGGCACCACTCCTGTCGGTCACCAAGTCCTCCTTCGTTTCGTCCTTCGCCCTCTCCCCTTCCACTGCCTCCTGCGCGTCCTGTAGCTGGGTCCCGTTACGCGGTATGAAGCGCCTTAGACGTCGGGAGCTGAACCGCCCGCCGATTGGGAGACCTTCCAGTGTCTCGATACTGTAGGAGTTGCGGTCGCGGCTGGTGATGCGTCGGGGGGCCGACCATTTTGGTTCCATTTTCCTTCCCACCTTGAACGTGTAGTCGAGGTCGTTCCTATAGACTTGTACTAGCTGTCCGGCCTTGAATACGACCTCCTTTGGTGCCCGTCCTGTGACCCGTTTGTCGAACTTAGCTTTTCGTTCGTGTGCGTGATCGACGATGGTCGCGTAGCCATCTACCCTTTGCTGATCCATATAGGCCATCTGGACTGCGACGTCGGTCGTCGATGGTTCACGCGCCGCGACGTCGTTTGGTGTACGGTTGGTATTGATGACGAGACCGAGAAGCAATTCGTTTGGGGAGAACTTGAGGTGGGGCAGGATGCGGTTGTTCAGGTATTCGACGGCGGCGTCGAGGTGGTTTGGCCATGACTCCGGTACGTCCATCTTCTCGTATTCGTCTTCCCCCAGATCCGGTGCGCACATCCTCTTCAACCTCCCCAACAGCTTCCCATTCGTGTTCTCGACTAGGCCATTAATCCATGGTGAGTATGCTGGGACGACTCGTAGTTCTGTGCCCCTTGCTGCGCACGCCTCTCGTAGTACGTTGTTGTCAAACTCCGGGCCTCCGTCGACCATGAGCGCCTCAGGCGCAATGAACGTGGTCGAGATCTCGTTGTACTTCTTCGTTGTTGACGCACCCGTGGCTGGTTTCTTCAGCTTGTCGACCCAGATGTGCTGTGAGTATGTGTCGACATACAGCCCTAGCTTCACGAAGCCGCCCTTCCCTTTCGGCATGGACAGCGTGTCGGCGACCATTAGTTCGAATGGGTGTCGTCTTGTGATGGGCTCAAGAAGGGAGTGCAGGTGAGTCGGCCCAAAGCTTTTGCACTTACCGCAGTCCATGATCGCCGTCGTGATGGACTTGTCCAGCCGGGGACTGCAGAATTTGTCCAACATTTCGATCTTGACGAGGTCCCGGTGGAAGTGTCCCTTCTCCCGATGAATGTGCCACGCTTTCGCCACCGCCTCCAACTCGGAAATACACTCCACCCTAGCCTTCGCCCTCGCCGACTTCGTATCCCCCACCCTCCACAGCTTCCCGTCCTCTATCATATACCCTTGGGCTCGATGCCGTGCTCTCTTCCTCTCCCTTAGACTCCTGCCCTTGTCGAGCTCTAGCAGCGAGTCGATTACCTCCAGGAAGATCTTTTCCTTTCCGAACCGTTCCTTAAGGCTTGTGTATGCCGACAGATGTGTCGCCTCTGTGACGTGGAAGATGTCGTTCTGGAGCCCGGTTCGTACCTCCCAGTCCTCACTGACTGTCCATTCGTGCCCGTCCCCGCTCTCTTTCGGAAGGTTGACGTATTTTCGACTGATTCCGTCGGCGACTAGGTTCAGGCGTCCTGGGCGATGTCGTACGTCTGTTATCTGGTGGGCTAGCACACCGTCTCGCCACCTCGCGTGCGTGGAGTTGAGCTTGTCGTTCATGAGATGGTCTCGCAGCGCCTGACAGTCCGTTTCCAGTTCGATAGGGTACCCCCAAACGACGTCCGAGAATTTGTCGAGGGAAAACTTCAGTGCCGCAAATTCCAGAAGGTAGGGTTTGTACTTCTCTTCTGTGACCGAGGTCCGTTTACCACAGAAGGCGACGGGGTGGATCCTCACAACCTCCTTCCCGTTCGGTAGGACTGTCTTGTGCTGTTGCGAGAGCATCCCGGCGAAGCCGAACTTGCATCCATCCGTCGTGACTATGAAGGGTGTTCCGTCGAACCGTGGGCCTTTCAGGACCGGCTCGCTAGTGAGCGCGACCTTCAGGCGTAGGAAGGCTCTGTCGTGTTCGGGTTTCCATATTCCCAGTAGGGAGTGTCCTTTCATAGCCCACCGATATGCCGCCTTCCCTTTACCCCTTGGGACGTCGAGACTACGCGCCAGGTCCGTGAGAGGCTGCGCCATGACAGCGTAACCCTTGACGAGGGATCTGAAATAGCCTGTCAGCCCCGTGAATGCCGTTAGATTCTGCACGTCAGTGGGAGTCTTCCAGTCGACGATGGCGGTTAGCTTGGTGAGATCGGGACGGATACCTTTAGGTCCTACGCGCGCGCCCGCGAAGACCGACTCTGTCATGAAGAAGCTGGACTTGGCGGCCGAGAGGGACAGCTTCTTCTCTCGCACCCGAGTGAGCAGTTGTCGGATGTTCCCCAGTTTGATGTCGAAGTCGTCGCCCGCCATACCGCCGTCGTCGACGAACAGCTCGAATAGGGTTCCTACCAGGTCGCCGAGGTTCCTTGCGGTCATCTCTGCAAAGGTGGATGGTGCCCCCGTGAGGCCGAATGGCATTCGCTTGTAGGAAAAGTATCCGCGGCCCTCGACGTAGAAGCAGATATATGGTCGGTCCTCCTCGGCCGTCTCGCACGCATAGAATCCCGCAGCAAAATCGAAGACGCTGACCCAGCGATGACCGCTGAGGCGCTGCTGTTTGGCCCGGATGTCACCTTGTGGCATCGCCGGTACCTTGGTGACCTTGTTCAGATCTGCGAAGTCCTGACAGACTCTCCATTTCGCGGGTTTCGCTGGCGCATCCAGTCCGCGCGCTTCTGGTACGGTCTCGCGAGGCGGTAGATTCTCGAATGCAGATGGGAATCCGGCCGTTACGCACTGGTCGTTCAGTTTGTATTGAAGTTCCTCGATGGTGAGGCCACCTCCTTCGTGTGCCTTCTTGGCCAGGGTGGTCGCGCCGCAGCATTTGACGTCCTTGTGGTCTATGGGCTCGATTATTCCCGCCTCCAGCATGTTGTCGATTACACTGTTATAATACTCCCTCTGTGAGCCGCTGAGTGGCCTCTGGTTCGGTTTGGTGCGGAATTTGGTGGTTTCGCGATCTGGTATGTTCAGTTTGTGTATGGCTCCGTCGACGGTGGTGACCTCGCTCAGCGATAACGCGAAACAGTCAGCGTATTCACGCAGAAGACTCACCGCCCTGGAGCGTTCGTCCTCGCTAAGATCGGTGCCCAGTGTGATCTCGCCGAGGACCGCGTCAACGCGTTCCTTCTTGAACGGATCCGTTTTCCGGGTCAGGACCGACGGCTTTAGGTTCATGGCTAGCAGGGGCTGTTCCGCTCCTGGGTGCTCGTCACTGTCCCCTGCAGCAGCGTCTAGCGTATAGACAGCCGACCAGTGTTCCTCTGGTTCGCCCGAGAGCTCCAGCGCGGTTCTAGGGGTATGTGTGTCAGAAACATATGTTTCGCGGTTGAAGTCAATGCCCGAGTGTACTTCCCTCGAGGGGGATTGCGAATCCCCCACCGAGTTTGCGCGCGTTGCCCTCAGGCGTTCGGTTCGAGCTTTCTTCACTCTTCTTTCCCTAAGCCACTTCGCTTGCTTCCTGTCCCCCCTCGTTCGTCTCGCTGTGAGCTGCTTCCCCAATCTCCATGCCTCCCGCTCTTCCTTGGTTCGTCGTAGTTCCCCTGTGCTCGTCCTTGGGTGTTCTACCACCACTGGGACCCATTCCTCGTCCTGATCACTCTCTTCTATTGTGACGACGCTCCCTTCAGCCTCCGGTTCTGTAATGGGTGTCTGCTGGTCAACCTGTTCCATCGCCACAATGGATTCTGGTGTCGAGACTTGCCTCGTGGGGGGTAACTCGTCCCCCCCGTGATTTGTCTGCGCCCAAGCCTTTTGCTTCCACTCCTGTGCTACGCGTCTCCGCTTTGTTCGCCCCGGTCGGGTCCAGGTTGGTGTATCCGGGGTTTCTGCTGTTTCAGGGTGTGGCTGGTCAAGCGGCTCCTGTGTTTCCTCTGATATAGTGGGTAAAACTTGCCTCGAGGGGGACGCGCGATGATCCCCCTTGAAACTTGTGCGCTGTTTGATATCGGTCGTGAGCCCGACAAGGAGCGGTGCCGCCACCCCTTTCACATTCGAGAACTGGTTCTCGAGCTTGACCCAGCCGTTCGCGTGTGGGATGTGGATGACATCGGGTTTATACTGGTGCATGGCCCCGAATGCCTCCAGTAGTGGTTTCCCGAATAGCAGTGCCCATGCGCCGCTGCTATCGAAGACCTCGAAAGCCCCCTCCCGACTCGTGTTCGCGACCACCACCGTGCCTTCCCATACACCAACTGACGGGACGAGGTGACCGTTCGCCATTCGGAGTATGCGACTCGAAATGCGCAGTGGTGCTAGTCGGCTGCTAACCTGTTTGAATAGGGTTGCGTCAATGGCGTTTACCATAGCCCCGTCGTCAAAAACGCTCCTGAACCGTACGACCTCCCCCTTGGGTCCCCTGAGCTGTACGTCGTGTACGAACGGTACGCTCTTCCTCCTGCTCTCATTCAAGCCGTCCACTTCATACAGATCAAAGATGTGTGATTCTCGATGTGACGAATACATAGATGTGTCTGGGATAACCGCCTCAACCATCGGTAAAGCTCCCTCCCCACGACTTGGGGTACACTCTGTTATGGACGGCTGACTCCCGTCCCCGCGCAGCGCCTCCTCTTGCCCGGGGACTGCCCTTCCGTCGGTTCCTGTGAGTAGTTGGGTCGCCGTCGGAGCACTGAGCTCTACGTCGACGACCCTTCCCCATTTCCCTGTCCCTGTGCTTCCATCTGTTCTCGCAGGAACTCGTGTACGATGTGGTCGTTGTACTCTTCGCGGCTCATCCAGGTCCCCTCCGTGACAAGGTTGACGGCGGTGCTATTCCCCCCAGGGTTGGTTGCGTTCTTCTTGATTGACGCAGCGATCTGGCGCCATCGACGTTCGAGCAGTGGGATCATGCGGGTGCTGGCGCAGTTGCCGCCCATGTGGCCGGTGCAGCCGCACTTCCAGCATTCCCCACTCGCGACGGGGCTGGAGCCGGGGGAGAGCGGGTAGGGGCGGTCCTCGTTCGGTCCTTTGTTCCCGTGTTTCGCCGCGAACTCGCTGACTTGGGCCTCGTACAGTACTTTGCCGGCTGCGGTGTTCGGGTGGATCGGTAAGGCGAGGTTTATGACGTCAGCCCAGCGGTCGGTTGCAGGTCGGTTGGCATAGGCGGGGGAAGCGGTCGGGGGGACGTAGAAGGGGTTTGTGTTCTGGGGGCTTGGTGTTCGCGCGATGTTTGTGTTCGGGGCGGGACCTTGGGGCAAAAGGAATCGCGGGGTGGGGCCGAGGTTCACGTTTCGCAGCGTTGCCGCGAGCACCTTCGAGGGAGTCTGCTGCTGCTTCCTCAACATCACTAACTCTTCCTTCATCATCCTCTGCTCTTCTTCCCTCGCCTTGTCCTTGTCTTCCCGCTCCTGATTCTCCCTTATCTTCTCCAACGATAGCCCCCGTACCTCGGTGCAGAACGCCGTCCAGGAAGTGTGGGTCCCGAGGAGCATCTTTACTGCGAGAGGTAGTGTCCCTCGCGTCGCGCTGATGAGGAGACCGCCGGTGTCCGGTATGGCGTCGGCCAGGCGCTCAACCTTGTCCGCCCATGCGATGTGCGAGAGTTCCTCGACCCCGTTGACAGTGACGCGCTTCCCAATATCCTCCGCCCGCAGAACGGTCGCTGCGAGCATCGCCCGCTTCTCCTCCGTCGTCTTCGCCGCTACTACCCGTTCCGGCCATTTCGTGCTGAAAGCCGCCTCGAGGGCGTCCCACGTTGACGTGGTGCTGGCGTCAAGGCCCTTGTACCAGGCGTGGGCGTCGCTACCCGCCTTCAGAGAGAGCCGTAGGAGCCTGCACTTGTCCAGGTCTGATGCGGCCTTGCCTATGAACTTCCGCTCGATGGCGTTGATGAAGTCCTGGGGGTCTTCGCCTTCTCGTCCTACGTTACCCCAGAACAGTAGTGGTCCGTCTTCTGGCATCTCGAATTCTGGGAGAGGAAATGTGGTTATGGGTGAGGGTGGAGGTGGAGGAGGTGGAGGTGGAGGCCACGTGAAAACCGGCGGTTGTGACTGGTCGGGGCTGGGTGTGCGCGAATCTGAGTCGAAGCCTGATGCGCGTGATTCAAAGCCGAATGAATGTGAGTCAAAGCTGGCGGGGGTGCTTAGCGTGAACGAGGATGCTGTAGACGGCACTGCACCGTTCTGTGTAGAGAGGATGGGCCGGCCTCCCAAGTCGCGGTTCAGTGCGTTAGCTCGTGGAGCCAGAATGATCCAAGGGCCTTGTACGAAGACGCTGTCGGGGAACGGTATGGTGGTGTGGGTGTTGCAAGACTGTGCCGGGGACACGTAGACAGTTGACGGTTGAGCGGTTGAGCGGTTGACGGTTGACGGTTGACGGTTAGCGGTTGGGCGAGATGGGAATCAAGATAACAATTCGGTGCCAGTAGCGCTGTGTGGAGTTCGAATCGCGCAGTTGTCACCAGATGGAGACGGCAGATCTGGCCGGCAGAGACACGCGTGGAGGAAGCCAAAAAGGGATGATGATTCGGTGAGCTGTCGCCTGCTGCCTCTCCCCGGTGCACTGCCACTACCGGCAGTGCCCGCTATCTAGTCTAATCTAGTCTAATCTAGTCTAATCCCTATCTAATGTGCTGTCTAATCTAATCCAGTCCGTTATCTACACGACCCTGATCGGTCAGGGCGCACGGTTACACCAGTTGCACGAAGCTGTTTGAGAAGTGATAAGAGTTCCTTTCTGCGAACAGCGTACTGGCTCGCAGAGAGCTCAGGCTTCGACTCCATCGTGGGGGCTGAGTGGAAAGGTCTCTATAAAAGATATTCCTCAGGTTATAAAGTCGCGATGAGCGCCTCTTTTATGATCGGCCTTTGTCTTCGGGTTCCCGAGTCAGACGCCAGGCGGGCATGCGGCTATGGAAGCACCGAAAGCTTAATATCCGCGGTCATATTATATTCACAGCAGACTTACGATGCCTTATTGAAAGGATTGGCAAAGAACAAAGAAGGAGATGGAAGGAGCAGAAAGGGAAGAGGTCCTACAGAAAGGAGGTACGTCCGCGTATATAGGAGAGACTGAGGAAACTTCAAGCGAAATTTGATATGCTTGTTTGAGGTGGGACGCGCCGGATGACAAGACCAAACAACAAAAATACACATTCTGAGCTTGCATCATCATCTCTATCGACGCTGAACAGGGGCGCGACATCCTCCCTCGGGACGAACCATTCAAGCAACTCCTTCTGGCGGAAATTTCACCTTGGCCGGGTTTGACATGGCGCGTCTCGCCGTTTGCATTTCCGACGATCTCAAGCTGTCTGTCTCCGGATTCGATCTATCGACTGCCTTTGTGGCTGATACCAGGAGACCATTACGACCATCGCCTAGGTCATCTCCGACAAGCTACACGCTGGTGTCGATAAGGCTGCAGTAGAGAGCTTGTGGAACGACGACAACGACGTTCTGAGCCACAGAGACGCATGTGTCCGCGCCTGGCTTTCCGCATGGTGAGCTTTCCGTCATATTTCTTTTCTTTTTGATGACCTATAATTTTGATTTGCAGCGTCGTCGAATGCAGTGCTACGACTCCGTCGAACGTGGTGAGAATCGACACAGGCCTTTTGAGGTCAGAGGTAGGTCTTTCGTATCGCATATACTGCCTCCACACCGCTGATACGTACTCCTTCGAAAGAAAATTGACTTTCTTGGAGAAATGGTCAGACAGACCTATGTGTTAGACGATGCAACACCCAAAGAAACCCGGAGCGAGTCCAACGGGATCAAGATCACCCACGATGGGATGCTCGAACTGTAGAATGCGAGGTACAAGGGTTAGGAGTAGTCGACAGGTAAGTCCTACCCTCCATCCAACCTCTAATCTCTTACTCAACGTGTCCAAGACCGTGATCACGACGAATGAATACAGGCTTTAAATTCATCGGCGAAGCTCGTGGAGCGAAAGGGCGAACGACCAACACTCGCTTCACCGGTCAAGCCCTATCCGGAACTCTCCAAAGAGTCCGCTGGTCGGCCGCCCACAGTCAACGAACCCCGGACAGGCCCGCCAAGAATTGCTGCTGTTACTTCTCCAAGGAAAGGCATCTAGATCTTCACAAGACGTCTAAGTTTATGATATCATCATCGGTTCATCACATAGTGATCACCATCCACCTCGCTTGCTCATTAGCTTGCATCACTTTAAAGGCTGTGTATTGAAAATAAACAGTGTGTAAAGGCTGTGTATCGAAAAATAAGCAGTGCGAGCGTTCAATCCGAGGCGATCTTAACACCACCCAAGAGATCAGTGGCGAAGGTGTCATGATAGAGATTTTCAGGTGACGGTGATCATGATCATCTAGAATGTCCCGCCGAGATCAGTACGGGTCCAAGAGGATGTCTCTGCTTGCGCGATCCGATCCTGGCCTTCGGCGATCGCATTTTTACAGCTGCTCACGAGGTGAGGTCATCAGAGCGCGTTGACAAGAGAAGATGGCGCCTGATGATTAGACCAACACCCTAAAAATCTCGTAAATCACCGATACGATGGATCAACGAGGGCGACACCTCAAGCGAGCTGACGAGGAAAATTGTTCTGCATCGCACGCGTCTCAAGAACTACAACGCCCAGTGGATCAGGAAGATTCGTAGAGATATCTGAGGCGTGCGTGGGTGTATGATAATCTTTTCGACGGCGCCCGGATCCAGAAAGAAAAGAGCTGTCCAGAAATGGCCGCTTCCAGAGCAATAGCGCTACGAACGATATATAAAGATACTCCATTTCGCAGTTAGCTGAGGCAAAAGCTGGTCTTTTCCCCTTGCCTAGAAAGCAAAACGCCCTCGATCAGCCCCGACGACTAAAAACCTCACCATGCTTTCACCACTCACCTCATCCCTGGTTTTCCTCACCGCCGTCATGTCTTCCATCTCCTCCACCTCTGCTCGGCCGACGACTGGGGTATTGAATGGTCGCTCCGCGATCGACCTCGTAGAATCCGGTATCCTACCAAGAGTTGCCGGGTGAGATCTGCTCTCTTCTAAATCACGAATCATACTCACCGAGATGACGCTTCTAGGTGTGATAGAGGTCTCCCATACCCAATAACAGAGACGGCCTGTGCCTTTCGGCCAAACTATGGTTTTGAACCAATCATCGACGGAAGGACAGGGGCCTGTAAGATTCCCAACAAGAGGAGCCCGGCGAATGGTTGGTGTTACGTCCAGATCACGAGTATTGGTCGTGCGAGGTCGTAGATAGAGAAGCATATTTGATGTGATTTGGAGAGACGCAGTGCTCTTGGTATTCTGCGAAGACGATAGAGGCAACGAGCTTGTCAATCTTCGTGATCAGCAAGATGGTTTTCGTCACCGATCAACGTTTCCGATATCCCGAACGATGGAGGCAGATCCAAAGATGTCCATCATGATCAGCGTCCCAAGTCACAGGGGAGAACGGCGCACTCATGCGTGGCGCGGTGTGCGGGCATTGATAGAGAGAGCCTCCGAGAATTACCGAGGCCACAAATGAAGAACAAGCCGATGCTATACTTTCCGGTGTGATTGCTGAATCCCGCGTAGTTTAGAGAGAACATGTCCGAGTGAAACTTCCATATCGCGAACGATCACAAGTGTCCGTAGTTCATAAGGGGAACAGCAGTCTTTAGAACAGCAGACCAATTAGGCGAATGTATGCAAAGCCGTAAAACTTGAAAACATGGTGGTCAGTGGTCGGGAGTTACTAGTCAGGAGGCGATTATTAGGGCTATTGGGTTCGACTCCATACATCACCAAACAGCTGATGTGATTTTAGTGCCGTGGCTGTGTTGCCTTGAGATGATGATGAAGTCAATTTTTAACCGCCGGCAAGCTACACTACAGAGCTAAGAAGCGGGGATAGCTAAGTATCCGTAAAATAAAGTAAAGTAAATAATTGGTCTTTTGTAAGTATGCGGTGGGATTAGAATTCTCTTCCTGTACGGCAGATCGTTCGTCGTGGTGCGGCGGGTTGGTGTGAGAATGGAGTGGGAGTAAGGTGCATATTGAGTCCATAAGTATTAGGCATGGCATAGAAGAGAAATAGAAAAGAAAATGAAAAGGAACTGTCCCAGTATGAAACTCGCCGGCGCGCTGTCGCCTCTTGTGGGCGGGCGGCCGTGTGTGTACCGCTCGAAGGGTTTTTTGTTGTTGTTGGTGTGTTAAGGCCGTTGGTGGGCCTGTTGTTTCATCGGCTGGGCGTCCGTGCCCGTCTTCCTACACTCTCAGATTCCATCTCCTCGCTCTCTCCTTTCGTTTCCCTCGGCCCCGTCTACTCCTCTTCCTTCTCCTCCTTCGTCTTCATCGTCGTCTTCCTCGCTCTCTTCTCCTCCGTTCCGCCTCCCTGTCCTCTCCCACCAGCGCTCCTCCTCTTCTTCTTCACTGTCCTCGTCATCCATCTCCGGCGTTTCTGGTGCGTTGCGTGGATGTCCCGTCTTCGTGAAGGCCCCGGATTTGGTCAGGAATTTGATGAAGACCTCGAGGCCTTCCTTCGTGCCGAGTAATTCGGATAGGTCGAGGTCGGGGAATTTTTCGGTGAGTGTGGTTCGGTGTTCGTTGTATCGTGGACATTCGGTGATGACGTGTATACGGGTTTGGTAGTTTTCGCCGCATGGGCATTCTATGGCTTCAGTAGGTACAAACTTAGCGTAGTACTCACCTATAAAAGCATGTCTGGTTCGGCACTGTGTAAGTCTGCTGAAGACCTCACGGGGGGTCGACTTGACATGGTCTTTGAGTTTCCATGCTGGTGGGAATTGGTTGGCGATGCCGAACCCTCCCGTTGGTGGTGTTCGACGCCAGTCCTTGGTCCATCTGTCGAGGATCCTGGCTTTCGTTCTACGGCGTGCATGGGTTAGTGTGACAAATTCTTGCTGCCAGAGCAGCGCTCCTTCTTTCGCCTCTTCGTCCGCTCGTTCGTTACCTTTCACGTCAGTGTGTCCGGGACACCACTCGACATGTGTTGTGTTCCTGGGGTCGCGGTCGAGGAAGTCCGTGATGACTTTGTTGAAAGTCCGCATGTTGTATTGTCCTGGTGCGGTTTTCGGTTCGAAGACCGATGTGACCGCTGCGGTGTTGTCTGCAAATATGTGTAAATGGGTAACTTCGGGGTGTCGACGCGCAAAGGCTGTGCCCTCCTTGGCGGCTGTTACTAGACCTGTGAGCTCCGCATCGTATACCTCTGCGGTATGGCCCATGCCGCCTCGCCGGGTGATCACCTCCTTGTCGTTGTGGTACCCCACGACTCCCCATCCAACATTCTTCTTGCCTTCGTCGTCGTCGTCATCCAGCATAGAGCCATCGGAATATAATAGTAGTCTGGAACGATCAGTTAGTAGGTCTACGATACTTTCATTATGAGCCTCAGCGGCATCTTCTTTTTCGACGCCGGGTTGAGCCCCGCTAATGGTCAGTCTGTCTCCAAAGTCCCGCGCGGTTTTGCGCCATGGGGGTGCGATGAATGGTATGACCTTTTCGCCCCCCGTCGGGTGGTAGGTGCTCGCCGCGATCGATTGGAGTTGGGTGGGTTTCTTCGCCTTTTTGCTGCGTGAGGGTTTCTGCGAGGGTAGAGGTGGTGGTACTGTGGGCGCGTTCCCATCTCGCCATTCGTTTGGGAGACGTTGTAGGATTGGGCTGGTGGTGTGTAGCTTGTGTAGGCGGTCGGCGTACCTGGCATTGGCCAGGTCTAGAGCTAGGTTGATTGGTGGGATCGCGAGATCCACCTCCAGCGCTTTGATTGGTGTCGTTCTGAAAGCGCCGGCGATGTGACGTAGTGCTGTGTTCTGTACCTTTTCGAGGATGCTGGTGTGCGTCTTCTTGCCCGTCCACCAGACTGGGCTGGCATAAGTGAGGACAGGGACGATGCATGCTCGGTAGAGCGTCCTTAATTCGACCTGTGAGAGTCCCCTGACTGTGTTAGCTAGCATGCGCGAGCCACGGACGGCGTTACCCGCACGGTCCGCTAGGATGCGGACGTGTTGGTTGAACGTTAGTCGTCTGTCAATGAAGAGTCCAAGGATCCTGATAGTATCGCCTGCGGCGATCGATACCTCGGTGTTGTCTGCGCTTGGGAGGCGGATGTTGGGGGAGTAGCCTTTGTCGCGGCGCCATGAATGGTGCATGAGCTCGGTTTTGGCCGCTGCTGTGGCTAAGCCGACGCTGACCAGCCAGTGTACCACGAATATGAACGCGCTTCTGAGGAGTTTGATGTTCGTGTCGAGGGAGTCTGACGAGACGCGTAGCGTCCCGTCATCGATGTACATGTCGAGTGTCGTATCTGTGGGGTGGTCAGGTAGCCTTGGTGGTCGTGGGCCTCCTGGGCGCGGGGCCGGGGTTTTGCGTTGTTCCATTAGTTCCTGCAGTTCAGCTGAATATATAATTGATAGAATGGGCGAGACCGGCGATCCCTGAGGAATGCCGTTCTTTACTGGCTTCATAGCCCCTCGACGCCCGTCGAGGCAGACAGACGCCTCGCGGTTGCTGAGGAAAGAGGCAACCCATTTGACCAGGGGAAGGGGGATCCCCTTGCGTCGAAGCTCCCGGAGGAGTCGTTCGTGGTTGACATTGTCGAAGTATCCTGAGATGTCAAATGTTAGTACGGATGTCACTTTTCCATGGTTGTGAGCGGCTTGGATGTCCTCGATGTGGGTGAGTAGCGCGTCGTTTGTGCTGCTGCTGGGACGACCGCCGAACTGGTTGGGTGGGACCAGGTCTTCCCTCCCGACCATGTACGCGAGGCGACGTGCAACTATCCCCTCGAGCACCTTGCCAAGGCACTCGAGAAGCTGTATCAACCTGTATGCGCGTGGTTCCGAGTAGTCAGGTTTGTTGGGCTTGCGGAGGGCGACTGCGATGGCGCGTCGCCAGAGCGCGGGGTGGTGGCCTGTCTGTACGCAATGATGCATGAGTGCGAAGATGATGTCCTCGCTGGACTCCCATGCCCAGCGGACAGTGGAGAACGTCTGTTGACTTTCGCCAGGTGCCTTCTTCGTGCTGTGTCGATAGATGGCCTCCCTTACCTCCGTCCGTGTTAGTGGGATGTGTGCTTTGTCGTGGGGTTGGTGTTGGGTGAGGTCTGGTGGTTCGTTGTTTTCGAGTGGTGGTGGGGGTTGGAAGAGGACGTCGCGTAGTGCGTCGCACTTGTCCTCGTGTTCTATTGCGGGGTCCTGGTTCGGGCGTTTAATGGCTGGGGATGGGTAATTTCGGGTGCCTTTGGACCACTTGCGGAAGCCCCATATCTGGTCGGGTGTGGCCTCCTCCAAGGTTTTGGTTACCCATTGGCGACGTTCGTGCTTGAAGAGTCTTCTAAAATAGTTAGTGGTTTTACGGAGTTGGCGATTAATTACCTCGCACTGGGCACCCCAGCGCGTCTTGTGGGCTTCTTGCTGCTTGCGTAGAGAGGTCCTCTCTGTGTTGGCGGCGTCGAGGTCTTCGGACCACCAGGGTTTCGCTTTTTTGGAGGGGCGCTTCTCCTTGACGGTGTCGGCAGTGGCTACCTTCATCGCCTCGGTGAGAAGGCGGACATCCTCGTCCAGTTCGTCCGATGAGCGCGGTTGATCGAGTATCTGGAGGCTCTGCCAGCGGTCGTAGTTCTTCATGAGCTCCCCGGTGAACGCAGCCTTCCATTCCTTGGGTTCCGCGTCCTTGAAGTTGTATTTGGTGCCGGTTATGTTGTCGATGACTGTGCTGCCGTGGTCGATGACCCAACGGAGGGCGTGGTGGTCGGAGCCGCAGGTGATCTCGTCGTCCACTGTCCACTCCTTGGTGACGTCGAGCGCAGCGGCGGCGGGGTTGGCGAAGGTGAGGTCGATGACCGTCTTCGCGCCCCGGTTCCTGTGTTCAACGTAAGTGGCGATACCTTTCTCATTCATAAGCGTGTATCCACGTTCCCTCAGCCATTCGACGAGGTGGTGGGTCTTTGTGGATGGTGGTCGGTTGGATATGCTCCAGTCCGGGTGGTGTTGGTTCCAGTCGCCGCTGATGATGACGGGGTCGTCTACTGGAAGGCGCAGTGCCTGTAGCCTCACCGACGCGTCGGAACGACGGGCGTTCGACCCAGAGGCGCGGGGCTGGCTGTAGATGTTGACGATGGTGGTGGTCGGGTAGTTGGCTTGTTGTATGTCGAGTACCTGGATATCGAGGTCTTTAGCTATGTCTGAGCGTAGAGTTACCGTGAAGTCAGGCCTAGTTTTGACATAGGCCATGACTCGGGGGCGTTGGCCTCGGGGGATACTGGCTACGGGTAGTATGGGTGTCCAGGCGGTGTGTGAGACTGGGCCGACTTGGTCGGTTCCAATCCTGTCCCACCATGGTTCGGTGACGAGGATTAAATCGAATCTAGAAATATATGCGTTCAGTAATGTATGGCAAACTTGGTTGCTTCGGTTAGTGTTCAACTGTAAAATTCGGATGGGTTTCGTCTTCATAGAGGTATGTTACCTGAGTTCGGGGTCGGGGCGCTTTGAGCGGGGCCGTCGAGGGCCATGGTCACGTCTGATTCTTCCCCGAGCCCCATGTACCGGTTGGCGGTTTCTTCTGCGTTGTCGTCGGCTGGCGCCTTCTTCTTGCGCTCTTTCTTCTTCTCCCCTTGTCCCTTCCTGGGTTGGACGACCCCCCACCCCGTCTCGAAGCCATCTTCCTCTCCTTCTCCTCCCCCTCTTCCCCCGTCCTCCCTCGTGTCCATCTCCACCTCCCCTCCCCTCCCTCCACTACCTGCCTCCACTCCCATGGGCACATCCCCCTCCATCGTCCCACTCCTATCCTCCGCTGCTTTCACGCTTTCCTGCTGGGCTGTCGACTTGGGTTTGGTCGTTTTGCGTCTGGGGGGGCGGGTCGTTCCTCCGCCAGTCGTAGTTTTCTTGGCGTCTTTGTCGCTAGACGTTCCTGCTGCTCGTGCGCATTCTGGGCATCTGCGATCGGTGGCGGGGTGTTCACCACTGCAGTTCGCGCATTTGAGGGTCGTCGAGGTGGTGGGAAGGTGATCCTTCTCTGCGTGGTTGCCTGCGCAGATTCGGCATTTGACTTGGGCGTGGCACCGTCTGACGTGGTGGCCGAGTCCCCAACAGTTGCTGCACTGCAGCACTGGTGGTCGGTCCGCATGCTGGACGACTTCGCAGAATCGTGCGTACGCGGCGATCCTCTTGGTCGCCAGTAGCGCGTTGGCGTCATCCTCCGACATGAACTCGAGGACTACGGAGGAGTAGTCCTGGTCCTGGAGAGCAGCCTCGGCCTTCATCCATTTCGGAGGTCCTAGCGGGTTTACCTTGCCTATAATCGGGTTGTTGAGCGCGAGCTCTTCAGCGATTTCCTCGGGAGTGTGGACCCGTCCGTAGTCACGTCCTGTCCAGATGCCATTAATCCTGACTTTGTACCGTTTGTCGTCGGTGAGCAGCTCGATCGTGTTGGGCGGCGCGTCGGCTGGGGTAAGGATGTCAATGAATTTATCCGCGTGTGTCTTCAACTCGGCGCCGGTTTGGTCTTCGCGCAACATGAGGATGAGGTTCGAGCGGTGGTTATAGCGGGCGGAGGCGACCCGAAGGTGCTTCGAACTGTTGTGCATGGCGAGGCGGTCATTGATGTGGGTGACGGCCTGCCTTTCCGACAGGCGGTTCTGGGCGAGGGAACCGTCGCGGGATATGGCGATTAGGCGAGCGGGGTGGTGTGAGTCGAGTGGGGTTTTGGGCATGGTTGGGCGGCTGGCGGTAGGGACTGGGGGGGCTCTGCTCGGGACTTTGGCAGGCTTGTATACTGGTCCTGTGGCTTGGACTGTCTTTGCTCCTTTGGGATCGCTGGGTGTGCTGTTGCTGTTCGACGCGGTTACAGGTTTCGGTTTTGCTGCTAGTTGCTCGGTCAATGATTTCACGGCTTTGGAGAGATCGTCCAGGACTTTCATAGTCCTTCCGTCGTCCTGTAAGTTATTGGCAGAGTCAGCCACTTTGCCGGAAGGGGACTTCGTACCTGATTCCGCGAGCAACGCGGGATGGAACTTTGCCGTGATGGCGTATGCCAAATGCAGGGTCGTGTCTTGCCAATTGTGGTGGTCCGAAAACTGGTGCAGGCTGTTCACCACCAGCTCGAGTTGAGCCGCGACGAATGATTCGTTTAGGGTGGCTGGCGCTGGTTGGACGTGTTGGGCGTGTTGGGCAGGTGCGTACATGTCTTCATCTTCATCGCTGTCTTCACCATCGGTCATCGTGACGTCGGGTTCAAAAGTCCCCTTTTGGAGGAGATGCAGGGGTGCGATCTGTCCTTCAGGGCGGGGTCCAGATCTGAGACGATTGGTGGGTGTTTGTGGGGAGGGGTCGGCGTGTAGTTTGCGTTTCCCGGTGCTTTTCCGTGGTGTGCGGGAGAAGCGGACACGTTCTAGGGCGCGCTGGGCGTCCTCAGGGTTGGGTGGTTTTTTACGGATTGTATTTACGCTCGAACTCTGCATTTTGTCTACAGGAGAAGTGTCCTACACCACCCACTGAGCGTGGGAATTTTGCTAGTGGTGGTGGTACCGGATCAAGGAGCGTTGTGTGTTGCCTTGAGAGCACGGGTTCCGATGACAGCGATCACCGCATCTCTCCCAACTTGGTCTCGATATCCTCCCCCGTCCTCCGGACTCAAGTCGGTGAATGCCACAACTTATTGTTTGCGCGCCATCATCCCTCAGTCACCTTGAAACGCATACCATTACATTGCGGCCTTGCCCTTCCCTTTTGAATACCGAGTACCCCCTCCGCCACCACGGCGAGGGCAGACCGCGTACGTTACTGTACAGATCTTTGACAGGTATTCATTTCAGCCTCTTATATTCATTCCTAGGGGCGATCGACACATCTCATCGCGAATTTGGAGGGATTGCGGCTTTTGCTTGACATGAGTTCCCATATTCACATCTAGGGTACGTGAAGGATGGGATTGAGAGACCATGATTGCTGATGATGAGCTCTATGTCGTAGATTTTGACGCGCAAATTTTGCCTTGGCAGGGGACAACGGGCTGCTTCCGGGCAAGTCATCCCGCAACTTTGTGTGGCATCGCACCGAACTCTAGTCACGCATGTCATGGAGGCCCCTTTCGGTCTCGAACGGGAGCATGGGTCGAACAGCATCTACCATATATAGGGGTCGTATAAGAATCGACGACCACCAAGTCCTTGTGCGTACTTCTCTCCCCCTCCTCGTCACCTATATACAAACATTCGGAAACATGCACTGCGCCCTCTTCCTCGCCACTCTTGCTGCGTTCTCTACGCTCGTTGGGGCTTCTCCCTTGGAAGCTCGCCAACCGGGATGCCACCCTAATTTCGAGGGCGTCGGCGTATCCGTCGTTTGGGACCAGTCGCCTTTCGCCATTCGCGAATTCGTACCTGGTGATGTCGGTGCCAACATTACCACCACCATCAACGAGTTCCAACAAACTGCGGAGTTCCGCTTTGAACAAACCGGCGCTTTCCCCGCCCGCTACATCGCGAAGTGAGTCGCTTGTTCACGCTTGTTCACCCTAGCACTGCCCACTAACCTCGTAATCAATCTCAATCTCCTCTTATAGGAAGCTCGGAGTTCCTGCTAACAATATGGTCATTGGAAGTGGGACCAGTGTTACCAACAACCAATTCCTGAACATCGAATACTACAATTCGAATG
This sequence comes from Lyophyllum atratum, assembly GCA_014905825.1. Classification (NCBI taxonomy): domain Eukaryota; kingdom Fungi; phylum Basidiomycota; class Agaricomycetes; order Agaricales; family Lyophyllaceae; genus Lyophyllum; species Lyophyllum atratum. Next base: position 1,501,023 of record JACGCN010000012.1, read on the forward strand.
ACCCGTTAGTGCATACCTCTCTCCCCGCGCTTCATGTTCTCGCTAACCCGTTTGACCCTTTTCAAGGACCCAAGTTTGGGATGTCACCTGCGACGTCTGTGGAACTAACGCCTGGTCCTTACACGGCATGTTCGCCAGCGGCTGCACCATCAAGTCCTCGAACCTTGGCCTCTGTGCCCAAGTCGTTACCAGCGTTCCTCGTGCACATACGGCCCCGTCTTTCTTGCTGCAGCTGGTCAGCTGTAACGGTGCGGCCCCAAACCAGAAATATCAGTTCTGGATGGCCTAGGACTCCGTCGGTACACTTGTCGGGCGGTTTGAGGGTTTCTTCAGATGGACGCATGACATACACGCATGTTAGGTTTCGCACATATGGACGATTGATTTTTGATATTTTGGGACATTTTGATAGCATCGATACATGAAAAAGGACTTCACAAAGAGTGTATATAGACAATCTTATCATTGTGACGGTGGGTGTGCGAATGAAGTTGGCGCGTTTCGCCATCTTCTTTCCATACGATTACATAGGCTACAGTGGTTCGCTGCTTGGGTATGTCTTAAGCTCTGATTTTTCTCGCTCTCCTCATCATTCGTTTCTTATCGATTCAAGCCACGAACACGATGACAGCAGAATGCTCCTGTGCATATGGTTACTAGACTTCCGAAACTTTCTTCATCCTTCAGCTTTGAACCTACGCGACAAGAAAATTGCCTCCGAAAGTCACCAGGGGAAATCTGGGATCCGTTCCGTAATACAAGACGCCATCGATGACCTATCAGTATAAGGATAGCAGGTCAACCGGGGTCCGGGTCCTCGAGTGGCTGTGTATCACGTGCAGTCGTGGGTGTGATCCCACTGCCCGCTGTCCTCCGCTGTCAGTGTCACTTGTCCACCGATGCATGCTTCGACTTGCACTTTAACTATGCACTAGACGGTGAATATTGATGCTGACGAGGTCCCCGGGTAGCACATCCATTAAAGTACGTCTCGCAGTGTTGCATGGTGACGAAGACGAGCAGCTGTATTTTTTGAACTCACAACTTGCTCACGAGTCATAACAGAGGCACCCTTGTTCAACGCTCATGGATCCGTAATCATCGATAGGCTTGTCGACGCGCTTAAACACGCAAGGATGCATGGACCTTAACTTATGGACGACCAGTGTCCTGACCAGGTAGCTTCAGGTCTATCTGATCTGAGAACGACGAATACAGTCTCGCGTGATATTTCTGTCAATTCCTTGATCGAAACTTGTCATTTCCACGCCGTTAACTATCGAGGTCCTAATCAAGTGCTGATCCTGAACAGTGAGATTCTGTTCTTACTCTTTTGGCCCTCTTCTCATTCGACATCTGTTTATATGCCATATGGCCGTCCTCGTCAGTAATCGAGGCACGTAGACTTGGCAGGCTCGTCTGCCATAATGCAGCGTGGTACTCCTTCCCAAGTCTTCATGAAGGCAAGGATTTTGCCTATATCAGCATGGAATGCTTGGTGTCGATCTATCGAGTCTCTCCGCTTGTGCAGTAGCTCAGTGGCCATCTAACGGGTGTCGTACTATCATCAGCCCAGCATGATGTTCACCGCCTTCATATCGCCTATTTTACTGCTCCTACCCTCCGTTGTAGATGCAGCCCGCCCTGTGGGCCATCGCGGCCACAACGACTGGAACAAACCTTGTTTCGATGGTGAATGTTTTTACGATCTCCCGGACGCCGATAGACGAGGCACCGGATCCTTGAAACTAGTGAGTCTCGATTGTCCTTCTTTCTTTGTAGTATTACTGATTCGACTCCGATATACAGTGGGGATCCCCGAACGCGATTTCAGACATCACTGCCGCTGCTGGCTGGACTATCATCGGCTGTTCTCCAGACGCCCTCGTCCAAGATATACGCATCGTTTGTAACAGTGATGAAGCTGAATTTCGCTGCAATCATTTATATCGTTCCATTGGTGCTGCCGGGAAATTGGTTCGCCTTCCGGAGGAGGTATGCTATCGACTGAACTTCATGACCTTCGATTTCTGACACGTCAATAACAGTGCGGCAAGAGTGCATTTGCCCGTGTAGCTAGAGCTTGGGTGCCGAAGGACCAATCTATTCCGAGTGATATCGCGCAACGCATCGCGCGTCGCGCGGGCGTGCAGCCTCTTGTCATGGCGCTCACACTCGACACTAACTTTGCCGCGATCGACCCTGCAATGTGAGCATTTCCCTCCTCTACCAACATATCCGGAATCGCATTCTCTTGCTAATACGCCAATACCTTTCGTTTTTAGCACTGGAGTAGTTTCTATCGCGATTACAGGATCGACCATTCCCGGTGCAGAAGGAAATTTGACAGTAACGCCACCGACTGCGACAGGTCTCCGCAGAGGTCTTTTCTCTTGGATTAAGGACGCCTGGGACAGTAAGCTCTCTCTTCCTGATTAAGAGATATAAAGTAACCAACGTCGATTTCAAAGAGTTCAATAACTTCGACAAATCCATCACCGAGAATCTTCCGCCCCTCCATATTGCGAAGACCTTCCCCATCTTCTCTCAATCAATCTCCTGCCCAGGTCCACCAGCGTTCGACGCCTCCATCAAAACAGATATAAACGTGAATGCCCATGCCGTAGTCTCTCTTGGCGTAGCGGCAGTCGGGACCATCGTTCCCCCTGAGTTGACTGAGTTTGGCGCCTTCGTGGGATTGGACGCGCAGCTGCAAGCTACCCTTGCGCTCGTCGGCAATATTGCAGGTAGGGCGGATAGTGCCGAGCTCACCCTCTTTCAGACCGGCCTCCCAGGTCTGGATTTCCCTGGGTGAGCATCTCTCATCGTTTCTGACATTCTTCTCGGAATTGACAAATTGTATATACATAGAATCCTCACCATTGGGCCGACCTTCAAGATCATCGGCCAAGCAACAGCTAACGTCGACATCGGCGTTGACATGAGGGCTGATCTCTCCTATACCATCTCCGGGGCGAAGATTCTCTTCCCTCCCATCCCCGACACAGCTTCCACAGGCATCTTTATCCCTGGCACCGCACGTGTGTAAACTTTCGATGCATATGCCAACTGATGAGTCACGTCTGATACACCGTTCATCAGCCCTGAAGCTCTCTGTGAGCGGTAACCTCGCCTCCACTGCCTCCGCCTTCGCGCACATTAAGCCCCGCATTGACCTCGGCATCAGCGCGCTCGGCGGCATCGCCGAGGCGACCGCCTTCGTCAACCTCGACGCCAGCGCCTCCGTCAACATGAATCTCAACGCTGATGGCAATGCGGGAGGTACCATCGACACCCCGACCGGTGACACGAGTGGCGGCGCGAGTGCCAGTGTGACCGGATGCATTAGGGCGGATGCAGGTCTGCATGCGAACGTTGGGGCTGATGCGTCGTTTTTCGCTCTGTTTGATAAGTCGACGGTGGTCTCCTTGTTCGCGGAAGACTGGGAGGTGTTCCAGGTATGTCACGAGCTCTGTCTTGTTCGAATTCGTACCCGGTCCTCACTCACTGCTGGCGCAGGAATGCTTCGCTGCTCAAACCCAATCTGGGAACATCGCCATCGCTGGATCGGTGCGGGCACCGTTGACGCCGATATTCAGTCGGACCCTCGCGCCAGTATTAACACCACCGGTGACACCGGTGGTTACTTTCCCTCTGCTGGCGCCGCGACCTACCCGAACTGTACTCACGCCACTGCCAAGAAGTTTGGCCAAAGAAAGTCGTGATTTATCGTTTGCGTGCCCATCCTGGGATGATGATGCGCCAATGGTTCCCGTGGTGTAAGCCTTACTCGATATGTTAGTCATTCATCTGGTGCGGTACTCGGGTTGTACTTGTATTTTCGTAACCTGTCTATAGCGTTGACTGGAAATGTGCAAGAGGGTAGATCCCTGCTACGAGCAGGTCAGATAGCAGCTTCCGTCCTTGAGTAACTGCTGCGGTGCTGGCCAGGTTCCGAAGATTCGAGATGACCGGGGTTTCCTGGCGGTGGAAGATCCAAGTCGGCACTTGATAAGTTTTATCACATATACCAACTATTCACCCATAGCAGGTGCAGAATGCTCTCTGATAGAGTTTGGAGAGGCCTTTTTGACCGCCCAGGATGGGTGTTTCTGCGTTAAAACACCAGGTGAGCATGTAGGGCATCACTCAAAATATATTGCAACACTCTAAGAGTGCTCAAAAATTTCTAGTAAGTCAGAGAGGGGTAGGGGGAGGGTGTGCCGACCTTGTTAGAGTTTGGAGAGGCCTTTTTGACCACCCAGGATGGGTCTTTCTGTGTTAAAACACCAGGTAAGCATGTAAGGCATCATGTAAAATATATTGCAGTCTTCTGAGAGGGGTCAAAAACTGTTAGTGAGTCACACCAAGGTAAGGGGATGCAGTTTACCGGAATATGTTGTCCCCAAAAAGTAAGAGGAAGTGAGTGACATCAATTCACATCACGTTGGGGGTATACTACTGCATCAGAGAACTCTTAACTACGGGAATTTCAGATCTTAGAACATGTCTCTCACTTAAAACTGAGGTCATTCCGCATGAGAGATAGCCATCATGCAAAATAGCGAATCGCGTTTCAACGCGTCGAGCGCGTTGCGTACAAGTATTTACGCGCTCCAACAGCAAGGTTGAGACCACGATTGTATAGCTTCCACATATGCTGTGTTTCTAATTTCTACATGTATAGGGTCCTAAATGTACATAGAAGCGGATAGTACATAGCCCAGAGCTTAGTGGTTGACCCCCCGGATGTTATACAGGCATTCGTGCCAACATCGACGCGTTGTTTACAAGTATTGACAGCTCGAGTGAGATGACAGGAAGTTGAAGTCAAGTTGAAGTAGGTATTGGAACACAAATTAGTTACGGTTGTGTGTATCCTTAGGGATTTATCATTCCATACTATTTTATCTCATTTAGCAGCGCGAGAGACATATGCGAGGGGTCTACCCTCTCTGGGTTGCGATTATCTCACGGCGGTCACGTGCACGGCTCACATGCCGGATGTCCAAGAATGTCAAGTCTTTTGGCTATGTAAGACCTCGTTCGATAACACTCCCCGATTCTGGTGGTCAGCCGAGCAAGCAAGGGAATACTGAACGGTGACGGTTGACCTCGTACTCCATCGCTATCGCTGTCAACACGTTTCAGGCCCTGCGTGACGCGCATTTTTCACGTGGCGGACACCTGCACCAAGTTAGCACCTATCCAAGATTTGGCACTCTCAGACGCAATCCACGGTGATTGACTTCCCTCGCGTCAGCAAAGTAGAGGTTTCGGCTGCAGTGATTCAATGCGAAGGTGTGTACTCCGACAGTACAATTGCCTTCAGATATATTGTGTTTGGTAGGCAGGCTCCGACATGATCAGTGAAGGGGAGGCAAGAGCTCAGGCGATAGTTGCGGTAAGCTCGGGTAAGTGGCAGGAATTGGCCGGTGCATAGCTTGGTCCCACTAATACAATGATCCTTCAAGACATACATAATTTGAGCCGCGCTTCAAACACGAGTCCAAAAGCATGACTATCAATAACTTACATGGGCTTTGAGCCAGTTTTGTAACATACTAACATGTCGTTGACCAACACGCTGCGGTAGGCGGTGGACAAAACATGAATTATTTCAGCGGACCGGCGGGAATTCTGTCTCACTTTTACATAAAGGCAAGCCTCGTGTCATTTTTCATCACATACACGCAGCGTACATGCTAAGCACCGGAAGCGAACGGAAGGCACGAGTATTCTACTTACCCCCTGAAGATGCCTCCACTTGATCACAGCACCCTCCTTCCTCTAACAACCTGAACAGCGCCGACGGGCGAGGTTGTCGAGGCTTGATATATAACCTCGTCAGCCGGGAGTTTCAAAGTTGATTGAGACGTGCCTCCCTTCTTGCATCTTCGGATAGTTTGACGCGCCATTGGAATATATATACGTCCAGATGTCGCACAACATTCCGGTACCACCATCGACAGTGCGCCTAATTTCATTTTTCTGTCCTACCAAATGCGTTAATCCTTGTTTCTGGCAGCGAACGGAAGCGCACATCCCTCGGGGTTTTCAAACTTCTTTCTTCAATGCGCTAGTCGCGACAGCCCTGTTTCGATGCTGGCATATCCTCCTTTTCTTCGCCGCATGGGCCACCCTTATTTCCGTTCTCAATGCACAAGGCCATGAGTTGTTTATAGAGCCCACACTCCTGACAGTGTATGTGGCACGACCTTCGGCTTGGTGCTAATGGACTGACTGATAGGTCTTTCGCAGAGCTGGTACGGTCTTGGGTTTCGTGATATCATACAGGACAACCGCGTCGTTCGAGCGGTACAATGAGGGCAGGAGGTTGTGGTCGCAAGTGATTATAGCGAATCGCACCTTTGCGCGGACGACTTGGTTCCACATTCCTGGTACGTTCACAATTAATTTCTCAAGAAATCGACATTCAACTGAGTTACGTTTAGATCAGCCTGCAACGGTAGAAATAACGGCGGATGAAATGGCTTCACGATCCATGATAGAAAAAAAGACCGTGATCAATCTTTTAGAAGCATATGCGATTTCCCTCAAGCATTACCTTCGGGGCGAGGAGGGCATTTACTATCAGTAAACGTCTCTCTAATCTCGCCGCTTGACTTCGATACTGAACCAGCCTTCCAGGGACCTCTACCACTTGATCAAGTTCCTTCCCCCATATGCCCTACCCGCAGGCATCCCCCCGGAATCTGACCTGAGGTCGCAAGAATTCATGAACGGAGTCGCCAGCCCCGAAAACCCCGTGCTCCCCGCGTCACCTAGTTCCAACTCCTCCCTTCACCAACGGAGCCATACTTCCTTCACCGAGCTGCTCCCTGCTCCCGTGACGTCGCCAGCCTCGAGGACAACCACGTTCCCGAAGCGGCCGGCTCGACCGCCCCACCAGACTAAGACCACATTGTCTCAAGGCAACGAGAAATTCCTGCTGCCTGCGCGGATGCCACCGAAGTACCACATCTTCGACCTGTTCCCATTCTCGCTGTTCGTGAAGTGGCTTACGAAACGTGGGCGGGAGATGAAGGGCATGAAGGCTGCGAAACTCAGGGCAAAGATGCGCCAGAACGCGGTGACGCATAATTTGCCGCTGGAGATATCACTGTACCTGGTGCGTATCTATTTGTGAATAACTTCTCCGATGGGGTGCTGCTGAGAAAATGGACAGAGCTCGTACATTGCCGCGTTGCAGAATAGGAAGCAGGCTGATGCGCAGACAATCAGTGTGTTGGGTCTGATTTATTTTGCAACGCACCGACTAATGTATCTTCGTGTAGATGCACTCCTGCAGTCTCTGAATCTGCTTGTGGACGCGCTCGCTGGTCTGGAACGCATCCTCACGAACCCGATCCCCTTCTCGTGAGCATGCCCGATTGTCTCATGCTTCCCATGCTAACTGCCACCGTGAAAAGGTACTCTATCCATCTCTGGGTAGTCACTGACATCTACTGCTTCATCTTGGTACGACCTCACACTTGATACATCACGCTACGTCAACTGACCATCATTTTGGTTCGTAAAGCCATTACAAATTTGGGATTCCCTGAGATGGCTAACAATTCCTGGGACTGTGATTCTTGTAAGCCGGCGTTACTCTCTACCACAGTGACTCTTTGACTGACGAGGTCCTAGTCGTTCATGTTTTTCGGGTTCTTGGTCGCTGGTGAAGAAATCGAAAGTGAACCTTCGTCTTCGTCCATTCTGGATCAATAACTGACGTCCCCATAGATCCTTTCGAATACGACAAAAATGATCTGGTATGCCGCTCGATAATCGGCTCGTCTGTGATACACTGACAGTTCTATTACTATTAGAATCTCGACCATTTCACGCACAACATCATCCGTAAAGAATTGCAGGCCATCACATCAGCCCCTGCTCCTGATCCCGCCAACTGGGTGTTCACTGCGGAGAACGACCTTCTTTTCTCCGGTTCCTCTGGTGGCGAATGTGTTTCCCCGCTCGAGTGGATGAAGAGAGGTCATGTAGAGATGCAGAAGACTATGAACAACGTCTGAAGGCCATCTTCAGGACAACCCCAGTTCTCTTGCTTCTCACCCGACATTTCTCTGCTTCCATACGCATGGCTTCCACACAAACATCTTCACCATACCCCCATACACACTACATGTTTTGTTCTCGCTATTACCGTTAGACATTGCTATTTATTTACATGGTGACCACGTCTCTCGCTCATTTGTCTTATTACTGGCGACAAGGTAGTACACGGTTACAATTCGTGTCGATCCTGGACGCTCTTGATAAGACCACATCATTTATAGAGAATAAGATTGAACATGCTTGAATATGAATCGATACACGCATTGTCGGATTGTCCATGTTTTACAATGTTTTAGGCCCCAATGTTGATTAGATTGCTGATAACGTTGTACCGGATGTTGCCGACAAATCGTCACTTGCCTTTAGACCTCATCTTCTGTGACCGTGAATCGACAGTGGCTTGAATTGCGCCATACGTTTCTTTGGCTTATTGAGGGATAACTAAACGCAGAACAAGGGTCATCATGCGAGGGTACGAGATAAACAGGAAATCCAGAACCGCTCTCCGTTTTCGATCTCTCTCTGCTTCCAAGGCTGCTTACATCAAGCCCTCTCTCATTTCAAGGCATGTCGAGCTCTTGCAGAGAACTGAATGCACTGGTATGGGACTATCTCACGGCTTCTCTCAGTCAAGGCACATCTCGACCGTTTCTTTCCTCGCTGATTTGGCTATCTACGTTTCTTGACGTACTAGAATCATAGACGAAGTTTGATCCAAGTTTGATCCTGTCTGGCGCTTACAATCACTATCAGATAGCTTGAATTTCCGAGGCGATACCACCGTACTTAAGGTAGCTGGGGTGAGCTCCCCATCTATCTCCCACACCCAGTTGCTGATGATTCCCTTCCTCATCCTTTCCAGCTGCGCATTGTTCTGGTTATGGTCCAGGTTCACTCCAAAGAACCATCCCGCGCTTCCCCCAGGTCCACCGGCCGATCCTCTCATCGGACACCTGCGACTCATCCCTAGCCGCCGACGAGAGACCTTATTCCACGAATGGGGCAAAGTATACGGTACGTTGGTCTTCTGCCCCACACCTTCGCGATGCTTAGAACAGAATGTTTAGGCGACGTGATGTACCTTCATGTCCTCGGAAGGCCAATCATTGTCTTGAATAGCGTCGAGGCAGCCGTGGACCTTCTAGATAAGAGAAGTGCAAATTATAGTGACAGACCTGGATTTGCCTTATACAAACTGTGCGGGGTAACATTTCTTTCCGGAAGTTCCCTTCTGATATATACACAGCATGGGTTGGGGGCGAAACGTCACATTCATGGGCTACGGAAAAAGGTTCCAGAAACACAGAAAACTGTTGCAGAATTACCTCAACGCGAACAAGTGCATTACGTATCAGCCCATCCAAACTCGAGAGGCCCATGTTTTCCTCCAAAATATTCTGTCGGAGGAGGCTAATTGGGATAATTATATACAGAGGAAAGTCTATCTTTGTTGTTGCAGGACCGGGTTTGGTTTTAAGCATGCATACTCCACAGGTTCTCGACCGCAATCGTAACCAGGATAGCCTACGGACATCAAGTCATCGCTGACGATCCTTACGTACATATCACTGAAGGTGCGAGCTACGCGTTCAATAACAGTGGACCACCTGGAAACACGCCCGTTGACTTTTTTCCGATTCGTGAGTCGTAGCCCTTTGCGTCAAGTTATCCATGCTAATATTACCAATAGTGCGATACTTTCCGTCTTGGTTCCCAGGCGCATATTATGCAGGGTTCGCTCGTGACAACAAAGTTTCGATCGATACCTTGCACCAGTATCCCTTCGAACGTGTCAAGAAGAACATGGTTCGCAACTTCTCTCTCCGAATTGTTTTCGTCGCCAATCATGCACTAGATAGAAGGGAAAGCAAGGTCCTCATTCCTATCAGATCAACTAGAGTCGTTGAATCTTGAAGGCGCCATTGATTCGGATGCCGTTTTGGACATTCAGGGTGCTGCTGGTGTGATGTACTGCGCGGGGGCGGACACGGTGAGCTACATTGCAGGCTGGTCGATTTATCTGATCTCCCAAGTAGATGTGGTCGACCGCGTCGTTTCTATTCTTAGCCATGTTACTTCATCCAGAAAGTCAAGCCCGAGCGCAGGAAGAGATAGATGCTGTCATTGGTTCTGGACGCCTCCCGGAATTCTCTGATAGGAGTTCGCTGCCGTATTTGGAGTGCGTCTTACAAGAAACCATGAGGTGCGTATCGTCGATGTGTGACCTGATCTATATCTAACGTTGAACTCGGAACTTGGAAGGCTGTATGCTGCTGTGCCGTTAGGTCAGTCTGCTTGTGGATGTACCTCAGAGCTTTCTCGCCGACGGTTTATACTCCCGCAGGCGTTCCACATCGTTCATTGGATGATGATGTATACCGAGGAATGTTCATTCCTGCGGGGTCCCTCGTGATAGCGAATACAAGGTGTGAACTCTTCATCATTGTAGCGCCAAGCTCGAACTCACATGTATATTCGGCTATCCAGAGGTATGACGCTTGATGATAAGGTTTACGCGAATCCGCATGCCTTCAATCCTTCTCGGTATTTGCCCAAACCAGAGGGAAATGACGAGCCGTACCCCAGCGGACCCTTCGGATTCGGTCGCAGGTAGGTTGTCCTCCAGTTATGGTCACGGCAGAATGATCACCGGACTAGGATCTGTCCAGGACGTCATCTTGCCGACGCTAGTCTTTGGATCCTCCTAGCGTCAGTCTTAGCCACTTTCAACATAATGAAAGCTATTGGCGACGATGGTAAGGAAATTACGCCTGAAATCACCTTGAGTTGCGGAATCACGAGGTAATGACGTCTGCTCTTTCTTGGCCTATCCATGCTTTGACCGCCTACAGTCACCCGAGCACCTTCCAACGTCGTGTCCGACCTCGAAATGAGAAGGCACAGGCCTTGATTATAGAGGCAGACACTTGGGACAGTTACTAACTATGTCTTCCTTACGATACAACCCTCAACGTCTATAACGGTGTCCGGAAAGGAAATCCCGCGAAACTGTGGATATCTATTGAAGTCCGTTAGGCTTGACCCTCACTCATATTTGACCGCCCGTTGATTTCAGGCCATCCTGTCCAGTAAACTTTCATGTTGTACGACAATGATCAAAGAGACACTATCATAAGGCTCCCACGTAAAGTCGTGTAGCCAAAATCAAGTTTTCAGTGCGTCAGACAGTATGGATGCATCGACCACTCACTGTACGCGACCGCTGGGTGGAGAAACTCGGTTTCGATGGGCTTTGATTGCTGTACAGATCAAAGGCGAACTGCACTAGTACGTAGACGACAACGCTCGCTTTGAAATAACGAGATAGATGCGTTGAAAGCGCCTAGAGGCAATCCGTTGAGCCGTGCTCCTCGCAATTCCCGCGATACTTCAACGATCCTTACCATGCGATACCGCGACGCGTGTCTTCGGAATATAGCTGTTTGACGGACTCGGAGTTTCCCCAATCTGAGAACTTCGAAGTTCGATCGTAACGACGGCATGAAGAAAGAGCGCAGGTGGCCAAGTAGATCGTGATACAGAGGGAGCACTCCACGGTAGAGAGGGCTAAGATCCTCTGCAACTTCCACTCTATAAGGCGGGGTCTACAAGGAAGATTTCAGAACCGAGTCAGGATAGAAAGGGCGCGAAAGCATGCCTAATGCGGCACAAAATTCCGATGCCTCTGATATGGAAGGCGCAGAAGTTACGAGCCATTGAGAACTAGATGTATAGTGTCAGTCTGTGTACATAGATCATGACGGAACGAGCAAAACAGTGATTGTGAGTCTCTTGTAGCTGTGGGACCACCCCACGCTGCGGTGGGCTGCGGGTATGGTGGTCACCATGGCCGCATCATCACTTCCGTTGTTTGGCTTAAGCGATCCCAGCCAAACACATTTCTCGTTCACTTCTTCAATGCCCACCATCCTGTCATCTTGCCCCATATCCGAATCGCCCTTTCCTCATGCGTGTCCAACTTTAGCGGTTTAGAGGATCTCAATCATGGCGCAACGCCAGTTGTTCTGAGTGCCACGTCAACGTTCCAACTCCCAACATGATTTCGAGATCGCGATACAGTGGGACACAAACGTCGTATGTATAGAAGTCTTTTCCTTTACACGCTACTCGTTCTCATTGTATTGCTGCCCACAGAAACAGCTGTCTTCTCTTTGGAGCGGGCCTTCAACCGCTTGACGAAGGTTTATCTTTACCGTGAGTAGACCGTGCAGCCTGTCACCGATATGTCTCATTAATACACAACTTTTGCAATAATAGCTGCTGGTATCTTGGAAACTATGGATTCCGAAGCAGATGATCAAGGATAGACCGCTGCTCTACGGCGATATCCACGTCGTGCGACAACTCGATCGCTGAGCGGAATGGGTCGACCGCTGGATGTTGATCTACAACAGGGAAGCATGGACAGGGAACACCCCTTTGTGCCTCTCGCTCGTCTCCTCCACTCAGTATCACTGGGTCCGGCCAGCTCTTGTCGAACCAGATGTCCGTTGCTTCGCGGCTTCCTGTTGTACGTCAACCTATCTCCGGACGACGAGCCGGCACGCGTCAGGAAGTGGTCGTTACACGCCTGTGCCATCTGTTTGGGGACTGACACGGGATCGACGGGGATGACGAAATTACGGAATCTTGTGACAGAGACCAGAGGCAACGGCAGATGGATTAATTCTCACCGACCTTCTAGAGGCCCTGCTCGGACCGCTTGACCGACGATTAGATGGAGCCTGGCTCAGGCCTCATCGTAACGATCTCGTCCTCAAGACGTCCATGGGAACAGTGGGAGGCGCTTGATTGACGAGGAGAGTAGGAGTCGGATCTTGGTCATGGAGCAACGGCTATGTGAGGTTCTTTCTTCAATGCCTGTGTTACCTGTGCTGATCGGCCAGGAATCTCATTTAGCTCATTTACCACCGCTTCGGAATTCAGGCTCATGGAGATGAACAACATTGGATTATAGGTTCTATTTCATTTCACACAATTGAGATTTTTGACTGATCAGCCTGGATCGTCATCAGGTACCAGGTTCCTCTATCGACATGAAAGAGTGTGTGTCACTGGTTATCTGACGACTCACCGGTTGTCTTCGATATCATTCGGCCCCTCGCCGCCTCCTTCCTGGCACCTGTAACAGTTTGGGAGTCGGGATCTGTAGTGCGATCATTGCCTGTGTTCGTCGCCCACACACGTTTTCCAGATTACCATGGCGTCATACATTCAAATTTGTTCTGCTCCAGCATTCCCCGTAATTAACGTGCAGAACCTAGGCAAAGGCTGGGAATAAGAGACCGGGATTACGGTTAGAAGGTTGCGTAGATTTGAGGATGGGGGCCGCACAAACTGGTCTCGAGAGGGATACAAGTATTGGCACGTGTGGAACCAAAAGAAATGGGCCTCGAGGCTGGGAAAAAGCGGAGCTTTAACCCCGAGCTCCGCGCTCGAAGCTCCGCATGGTTACCTCTTATATCTGTCTTTGTTAGTGTCCATTTACTTCTTTTTTATCAACCTTCCCGCCCCGTGTTCGACTGCACATTTGTCCATTCCCGCTCAAGAGCCTTCGATCATGGGATACTGTCAGATAGCTACTTCTCAGGCCAGCAGCTGCTCATCCACCACTGAAAGTCCTCCCACCCCGGACCAGACTGAATACACGAACATCACCCCTACGTCACTCGCTATTTCTCGCGCCTCTGTACATAACCCGGAGCAAGAAAAATCGCCCAAAAAGACGGAGAAGAAGAAAAGGACGTTGATCGATGAGGACGAGGAAGAGTGTGAGAGGCGGAAGAATATGATGGATGTTGAACAACGCCGCCAGGTCCTCGTGGCCGACGCGTGGACACAGGAGGTGGAGGCCAAACAGGTGCGATGCCGCGGATGTACACGATGGATCAAGCTCGATCAGCGTTCGGAATATTATCCCGGTCTGTGGGATAAGCATAGAGACTTATGTCGTGCCATCAAGCGAATGAAAGGTGAACATATTCCCAAGGTAATTACGCTATTCTGCTCTGCCGCGGCATGGCGGACCTGATCTAACGTATTGTCAGAGGACTAGGATATCGAAAGGTCGTCGTAAGGCCCGGGATCTCATAGGCGGGACTTCTCCGACTTCTACGGCTCCAGCAAGTGCTGTTCTAGGCGATAGACTTCCTTCTGCCAAGGAAGATTCATCATCACACTCTACCCTGAAGGTCTCTAATGACGGCGCGAGGATTCTGATCGCACCTAAACGCAAGCCCTCCGCTACGAAAAAATGGCGACACACCATGCCAGCAGGAGAAAGAACCCTCATCACATCGCATATCGACGTCAATGGATCCCGCGCGTCGGAAACCCCCTCAATCCTCTCCTTAGACATCGCAGGGGATCCATTAAAGAATGATCATACCAAAAGCGCAGACGAGGACAAGAACGCATTACCGAGAGCTCAAGTGACGTCGGGTGGTCCACCGATCGAGTTCTTAGGCCTTGGACATCCCAGGCACCGTTACGCGCAGTCGGCTGGGACTACGACCAATGGGCATACGATTCCAGATGAATTAGCTAAAGGGCTAGGCTTGGTACACGCTTACGGTGGTGGGAGCTATCCAGGCATGGATTACGACGATGAAGGTAAGGACCGAGGTGTATTCGCACCGGGTAAGGAGGCATATCTTTCAGTACTGTTCATATATCGATGCTGACTCCTCCGCAATCAATAGATGCGCCCGTCCCGTGCCCGTCTATTCCTTGCGATCACCGTTTTCGATACTCCACGCAGAGCGAGCTGGATACCTACTTCTACGGCTCCACCATTCTATCCATGGCGAATAACTTTCAGCGCCCCAGGCCCGATTCATCTAAGGATGGCCAATGCTTCGCGACGTTGCAGGGACTAATGGGGATTAAGTCGTCCGAGACCTTACCGGCGGACGTGTCAAAAATTCTGGGGGAAGGAGTAGCGAACGAACTTGATAGCATGGCTACATAGATAGACTAGCTCATGAATCGGTGCGGAGTGATACATCGGAGTAATGATGAAGTGTTCGAACTTGCCTACTCAGAGGTGTATCACATCTTCTGCAGGTGCGCGCACGCCGCACGTAGAATCTGTAACTTCTTGGATCATTCAAAATCATGTCCAGGCCCCTGAAGTCGGTAATGTAAGAATTTTAGGAACGGAGTCTTTGAAGATCTTGGGAGGATATTGGGTCATGGTATACCAGGACGATCAGAAAAATACCTTTTCTGTGCCAAAGAGATTGACTGGGTTGCTTATCTGGGTATCGCGCCTCTGCACTGAAGTCTAGTCTTGATACGAGGTACGCATGGCCTCAGATTACGATGGATTTTTATGAGGCAGTTTGATGGAGATCGTGGACAAGGCCCGGATGACGCACTTCCGGATTGTCGAGATTCCTTCGACGCCGAAGAGGTTTACCAGCGGGACATGGTTGCTGGCGGGGCGGGAATAAATGTTAGAATATGAAGATAGACGCTATTTGGGGTGGGCTGATGAGTGTCGGACCTCACATGTTAGCGTTCCTTCTCGTACAATCCATCCCGGGCTTCATGAGCTTTGCGTCCATCCGATCTCTAGATCGACGCGACTGGTCACTGACACGAATCAGGAGTTCACGGTACCGGGCGTACTCTTATTGACCGTGTCGATGTATTCTGCTTCACTGACCACTCGAGGGAGTCTCGCTACAGAATATTGAGACTTTTCCTCGGCGGAGACCCAAGAGTTCTGTTACAGTATAGCACTTGCCTGAGTTCTCAAGTCTTGCACACGAAAGGGAAAGCGTACTGATGACTGTGTTCTGAGCTGCTTGAAGATAGACATAGTCTCCGCAACTGCTGCTCTGGCAATGCCGTAGATGCGATGGGCGAGAAGTTTACAAGTACAGGCATTAGAATTCCGGCACAATTCGCAACAGCGATCATTGGATTGAACAAACCTAGCTTCCCGCGACGCAGCTGAGAGTTATCTTCGATGTCGTCAATGCTAGATGACGGGGGCGTCAGCATCTTGGCGATACAATAGCGACGTGATGCGAACACTAGGCTTCACTGAAACGATGTCGGTTATTATCGCAAGGGGCTCAAAGGGGGCGTGGTGCCGATACTTGAACGAGTCGATAATGCATGCATGCTTGTTCTTCTTCGGAGGCGAGTCTTAATCAAAGATGAGGCTCTGTGATTCCCTACGACACCAAGTAACTCAGTCGAAAACACGATAGAAAAGAGCTATTGAAATCCTTACATATCGATTTCTTCCCCGCCCAGACACTCCTGCCTCTGGATGTAAGTCGTATTTGTCGTTTCATTGGTAGTGGTGCATCAAGATGAGGTGTCGGCATTCGCGCAGGTTTTTCGTCGATCTCGAGTGCCGGGACAAGAACAAGGTGTGGGGAATTTCGAGGATGGCCATGCCCTCTGTTCATTCGCTTATTCCATGTTCATATCTGCACATGACCGCAGGTCGGATAAGCCTTCGTATTCTTCGTTGCGATGACTCTCCAGACTCACCAAGCTCCGGGATCCATACAAGACAAGTCTTCTCTGTGACTACAGCTTCTGTGTCATTGCAGGCCTCGCATTTGTCGACGCCAAGGACAAGTACAGGGCACACCTGGCTATTGTGCACAGCACGGTTTTTCGTAGTGACAAGCGCTCAGGTCTGCAGCGTCAGACCAAATGTTAAAAACTTCGAAGATGAAACCGCATGGAGAGAGCATCACACATCAACAATCCTTGAAAGCAGGGTCGACGGGGATACTAGATAGAACAAAACTTTAGGCATAGAGTGAACATCAATGATCAGAATTTGGACCTTGCGCCTGCTGAGGCTGTTGTCTCAGTCTGGAAGCGCGTCCGACATGTACCGTGATGGTGGAATATTAGGCACGTGCACACGCGTCGCCATTTTTTTGTGCCCAAACACGACGCAACAACTATCGTCATTGCTATGGTTGGCCAGAGACCAACTTGCATACTTGGTACGATCTCCCCCGCCTCTGGAACAAACTCGCTCCCGTCGCCGCAAACCCTGCCGGGCATCCAGCGGCCTCGAAGTTTTTGACAACGTTCTTCGGACTCTTTTGCATCGGACCCGGTGCCTATACTCTCGTTCAGTCTCGTTCCGTCCAGCAGCACTGCGAGGAATATCATTACCATAAGCCATGGTATGCAATTCTGGTCATCTCTGTAAATGGCGGCGGCGTCTCCCTTGATGGATAGCCATAGTTCTACGCTTGGCGTGTCAAGGTCGGAAACCCACGACGAATCTACTGGCTAGGCAATAGGGTTTTCTCGAGACAATAGGACGATCGCTTCGCTCTCATTCAGCGGAAAGCGCTCTATTCTAAACAAAGACGATGGGCGTGGGGTACGATTTCTACTAGCATTATGACTGTAAGCACCTGACCAAATTAGACCCTGAAGCTTTACTCTTAGGCTTCGGACTTAAATACTGGGGTGACAGCACTCAAGAATCATCGCGGGTAGCCGGTAAGTACTTATCCTCGATCAGAAGGATAAACTGAGATATGATCGATTGATCGCTGTGGACTCCAGTGAAGGGAGCCGGCGAGGCGTGTTCTTCCTACGCTTATATGGTGAGATGTTCTGGATAGCTATTGCTCGATCCACGATTGATGAGCTGCAGCGCAACCAATGGGGTTCAGCCATGGTACAGGGCCGTTGACACCAAATGAAACGTTCTTCGGACCACCCAAAAACGAAGTCGAACATGACTGCATTGCGAGTGGAACTGCCGAGGCAGCGTTACCGTTTACACACCACAACGTGCTTTTATCAAATTGTACGTCGCTCGGAACTGCCTTCTGACTGTTCCATGCACGATAGGCTGACACCTCGAAACTGCATAGATATTCTACGATTGACAATCGATTATCGCTCATTCCGAAGGCATGTCGTTAGATCTATCACATCAGGGGCAGCTATACACTTCAACCCGCGAATCTTCGCAAATCTGCTTCAGAGACTCCTCAGGGTGAGACCCTCTCATTGATGTACCCCAGATAATCGTGGATAATGAATGTGGCCAACTTGAAATGCAGCTCGGAGATACGCACCACGTCCATTTGTCTCTTCACGAGACGCACTAATTCGCGTCCTTGCCAACGCCTTCATCGCACTCCCTTCCCAGGATATCGCCTATCTCCTTCTATGACTCTGACATATGAAGGCCAGGAGGATATCATCCTCAGCTGATGCTGGTATCAACACACATGCGTGTTCCTCGAGGCAGTGTACAATTCGCTTCCAAACACTGGTCAATAACCCTTACCTATGCGCCGAGGCTATGAATAGTGTTGAGGTCTGGACCGGGCATTGGGCGCTAAGCTGCGCGGAAATGGAACATGTTGGATGTCGAAAACTGACGCCTAAAACTGACATTGCCAGTGGAACCATCGGTTCGCTCCATCCAAATCTTTGTATATTGCGTGTTGTTCTCAAGTACCTCATGTAGATAGGTATCCCTTTTCTCGGCTCTTGCAACTCCCCAGCTCTTTGATCATCTTCTGTAAAATCCGATGACTTTTTCTATATGACGCTTGAAGGACTCGATTTAGCTCACGGCTCAGCAGGCCTGCCTGAGAACCCCATCAACCTATTCAAGCTCCGACCTTCCAATCTAGTCTGAATCAAACGTGTCTAGGAGTCGATCCCTGTCAGTTCACTCAATTACAACTTACAATGTCTTCGACTCGAAGTGATGACAGGTAAGGCTATATTTGCTGGCGCGTGTCGACCTTCATGCTCATGTTCGATGTTTAGGGCTCATGTATCTTTGGCGCATCAGGGTTTTCTTTGCATTATACCCTTCCAACTTTGTCGAATGAGGCTGCTCAGCACTCACTCCCCGTCGACGGTTCCTGAAGATCACATTCAGTTTCAGCGAGATTCTCACAAATGCCACGCGTCCTTCCAGGTCTGGAATCCATCCTCGGTTCATATGTTACGGAAGGTCGCTCATTCAGTCTTTAGCTCCCTGATCTATATAGGTTTCAGGGTCCTTTGACCCTTTAGCGCACTTTACTCTATGGCACTAATCGCCTATGCCACCTGGGGCAACGGTCTTGTTCTGAAGGTCACATCTCTTCCGGGAAGGCGATCTTCCAGTATTCACCGGTGAGGTCGTTCCACTTGACGTGTCTCAGACCGAATAACCATGAATTCAAGCAGAGCCCCGAGGCATCCTAACCGTGACAGGCCAAGATGCGAACCGAGAACTGGAATTCGAAGAGTCACATAACGGAATCACAGGAATGTTCGACAAACGTGTCAAACCTGCGCTCCTCGAGGCGAAGTCCAATTCATCCATATTTCGCTTCCGGTCCTTATCTGAGCGTTTTCCCATGGTGATGTTAATGGCCCCGTGAATTAAACGCCAAATTCTCCATCCGTACTAGAACTGAGCATTCTGTATATCAAAAGAAGCGCCCATCAACATGGCATGAACTTCGAACAAGGCAAGCTCCGCGATACATATAACTTCGCAATGCGGGTCGACTTTCTGACAACTCCAACCGCCCCCCCTACCCTGGGTCATGTTTCTATTAACCTTCTTTCTTCCCTTCGCGTTACTTATCCTCGCTGTTGTTGGGCAAGGACCCACTGGTACCGTTGTCACTGTCAATTATACTGACCCGCGCATAACGTGAGATGTGTTTCTATTGCTTTCCGGCTGGCTCCTCTCGCTGACTTTGTTTTTCAGGTTCTCGGGAACCTGGGGTTTGCTCAGAGATGCGAATTGCGTCTGGACAGCCACTAGCGTTGTCGGAGGAACAGCATCGTTCCGTTTCCGAGGTTCGTTTCGTGTCCATGTCAGGAAGTTCTGGGGCTAATACATCGTTCAGGCGTCGGTATAAAGATATTTGGCGACTACGTACTCACTACAACTCCCGTGGTTCGCCTGGATGGAGTACAGCACCCTGTCATCCCTGGAGTTAATGGGCCCGCATGTGATGAGTTACTATTCGAGCAAGCTGGACTCGCCGACACGGAGCATACGGTAGAGCTGATTCTATCAAGATCAACGGGAGGCACAGTGGATCTGTCGAGTTTCATGTAGGTTCCCTGACATTTCAGTGGATTCTGGACTGAAGTACCTCTTTAGTTACACAGAAGCGCCAGTGCCCGTGACGACCTCGAGCTCCACGCAAGCCTCCACGCAAACACAAACCACCGCACCAACGCAAAGCCCCGTCCAAGCGGGTGACTCCGCATCGCAACCCCATAATCGTCTTGGTCCAGGTGCCATTGCTGGCATAGTCGTGGGTGCGGTTGCCGCCGCAGTGCTTGCTGTGCTTGCATTCCTTGGGTCGGACCAGATAGCCCATGTCCTTGAATCTATGGTTCGCGTTCCCTTGAATGTACCCTCGTTGAACAGCGCCTGATTACTGAACGATAGTTGTTCGGATTCTTCGCCTGGAAAAGTCGCCGCCTCATTTTCAAGGCGCCCAAGTCGCTTGGACAAACCCAAGTTCGTGATTGACTGCTTTCTTCATGCTTCGTATCTAATCTCACCACTTTCGCGCCAGATTGCGCTCTTCCTGACGAATGGCGACATTCCGATAGAGATAAACGATGAGGATGCGGAGAAGCCGGTCGTCTGGCAGGTGCGTACCTAGATTATCTGACTTGTTATCCCTTCCCCCTCATTCGTAATAATCCTTCATGGTCAGGTGTTCAACATTGGTGGAGCTCGTGAGTAGTAGTGGCTCTTCGTCTCGTCACAAATTCTAATCATCGCGATCTCTAGAACGGGAGTTCATGGTCGAGATTCCTGCCGTGTATGTCTGATCATTGCTGGGTGGTACCATCTCTGACGTGTTTACAGACCTGGTACAGGCGACGTCAAGCTTGGATTCGCAACCATAGACGAAAAGGAATCGGATGTCACGGTCGTACAGTGTCGAACGGCGGAGAGAGCACCTGTAAGCCTGGCGATATGGATCAGGTGTTTTGGGAAGCTCATTCGTGTCCAAGGCTCGTTTAATTGACGAGAATGCATGGGAACACGGAGATGACGACACCGATGCGGCGACACCGGTAAAAGTAGACCCAAAGGCACGGCCGAAGCTGACGGCGAGAAACACGAGTGGCTTCAAAACACGAATTGCCCTTGGTACGGCCCATTTCAATCGTCACTTGTCCCGGGACTCATTGCCCCACTTCAGGAACATACCACGAGGAAGAGGAGAAGGTACGGCCCTTGCTTTTGGTCGAGCAGTTCCGGTACGTCTATCGCTTTCGATCTCTATACGACAATACCTGACCTGCTCAAAGCGGGGACGAGGTCTACGTGGCCAAGGACGACCTCTACCTCCATGCCTTCCGAACGAATGGATACACTTGTCAGTTCTCCTTACATGCAAGGTTCCGTATACTTATATGATTTTGACCTATGCAGCCGGCCAGTATGGGAAAGCCATAGTCAAAGATGTCATCGGGGACAGGCTCACCGAAAGTGGCGGGATCAGGCTTTCCAAGCTCAGCCCGGTGCGCATCTATTGCACAACTTTGAATGTATCCCGAAACTGACTTGATCTCATCAGCTCACGAGTTGGTATATCAAATCAGATAGTAGCGGACGACTAACGGTCAAGATCGGGCGCAATAGTCGCAAGGATGTCAAGGCGTACCGGCATGAATGTAAGATAGGCAAGGACGTAACTAAGCCCGTACTGGTATGAGTTCGTATGGTTGGTTGGCTGAGGATTGTTGGACGAAGGGTCGCTCAAAGTGGTGGCTATCGGATATGACTTTAACGAAGTAGCATTTGCATTGTTGTGATTTTTAACGACCCTTACGATCTCATGAATGATACCCTTTCTCTTCTTTCAAGCTTATCACCCGATACTCCCGGTAAATCGCGTAGCCAAGACCTTGTAGCTTTGAGCAGCTGAAATGTCCGCCAGTCGCCGTCGTAATCTCGAGTTCAAAAAGCCCATCCAACCGAAGCGTCCGATGCCGCAAAGCTCAGTACCAGTGTCATTACAGTACGGGTCCCGGCTTCGACCTTGTTTACACTGCGTACTCTTCCTCCTCCGGCTTCTACTCGTCGTGATATTTCCTTCAGTCGGAAAGTGCTACCCTCCCTCCAGCAGTGATCGCTCTCGGAGATACAACTTGTGCATTCTGAATGACTGATGCGACGATAGAATCACAGTACCTTCGACACCGTCTTCAAAACACATCAAGGTCGCGTGTGATGAAGATTCCAGGTCGCCTGTGGAGAAGATCAACATTGAGTAGGAGAGTGGACGGCCGCGACTTGTAGAGTACATTACCATTCAAAGGAAGAATGGGAACTCCAATGACGACGCTATGGATCGTCCCTGACAAAGCTAAGATCCACTAAGCGCCGCAGACGCGAAGATAATACGAAGCATTCACAAGCACACACCGCAGAGGAATGCCTCGTCGGATCAGATGAATCGCCAAGCCGCCTCAGGTGCTTGCAGAAGATCAAGTACCAGATTCGAGGTTTCTCCTGGATAGCCCCATGGTTCGGCATCCGACGACTGGAAAGGCTCCACCGTTACCCCTCAGTTACTGTATCACCCATGCGGCAACGACGCTGGAAGCAAAACGAAGAAGCACTGAAAGTATCTTAGGCAAAGAACGTTCGACAAAGAGCTTTGAAAACCAAGACCCACCCATTTCGACTGCGTATCCAAACCTTCCTATGCGCTGAGTCAATCCATAAAGTGGCGATACCGCACTGCAGATAATCGCACGGTCCTCAAAAAGTAACGTCGGAAGTTCCAGTACAATTTGTTCGTTGAGAGGTCGACGACGTCGAAATGAAGTAAAAGCATATATTGATAGAGAGCTGCCATATTCGATAAAATCTCCCATTTCCCACAGTGTCGACGAGCGGGAGTGTTTCTTAGTCTATACGTAAATATCTGGGTAAAACAGTATGACGGGTTTTATGTACCTTCAGGCAGCCGATCTGGCGGAAATGATACAAATTTGGGGAGAGAATCCGTTCGTTCGCCATTCTCATCGAGCGATAACGGGTTTTCCGCCCCGCCTACATAGCTGTTCAGTGACGTATCACCTTGTCATGAAATGCTAAGTCCCTTCCGAGTTCCGACCCCTCGCCTCCGTTTCCCCTCCGTTTCGCCCTTTCCTTTCCCCTTTCCGATCTCTCATTTCCTCGTCACAGACATCTCATATATCTCATATTTCACTCAAACTTACTTACTCAAACCTACTCACTCAAACTTCCTCACTCGAACTTACTTACTCGAACCTACTCACTCGAACCCACTCACTCGAACTGTACTTACTCAAACTTACCTATAAAAGCCTCGTAGATTACCTTGTATCCGGTATCGAGTCAACACAGTGTTTTCACCCAGTTATCTCTTTCAGCCAAGTCGCTCTCGTCATCTTTATCTTATCATTGTTATATCATTCGGTTCTAACAAGTTTGACTCGATCCTAAACACCATGAACAATCCATCGGGAACCTCTGTCAATCTCAGCTATACCTGGCCCGACGTGTTGCTGGTGTTCTTGGGAGTGCCATAGACGCCTCCCAGAGTTCGGATATACCTACACACGTGACCACGTAGTCTAATCTTTTTTCATCGGGGCCTCGTAGTCTTCAGCTAACTACCTACTGAATACTACGGACCCCAGGTATGTACACTTCGTGTACTTTCTAGCTAACTACCTACTGAATACTACGGACCCCAGTCCACTTTGTATTTATTCATTTCAGCTCGACGTCTTTATCAGATCCGTCTCGGTCTCAGTCTGCCGCTGCGCGTAACCTCCTTCAACAGGTTATGGGCCCCGCGCCCTAGACACATACCGAAGATCTATTACCGCTCCGTTATCTCAACGTCGCAGCATCATCTCGAAAATCCGCTGCACCTACCATCCCGGCTTCCATTCCCACACCTGTCATGTCAGACGACACCTATTCCCGGTCACCGCTCGCGAAGCTTGGGAAGATCAAGTACCCCGAATGGGAGAAATCCCTGTTCGGGCGCCTTATGTCCATTGGAGCAGCCCGAATCGCAACCGGCGAAGAGACGGCACCCATGGCGTCACCAGGAGACACCGCCGCAACTGCCGCGCTCCAAGCCTTCAATCTTCGAAGCGACCGTGCCGCCGGCGAGATATACCAATGGCTCGACGAGGGGAACAAGATTCATGTCGACGCCATCCGCATGAACCCTGCCGAAATGTGGGCGAAGCTCAAACTCGTCCACAGCAAGTCTGCCCCCAACGCCCGTTTCAACTCCCTCAGCGACCTCTTCAGCATTCGCAAAAAGGACGAGGAGTCCCTCACCGAGCTCGCCACCCGAGTCGAAGGCGCCATGCAGCGCGTCAAGGCGCTCCGCCCTGTCGTCACTATGCCGACCATTACGCTCTCCAGTTCAGGAGCCTATACCCTCGAGACCCTCGACGAGGAGCTCACTATCATGGCCATGATTCGTGCGCTACCTCGTGACGAATACACGGCATTCATCTCTTCCCTCCTCCTCCTCACCGACCTCACTAAGGACGCCGTTCTGGAAGCATTCCGCACGGAGGAGGTCCAACGTCGGGGAGCGGAGGAAGAAGCGGAGGCCGCTGCCGTTGCCATCGCCGCCGCCGCCGCCCGCGCCTTGAAGTGCTACCTCTGTGGAGGGGAACATGTCGTTCTCGAATGCCCAAAGCTCGAGTCAGCACGCACACATGTGAACAAGGATTCCAGGACTGATGGCGGTGGGAAGTCGAAGAAGGGTCGGGGCGGACGCAGAGGCGCCAACGCCGCTAAGGCTGAGACGAAGGCGGAGGAAGGATGCGATGGGCCAGCTGTCAAGGCCGACGCCGCCGTTTGTCGATCCTCCTCTTCCACTACCTCGTCGCCCACTGACGTTAACTGGAACGCAGACTCTGGGGCCACTGCGCATATGACACCTCATCGCGAATGGTTCACTAGCGACTTCAAACCTTGGAGAGTCGCGGTCCATCTCGCTGACAACAACATCATCTACTCCGCTGGTAAAGGCTCCGTTCGCTTTCAGCCAAAGGGGAGAGGGAAGGATGGGGAACGTCTGAGGGAGGTCATAATCTCGGATGTCCTTTTCGTACCCGCCCTATCGAACAATTTATTCTCTGTTCTCACTTGCACTGTCCTGCGTGGTTTCGTCGCCACCTTCCGAGGTCACAAGGTCTTCTTCAACCTCAACAATGCCCTTGTATTCACAGCCACCGTCGACTCCACCCTCACTGCGTATCTCGACGGAAAGACCATTACATCGTCTCAACCACTGTCGCCATCACCCCCTCCTTCTGCATCAGTACACTCTGCAGCTCGCGCCGTCACTGTTGACCGTGAGCTTCTTCACAGACGGATGTGTCACCTCGGACGTGATCGCGTTGACCAGCTTATCAGCGAGGGGCTCACCGCCGACCTGAAGCTCACGTCTTCGTCACGCATGCCAAAGATATGCGAGTCATGCATCCATGGCAAGCAGCACCGCCTACCGTTCCCCCAAACGGCAGAGCGTGCAGACGGGGTTCTTGATCGCATTTTCAGTGATGTCCATGGTCCCATGCCCGTCGCAGGCCACGGCACTGGGCGAAAATACTGGGTGACGTTCACAGATGATAAATCTCGCTGGATGGAGGCGTATGAAATGCTGAAAAAGGGTGACCTTTTTGAAGCTTTCAAGCTCTTCAAGGCGCTCGTTGAGCACCAGACTGGTCGGAAGATTAGGTGCTTCCACAATGACGAAGGTGGCGAGTACATTGCGAGCAAGTTGATTCAGCTCTGCAAGGAGGAAGGCATTCGTGTTGAGTTTACAACTCGCGCAACACCACAGCAGAACGGCGTTGCAGAACGCATGAACCGCTCCATTTCCGAGGCTATCACCTCGATGATCCATGAAGCTAAGCTTCCTCCCAGTTTCTGGAACCATGCCCTCAACTGTTTCCGCCACGTCCACAACCGTTCGCCCACATCTGCGCTGCCGAAGGATACGACTCCTTACGAGGTGTATAAACGCCGCAAACCAAAAATCGGTCACCTCCGTGTCTTTGGCTGCCGTGCGTACGTGCTGATAGGCCGTGACAAGCGCAAGAGTCTAGAGGGGCATACTCTAAATGGGATCTTCATTGGATATCCTGATAATCATGCTGGGTGGAAGGTCTACGTTCCCAGCACCAAGAAGATCATCATCTCGCGCGACGTCATCTTCGATGAATCTAGCTTCCCTGGCCTATCCCTTTCCTTGCCATCTGTGCCGCCGAACCCGAGCGAATTTGTTGATTCCGACGATTTTGAGCCGTTCGACTCCGACGATTTGTTCCCTCTGCCTCCTCCACTCACGAAAGTCGTTTCCGAAACTCATGATGACGAGGACCCTCCAGGAGTGGTGGGAGAGGAGCCAGAAGCGGTGATGAAGCCCCGTATGGCCTGACCACTGGAACCCTGCATTTGCGCATTTCTACAAGCTTCCCGACACCTTCGGAATGTTGCACCTCGGCATGGACGTTCCCGACTTTCCGAGGATTACTTTCCGAGGCTCGCCAACTTCGACTTGTTCACAGAATTCCATACTAGTCGGCACGTGACCTAGCGCCTCGGCCCGACGATATTCGGGTCCGACTCACCGACATTTCCAAA
Organism: Lyophyllum atratum; assembly: GCA_014905825.1. NCBI lineage: Eukaryota > Fungi > Basidiomycota > Agaricomycetes > Agaricales > Lyophyllaceae > Lyophyllum > Lyophyllum atratum. Next base: position 1,527,775 of record JACGCN010000012.1, read on the forward strand.
TCAATCAACTACCCGAACGCGTGCCCGCCTCATGGTATACTTCCACATTGCTCGTTTGATGATTTATTGTAAATCCCGCATCGTGTTCTCGCTTTGCTATCCTCATGTTTGCTCACCCGACTTTCCACCAATCATATGCCAGTTATATTCTTTGCTACACATGGTTTCCTTGATCTCCTTTTCGCATCTTTCCGCACCTTTTACCTATAAAAACCCTACTATGTCTCCGGTAGATACAAGCGATTTACCACCAATAAATCCCACTTCACACTTCAGATCTCATTTCTCTTGTCGCCCTCGTACTCTCTCAGTCGTCGTCAAAGCAAACTTTGCCTTCATCGAAGTTCGTGCTCGTTGCCGAAGTTCTATACCGCGTCTTCGCATACCGAAGTTCTCGGTACTCGTCGTAATCGTCTTACCACCTACATTGCCACGGACATTTGGTTCGTAAAGTCATTAGCGTTACTTTGTTCTAACGCTCCACTCTATCCAACTCTTGCCAAGTCTTAGTTCAACTTTGACTTCGTTCTCCCACTCTCCGATCCTCGGTACCATATCTCGGCGCCTCGGAACCTCTTTCCTTACCGCGGGATCTTGGTCTACCTCTCGGAATCACTTCCTACTTCGTGCTCGGGAACTTCTCTGACTTCTAGCACTTTTGTTTTTGTGTTGGTTTTGGTTTGTGTCATTACGCATCCACGGACCTTCATAGATCATCATTTTGGAGCCCACCGCGAGGGGTTTGAGAAGTCGCCTCCGGGTACAATTTTCCAGAATTCGTCGACTACGTCCAGCCAAGGGCAATCCAAACCGCCCCGAACCTAAACCCGCTTCCGTTTCCCTTTCCCCATCCCTTCCTCCGTCCCGACCCTCTAGTCCTACCATCAAGGAAGAATCACCTTCCCCTACCCACCTCGCATTTTCGCCGAGCGCTTCTGCCACCGCCGAAAGCCAATTCTCTACTCCAAAACCCGAACCCTTCGACCACGGTATCCGTTTCCGAACTCCTTCCCCTTCCTCGCTACCTTCCTTAAACGTTTCTTTTGCCACTCCCGCTTTCAAACATCTCCGAGATCAGTCGCTGTCTTCCGGTTCCACCACTCCTACTCCCAGATCCCCATCACCACCTCCATCTCCAATGGCCGCACCGCTACCTCGCATGCCGGCTCGAGGAGCTCCAACTGCTCCCGTATTTTCCCAAAATGGTCCCGAGTTAAATCGGTTCTTTGACGACTTGGAAGCGTTACTACAGGAATCCGGTATCACTGATGGTGAAAACCAGAAGACCTATGCATGCCGATACGTTGATATGGACACTTATACATTATGGACGAATTTGACCGAGTACCCAGCACCTACCACCTACGCCGAATGGAAGAAAGCGGTATTAGCTCTCTATCCCGGGACTTCACAAGACAGACGTTATTCCATGCACGACCTGGATCTTCTAACCGGGGAACGGAACCGCGCCGGAATCTATTCCCTTGAGGACTTGGCATCTTACTATCGCTCCTTCCTATCCATTTCCGTCTTCCTTATCAGCAGAAATCGTCTTACCGATCGGGAGCGCGATCACCAATTCAAGAGAGGATTCCGAGATGAGTTTTGGGCCCGGATCGCTCATCGTCTGGAGATTGTTCAACCGAACCATGATTTGGAGACTCCTTATTCCATGGACACTATCAAAACCGCTGCCGAATACATTCTTAAAGGTCCTGGAATGCTTCCTCCTGTTACCGTCATACCGCAGAACACTTCCCCGGGAGCAGCAAACACCTATATCCCCCCTTATCTTCCACCAACTCTTCCCCCCGCCGTCATCCAGAATCCTCCGGTCAGCGTCAAAACCGAGGATCTTTCCTACCTCATTCAGAAGCTGGCCGAGACCATTGATCGCCTCGGAAACCAGTCTAACGGTAACGCCGGCAACACGGGTCGTACCCTTCGTCCTGGTGATTGCACAATGTGTGGTCAACCCGGGCATTTCATCAACGAGTGTCCCGAGGTCGAAGCATATACTCAGCAGGGCAAGTGCCGCAGGAATGCCGAGGGTCGAGTCGTTCTCCCTTCCGGCGCTTATATTCCGAGGGCTATTCGTGGTCGCAATCTAAAGGAACGGTTCGATGAGTACCATCGGCAGAACCCTGGTAACCTCGCAGCTGGCCTGCTTACCGCCAACGCCAACCCGGTGGGTCAGATGATGTTGGAAATCAAGCATCTCAGTACGGTTTCCACGGACGAACTGACTCGGGAACAGCGCATCGAGGCCTTAGAGCGCGAGCTCTTGACACTCCGTACTTCTAGTAGGGGAAAGCAAGTCTTTGACGGTGTTGAAATTCTTCGACGTAAACCCGTTACTAGACAAGCTGCTGTCAATCCCGCCGTCTCCGATGCCGAACCCTCGACGAAGTCCGGACCCTCTGGTACCAAATCTGGTGATGCCTCTGATGCTGAGACCCGCCAGTCGAAAGACAAAGGCAAAGGTAAAAAGGTTGACTTCGCAGAACCAGAACGTTCTAAGACGCCGACGCCTCCCGAATCGAATCCCGCAGCATCCGAACCCTCGGCTTCCACTACCGCACATATTCCATCCAAAGCCCCTGTCCATCCCTTCTCCGGGATTCCCGACAATCGTTATGTCCCCCCTACCTCGCGCAATCTCGGAGCCGTCGACAAAAACAACCCGGCTTATCGTACCTACGCTCCCATTGTCGACCCTACTAAATCTGGCGATCTCTTCAACCGTTGCTTGGGTTCTCAGGTCACTGTCTCGGTAGAGGAGCTTTGCAGTGTCGCACCTGAAATCAGAGGGAAATTCCGCGAAGCAGTTACGCCTAAACGCCTTACCACTAGCGCTATGGCCTCCGTCATCGAAGAGGTAGACAACACTTCTAACGCCGATGTCATGGAAGCGCTGCCCTTTTGTTCCGCACCACCTCAGACTTCGGCAATCGTCATCTCGGACCCTTACGAAACGTACCTCAACGCCCTAGAGCCCGGAGACTATGCCGAACGACTCATTGTCGCAAAGGAATCACATTCCCTCCGTTCGATCCACATGCTAATCGACAATCAGCGGGAAGTTGAGTGCATTGTCGACTCCGGTTGCCAGATCATAGCGATGTCGGAAGAAGTGTGTCACGACTTCGGAATCAAGTACGATCCCACCATCATTCTCAACATGCAGTCCGCCAACGGAACCATCGACAAATCTCTCGGTCTTGCTCGGAACGTCCCTTGCGCTTTGGGTACAGTCACCCTTTACCTCCAGATACACGTCATTCGGAACCCTGCGTACGACATTCTTCTCGGCAGACCCTTCGACGTCGTTACCCGCAGTACCGTCAAAACGCTCTCAGACGACGACACCATCATTACCATTACAGATCCCAACACCGACACGGTGGTCTCGATACCGACATTCCCCCGAGGCCGTCGTCGCAGAACCACAGCCACTCAAAGTTTTCGCTTACCATCGAGGATGTGACGGAGAGTCGCGGAGATGTAGCCGTTCTCATCGATTTCGACTCGCGTTCTGGTAACGCTTCTATTTCTTCATTTTCCGAGTTACCTTTTTCAGATTCCGACCGCACTTCCGAGAATATTTTCCTTGCCCATCGATACCTTTCCGCTAGTCAGCTCTTACCTGGCCTCATTCCTGAAAATTCCGTCTTCGCATCCACTCGTACCAACCCTTCAGACCCTATCCATTTGTTTACCGCTTGCCATTCCAAATCCATTTCGCCCCACCCTACATACTATTCGGATTCAACATCCAACTCTTCTATGCCGGATTCAACTCCGTCGTTCACTTACAATTCTAATTTTTCCCGAACTACTAACCAGACTCTCGATATTCAACAGGTCAAAATCCGAGGTGTACAAACCAAGAAGAAATACAAACCTGTCGCTCAGAAAGTCCGTTCCATCGTCGGAGGGACTCCCGAGAACTTCCACATCAAGCGGGAAATCAAAGGAGATCCCCTTGCCGACATGCCCATCCTCAATCCGAATCCCCCTCCTTTCACTCCTACTGGTCGCTACACTCAGGAACGCATGGAACAGATAGATAAGGAACATCCCGGATTCCTGACTTCCGCTGAACGACGCTTACTCCACGACTTCTTGTGCAAACAAAACGCAGCTTTCGCTTGGAACGACTCCGAGAGGGGTAGTTTCCGAGAGGACTTCTTCCCACCCGTCGACATTCCCGCTGTTCCGCATACACCATGGATCGAGCGCAACATCCCCATTCCCCCCGGTATCTACGACGAAGTCTGCGAAATCATCCGCAAAAAGCTCGATGCCGGAGTCTACGAACCATCCAATTCCTCTTACCGTTCCCGTTGGTTTTGCGTTCTCAAAAAGAATGGCAAACTTCGCATCGTCCACAGTCTGGAACCACTGAACCGCGTTACTATTCGACACTCGGGTGTCACTCCATTCCCGGATCACGTTGCCGAGCAGTTTGCAGGACTTGTTTGCGGCGCCATGCTTGATTTATATGTCGGGTACGATGAACGACTTATCGCAGTCTCATCTCGAGACTTAACCACATTCCAAACCCCTTTCGGCGCTCTTCGACTTGTCACCCTACCAATGGGTTGGACGAATTCAGTTCCTATTTTCCATGACGACGTCACTTATATTCTTCAACCCGAGATTCCCCATCACACCATTCCATACATCGACGATGTTGCTATCAAAGGACCCACTCATTGGTACCTCACACCAGAAGGGAAACCTGAGACAATCCCGGAAAACCCAGAAATTCGTCGCTCCATATGGGAATTCTTCCAGGTCGTCAACCGCATTGTCCAACGCATGAAATACTGCGGCGGAACCTTTTCCGGACACAAGCTTTTCCTTTGCGTCGAGCGCTTTAAAGTCCTAGGTCACACATGTACACCACAAGGACGTATTCCCGACGATTCTCGCCTTGCACTACTGAAGACTTGGGGACCCTGTAAAACCATTTCTGAGCTACGAGCATTCCTCGGAACCGTTGGGGTCCTTCGGATGTTTGTTCGAAACTTTGCACATCGCGCACATCACTTGGTCAAACTCACACGGAAAGCTGTTCCCTTCGAATTCGGACCCGAGCAAATTGCCGCGCAACATGACATTGTGATCGCACTTGAAGATGCACAACCCCTCGTTCCCATCCAATACGACTCTCCAAATCCCGTTATCCTCGCAGTCGACACCTCCTACATAGCGGTCGGATTTTTCCTGTGCCAGGCCGATGCCGACAACCCGAAGATCCGTCGTTACAACCGCTTCAGTTCCATCACTCTGAACGACCGAGAGTCACGTTTCTCCCAGCCAAAATTAGAGCTATACGGACTCTTCCGCGCCATGCAGACACTACGACTCTACATCATTGGCATTCGGAATCTCATTGTCGAAGTCGACGCCCGGTACATCAAAGGCATGCTAGCCAATCCGGATATCCAACCTTCCGCGTCCATTAACCGATGGATTGTTGCCATCCTTATGTTCCATTTCGAGCTCGTTCACGTCAAAGGCACTTTTCACGGCCCAGACGGCTTGTCACGCCGCCCTCGTCAACCTGGAGACCCGGAACCCGATCCCGATTCCGTCTCGGAATTTGAAGATTGGGTCGATCGTATGCACAATTTCATGCACATCATACAGCCGTTACGAAGCCCCCGTCCCCCACTATTCGTTCAGATCTTCGCCGGGGCTCAGATCTCAAGTGAAGAGGAGAATGGTGGCGCACCAGTGCATTCCGAGCCACGGTTACCGAAATTACGAAATGTCGACAACACCGCGCCAGTTAACCCGGAAGAAGATCAGCCGCCGATAACTTACGACGAAATCCCCCGCTCTCCAGCAGCATTATCCGAGGAACTTCGCATCTCACGTGTTCGTCAATGGCACGCCGACTTGAAACGACCAGACGACTTAACGGATTCCGAGTACGCCACTTTTATCCGATACGCCACAGAATTTTTCCTTGATGGTCCCCGCCTCTGGCGTCGACATCGACAAGGCTCTCATCAATTAGTTGTCAATCCCGAGGCCAGAATAGAAATTCTTCAGGCTGTTCACAATGGACTCGGACACCGACGTTTCTTTGCGACTCGCGCTACACTTCTGGAACGTTTCTGGTGGCCACATGTTCATGCGGACATAGTCTGGTTCGTTCGGACTTGTCACATTTGTCAAGTCCAGCAGACTCGGAAAGTGCTGATTCCGCCCATTGTCGCAACTCCCGCTCCCCTTTTCGCCAAAATCTATGTCGATACCATGCATATGCCATCTTCTCACGGATTTTCCTACATTGTCCAAGGCCGCTGTTCCCTCATCCACTATCCCGAAGGGCGCGCCCTTAGGAAAGAAAACCACAAGACGATTGGCGAGTGGTTATTTCAAGACATCATCTGCCGTTGGGGTGGACTCCGAGAAATTGTAACAGATAACGGAGGCCCATTCATCAAAGCTATCGCCTACCTCGCCAAAAAGTACCACATCAACTACATCCGCATCTCTGGCTACAACTCACGCGCAAACGGCCTTGTGGAAAGACCTCATTTCGATGTTCGGCAAGCTTTGTTCAAAGCCGCCGATGGTGATGAGCGCAAATGGTTTACTGCGACTCATTCCATATTCTGGGCAGAGCGGGTCACTATCCGAAAGCGTATGGGTTGTTCACCCTACTATGCTGCTACCGGAACCCATCCCTTACTTCCATTCGACATCACCGAAGCCACTTACCTTCAACCGCCCCCGGATTCCATCCTATCCACTACCGACCTCATCGTTAGAAGAGCCATTGCACTTCAAAAACGCGCTGGAGACCTTGCAAAACTCCACTCAGATGTTTATGCTGCTCGGAAAAAGGCCGCACTTCGTTTCGAACTTGAACATTCCCGCACAATTCGGAACTACGACTTCCAAAAAGGAAACCTTGTCCTTATGCGCAACACCAAAATCGAGAAAAGCCTTAACCGAAAAATGCGACCTCGGTACGTTGGACCCCTTATCGTCCTTTCCCGAAACAAAGGAGGCGCGTATATCATCTGCGAACTCGATGGTTCTGTCCTCCATCGACCAGTGGCGGCATTCCGACTGATTCCTTACCTTGCTCGACGTTCCATTCCCCTCCCCGAAAACGCTATCGACATTGACACTCACCGACTTCGAGATATGGAAGAAACCGACCTACTTGACGACGACGACCTACCGGAAATCGGTCCCGATGCCGATTCCGACTCTGATTCCGATTGATGTTTCCCTTTCACTATTTTATTTCATACCCGACTTCCCATTTCCTTTCTAAAAGCCGCATTTTCAATTGCGCAACTCCAAGGGGTTTTCCGGCAATGAAGGGATCTGAGCCTTTCCCCTTTATTATATTTCCTTGATTATTTCTGTTTCCCTTTACTTATTTTTCATATCAGATATTTGACAAGACATATTTCAAAACATTTACAGAAACGACAAATTATATACAAGTTATTTTCTTTCCGACGCCGAGTTCTGAGTACCATTTTCACCTTATTCCTCCCCGCTTCCCTCCTCTTCCTCCGATTCTTCGGCACCTAACTCGGGAGTTGTCCATCTTGCCAGTTCCGCGGACGACACTTCAAACGAGGACGCTGTGTCATCCAATTGATCCTCCAAGGAATTGAGGAACCCGATATGCATGTTGAGAATCACATGGGTCTCCCGGATTTTCTTCTCGACCTCTTCTATATACATTCGCGCATGTTCCACGTCGCGAAGGACTTCATCCTTAGTCGGCCGTCCGCGATACGCGCCTCGGTGGAGATCCCGGATGATTCCACGGTTTCCGGAGCGCAGGGCTCTCGGTGGTACCGGAATCCGAGACGGTCCCGCAATCGGTTGGCCAGTGCGAGGGTGGAAGACAGTCGGAAGGGCGCCGTTAGGACCGTAGAACGTCGCATCCGGAGTAGGCCATCGCGGCATCGGTTCCCTCGTTGACTCGGGTTCAAGTTCCAAGCCGGATTTCTCTCCCTCGGACTCTGAATCGGTTTCCACCGCTTTTCCTTTCCCCTTTCCCTCGTCCTTTCCTTTTCCCTTGCCCGTCACCCTTCCCTTTCCAGCTCTCTTCTTCGGTGCTCTCGGAGTAGCCCGCGACCCTTTCCGAATGATGCTGTCGATGCTACACCTGAGTTTCCTCTGGTTGCAAGGACCGCACGCGCCTGGTCGGCCATTCTGTAGGCGTCGGAAAAAGCAGACCTCGCCCTTTTCGACGCAACGGCCGCACTTAGCAGAATCAGCAAATATAGCAATACCAGTTTTAAAACAAACATACCTTCTTCGAATTCTCCAGAGGAGAAGCCGCTCGGACGCCCGTCTGCATGTACCGTGTCTTCGGAATGGAGGACCGCGGTATCAACACCGAGTCCAGGATCCGTCGCTGCTTGGTGGGCCTTCGGTTCACCGCTTTCTCAACCTCCTCATCTTCATCATCGTCCTCGTCATCCTTGCCTTCTAATTCCTCGGAATCCAACCCCGAGGTGTGTTCATCGCGGCGACGTTTGCGTGTAGGGGGTTCGGAAGACGATGGAACCGGAGTGTCCCCGTCCGATTCCGAGAGTCCCGCGTTATCCCTTGCGGTCGCCTCTTCTACCTCCATCGCCGCTGCCGCTTCCTTCGCCTTTTTCGCCTTTCGCCTTTCCCTCCTTTCCCGCCCCGCCGCCTGTTTTGCCTGTTTCTGCACTTTCCGGTCCTCTTCGGCCTTCCTTTCCTCCTCTTCCCGCGTCACCAACTCCCTAGCCATCTTCTCTGACTCCAGCCGATCCTCCGCGGCCTTCCTTTCCGCCTCCTTCCTTTCCGTCTCGGCATGCCTTTCCGCTGCTAAACGTACCTCCTCAGCCTTCCTCGCCTCCTCCGCCTGCCTTTCTTCCTGTGCTTTCCGGGCTTCTTCAGCAGCTCTAGCGCGCTCAATATACTTCGGAAACATTAGTAAAAGTGAAAAGGAAAAGAGAACCCGTTAGACGCACCTCGTCAGCCCACTCGATCAGCCTTTCCGACCCGACATAGGCCTTTTTCTTCTCCCGGATCTTCGCAGCCATCTCAATCACCACCTTTTCTTCATCTTCCCATTCCGCATCCGTCGCCGACCTGTCCCGAAGGCGCCACGTGTCCATGTTGTTGCAGAAAGAAGCAACCAAGCGAGCAGAGGTCGGGGTGCCGACGGGCGCGGCCTGGTCACTCGAGAACTCGTCATACTCCTCCTTAAGGTTACGGAGGGCGCGTAGGACGGAATGAGAAGTCGGGATAGCGGCAGAGGTCGACATGATGATGATGAGAGGAAGAAACAAGAACGACGCGACTTTGATAAAAAGTTCAACTGCCACGAGTAACATTCCCACGCCACACACGTGAACGTCACGACACCGTGTTGACCCAGTAACAACTTCGGCCAACTGAGGACAGTTGGTATTTCAAGTGAAGAGGAGATGATGAAGCCCCGTATGGCCTGACCACTGGAACCCTGCATTTGCGCATTTCTACAAGCTTCCCGACACCTTCGGAATGTTGCACCTCGGCATGGACGTTCCCGACTTTCCGAGGATTACTTTCCGAGGCTCGCCAACTTCGACTTGTTCACAGAATTCCATACTAGTCGGCACGTGACCTAGCGCCTCGGCCCGACGATATTCGGGTCCGACTCACCGACATTTCCAAATCAATCAACTACCCGAACGCGTGCCCGCCTCATGGTATACTTCCACATTGCTCGTTTGATGATTTATTGTAAATCCCGCATCGTGTTCTCGCTTTGCTATCCTCATGTTTGCTCACCCGACTTTCCACCAATCATATGCCAGTTATATTCTTTGCTACACATGGTTTCCTTGATCTCCTTTTCGCATCTTTCCGCACCTTTTACCTATAAAAACCCTACTATGTCTCCGGTAGATACAAGCGATTTACCACCAATAAATCCCACTTCACACTTCAGATCTCATTTCTCTTGTCGCCCTCGTACTCTCTCAGTCGTCGTCAAAGCAAACTTTGCCTTCATCGAAGTTCGTGCTCGTTGCCGAAGTTCTATACCGCGTCTTCGCATACCGAAGTTCTCGGTACTCGTCGTAATCGTCTTACCACCTACATTGCCACGGACATTTGGTTCGTAAAGTCATTAGCGTTACTTTGTTCTAACGCTCCACTCTATCCAACTCTTGCCAAGTCTTAGTTCAACTTTGACTTCGTTCTCCCACTCTCCGATCCTCGGTACCATATCTCGGCGCCTCGGAACCTCTTTCCTTACCGCGGGATCTTGGTCTACCTCTCGGAATCACTTCCTACTTCGTGCTCGGGAACTTCTCTGACTTCTAGCACTTTTGTTTTTGTGTTGGTTTTGGTTTGTATCATTACGCATCCACGGACCTTCATAGATCATCAGCGGTGGGAGCTGTACAAGATCCTGCTGGGGCAGTTGATCCAGTGCCCCCAGTTCCGGAGCCCCGTCCTCAGCGCCAGCACAAAGCCTTTAACCGGAACATGGCTTATTATGAAGCTGTTCGTCGTCAGGCTGCGAAGGAATCACCGCTCACACCTCGCGAGCCCGAGCCCCCTATTCCTCCTCCTCCTCCCCCCATCAGTCCCGACCTACAGCCTCTGTGGGACGTCAATGTTGGTGACATTGACGCCAATGAGGAGCAAGAGGTGGACTTCGCATTGAATGTCCTCTCTGATGAAGCTCTCCTCATGGCAGGTCGTGCGTATGTCGAGACCGGTTTGGATTTTGGAGTTGGTGAAATGGGCGCCTACGCTGCACAGCATGCGTATAAGGTTGGTGTACACGACACGAATCCCCGCTCGTATCGGGAGGCAATGTCGAGCGAGGATGCCGCTGAGTGGTACAAGGCCATGTGCGAGGAGATGAACGCGCTCAAGGTCAACGGGACATGGCGTGTTGTATACCTCCCTGCTGGGAAGAAGGCTATTGGTTCACGATGGGTGTTCAAGGTCAAACGCTTGCCTGATGGTGCTGTGGAGCGTTTCAAGGCTCGCGTTGTGGCTCAGGGATTCAGTCAGCGCCCAGGTGTCGATTTCGACGAGACCTTCGCACCAACTGCTCGGTGGAATGCAGTGCGGACTATTCTTGCTCTGGCTGCGATCGAGGATATGCACCTCGAGTCCGTCGATATTTCGTCCGCTTTTCTGCATGGGATTGTTGATGCTGAACTCTACCTCAAGTTCCCAGATGGCTTTCCTCAGGATGTCCCTCCTGGGACCGTCCGTCTCCCTACCGATGGTGAGCCTGTCTGTGTCCTGGACAAAGGCCTTTATGGCCTGAAGCCACCGCATACCTCTGGCATAAACGGATGCACAGTGTTTTCATTCTCCTCGGTTTTGCTCGCATAGCTTCGGACCCCTGCGTGTATGTTTATATGCGCAACGACGTCCGCATCATCATCCCAGTGCACGTCGACGACATGACCATTGCATCGAAGTCCAGGCCTGCTATCCTCAACGTCATTGCTGAGCTGCGTAAGCACTTCAAACTGCGTCACCTTGGCCCCACCACTGGTCTTCTTGGAGTCCGTGTCATTCGTGACCGTCCCAACCGCAAGTTGTGGATCGACCAGCGTGCCTATGCGATTGAGGTCCTGTCCAGGTTCAACATGCTTGATTCCAAAGCCGTATCCACGCCCATGGACCCAAATATCCGTCTCACCAAGGCCCAATCCCCTCAGACGCCAGAAGAAGTGGAAGAGATGCGGCAATACCCCTACATTCAGGCCACGGGCGCCCTTCTCTATCTTGCTTTGTGCACCCGGCCTGACCTTGCTTTCCCAGTTGGGGTGCTCTGTCGCTTCAATGCTTGCCCAGGCATTGCTCATTGGAAGGCGGTCAAACACCTTCTGCGCTACATACGAGGTACACTCAACTATCGTATTGAATACTCAGCTGCAGCGGCCACCACCTCCCCTTCCCTCTTCCTCGCCTTCTCTGACGCTGACCACGGCGGCAATTTGGACAATGGCCGGTCCACTACAGGCATGCTTGTCACTGTTGGCGGTGGCGCCGTGAGCTGGTCTGCACGCCAACAGACAATTGTGGCGCTCTCCACCACTGAGGCTGAATTCGTCGCTGCGAGCGAGACAGGACGCGAGCTCTGCTGGCTGAGGAATTTTCTTACTGAAATTGGCACGCCACAGTCCAGCGCCTCGGTTCTCAACATGGATAACCAGTCCGCGATCTCAGTCTCCAAGCATCCCGAGCACATGGGTCGCCTCAAGCACCTTGACCGCCACTGGTTTTGGTTGCGTGACGCTGTTCACGATGGCAAAATCCACCCCACTTTCATTTCCACCGAAGATATGGCGGCCGACCTTCTGACGAAGGCTTTGCCTCGTGAAGCGGTGGACAGGCTGCGGAGGAGGATGGGAGTTGTTGGGGAATTTTCGAGAGAGGAACTCCGGTGATGTCGTCGGGCACTTCATCAGGTGGGAGTGTTGCTGGTGTTCTTGGGAGTGCCATAGACGCCTCCCAGAGTTCGGATATACCTACACACGTGACCGCGTAGTCTAATCTTTTTTCATCGGGGCCTCGTAGTCTTCAGCTAACTACCTACTGAATACTACGGACCCCAGGTATGTACACTTCGTGTACTTTCTAGCTAACTACCTACTGAATACTACGGACCCCAGTCCACTTTGTATTTATTCATTTCAGCTCGACGTCTTTATCAGATCCGTCTCGGTCTCAGTCTGCCGCTGCGCATAACCTCCTTCAACACGACGCTCCTCCTCCCTTAAACCCCGCCATCTACACCCCCATTCCTTCTGCCGGTCGAGACCACTTCGCTCGACTACATGGCAGCATTGATCCCGCCGATATCCCCGTCCATCCAAGCCAACAGCCTTTCCGCGTCCCGAGCCCTCAGATCTTGCCGCAAAATCCGATCAACTTCGTTCCTGATCTACCACAGCCACCTGCCCAGGATACTTCCGTCCCTGTACAGCCACAGATGCCGACCGCGGCACCCCCTCTTGCCGACGTCAATACTCTCGTCGGCCTCCTCATCGACAACCAAACCGCCATTCAATCCTCTCAAGTTTTGTTCCAACAATCGCTTACAGATGTCATGAACGAGGTAGCCCGTCGCCCCGTCATCAATACCGATGGTCAACAACTTAATCCTCCCACTGCTTGCGGCGGTACAGTTCGCCTCCGCACCGCTCGCATCTTCAGCGGCAAACATGCCGATGTCACTCCCTTCCTCTCAGAAGTCAAGCGCATCATCGATTTTCACGCCAACTCCTTCCCCGACGATCATTCCAAGGTTCTCTATGTCGGCCTCAATCTCAAGGACGGCATTCCAGTCGAGTGGTTCTCTCATCTCGAGAACTCTGGCTCCGCACTACTCTGGGACTGGAATTTATTTCTATCTGCATTTCGCAAGAAGTTCACAGATCCTAGTCTCATCACCACTGCCGACACCCGTCTCGATCACCTTAAACAGACAAGTTCGGCTCACTACTATCTCACATCATTCATGGAGCTCGCTAGTCACCTCGACATGACCGAGCAAACCAAGATCTCCCGCTTCATGAAGGGTCTTAAGCCCCTCGTCAAGGACCATCTCGTCAACATTGTCCAACGACCTCTGACCCTTGAAGCCTGGGAACCCCTCATTATTTCCATCGACTCCAACCTTCATCAACGTGAACTCGAACGCCGGCTCGAAAACGGTAACGGGAACAAAAAGAAGACCAAGTCGGATTCCTCTTCCCCTGACTCCAACACCTATCCTGCCCCAGCCACAACCTCCACTTCCTCCGACGTCGTCCCTATGGACGTCGACGCCATCACTACTGGTCCTCGCGGCAAGCTCACCGAAGTTGAACGCAAATATCGCTTCGACAACAAGTTGTGTCTGTACACCACCGGTCTGATCAGAGATCACTGAAGTATTTGGCGTCTGATGGCCTGCCATTCTTGGTCAGATATCTCCGGATATGGTCAGGATATCTGTCAAAGGTCTAGAAATAAATCCCGTGATATTCCCTGAGACCAAATCAAGGGACGTCTGAGGCGGGGTATCTGCCTGACATCTGGAGTTGCCTGATATCTTGGTATGATGTTGCCTAGATATCTCAGTCTTGGTAGCCTCCGTGTCACCTCCCAGCTGTTTTCATAGTACCATTGAGGGCAGTTGTCTGACATTGATGCAGATATCACGAAGAAGAGTTACGAGGCCTTGGGATCCCATTTTATTCGCATTTGTGTATATACAGTATACTAACAATTCTCAAAACATGAATGAACGTGGAACGAGTGGCTGATTAATGAGAGGGGAATTAAAAGAAAGTCTAAAGTCAACAGGAGGTATGTATTAAACAGTATAATCGGCGTCGGAGACATCTTTCAATGGAAGGCCTCGAAAGCTTCATTGGAATCGAGCATACTGTCGGCAGGAACCGAATCAGCAATCAGGCTTGCGACGTCAGCTCGACCGTGAGTCTCCCGGTCTTCCGCCAAGATTTGTGTAAAGACACTGGAGTAGAACATGTTAGAATTCAATGTCGCAGGACAAGAAGATCACATACGCCGAGATTCTTGTTGCATCGTTGTCCTTCCTGACTCGAATGTTCTCGAGCTCGGCATCAACCTTCGGCCAATAATCACGACCGACTTTGCCTCCAGATTGCATCTTGACAAATGTTTTCCGCTAGAAATTTGTGAGTCTGAGCAAAGGGCATACATACAACGAGAAGCTTACCAAGAATGCAACGCGGCCGCACATCTGGACCGAAACTTTTACCTTGGGGGCGATCTTTGTACGGAGCGACACAATCTGTTGGCACAATGTCATGATGTCGGTGGAGGTGTTGTCATTCTTCTCGCTGGCAATTGACTCCTCAATCTGGATGATGATGGCTGCATGAGTCACCGTTCGGTAACATTCGAGCTCACGTACCTTTCCCTTGATAAGGTTCCGAAGAGTCACGAAGACATCACGAGCTTTACCCACAACAACCTTAAGCTTTGTCGGATCTTCTGCGACTTGAGACGTTACACCCCAGCCTGGATAACGTTGCAAAAACTCCTAATGGGATGTTACGTGGTCAATCACTGGCCTCTCGTAAGTGGAAGAGTTAAGATTCTTACGACAAGCAACTTGAGTGGAGCATCATCTTTGATGTAAGCGCCAATGGTCGCGTCGACAAGCATGACGAAGGCATATTTTTCGATTTTGGCCTGTAGGAGTTGACGTTGAACAACGGCGGAACAAAATATAAAGCTCAGGGCACCTCGAGTGATGCAGATATCTGATACGGGGCCTCCACAGGCTGGATGGCTTGAACAAGCTCGTTGCTTCGCATGAGCAAAATAGCGAGGACGATGCTCTGCTTCTGACCAGGCATCTGGTAATACATTTGTCAGTAGTTATCTGCCCGAGAGGAACAATCTTACCTCCGCGAACTCGTTCAAGTCGTCGTTATTAAAACCCCTGGCCCGAACGCGCCGTGAAAAGGAGTTAGCAAATTGAGTGATGTCTTCCGAGCGACGCTTGCGGCGGTTCCCTGTTTGAGGTGTTGAGGGAGGATGACTCTCCAGACCATCGCTGGGTACGTGAGACGAGCAGGAGGCGTCTCTACCAGCAAGGGAAAGTTCGTCGTTGGAGCCAGTGCTGCCAACGGAACTGCTCCTCCGCCTTGGCGAGGCAGATGGGGATTGCGTCGGCGGTCTCACTGGAGACGTCAGGTTATCATCGAATAATGACATTGAGAGGAAAGACGAAGAGAAGGTTCAAGGAGGCTGAAAATGAAACAGAGGGAGAGCGAAAAAAGACGAGGAAAAGGAATGGAAGAGAGCGCCAGCAAGGTGGCGTTCGAAACAACTTCAACGTCAAAACTCAGTCAGACCATCACGTGGGTCGTCTTGCGATTATGCCTGCCGCGCGTTCAGGAGAAGGTCAGGAAATTCTCTGCAATGAAAGCAACTGAAATACAACTCAAGTCACGATCCAGACTTCCTTGAGCAGGTCCCCGGCGATCCACGAAGATTTTTGTGCCGCATCTGTACTGACTTTCAGGGTCTTTCGACCCGCGGCGCTGTGACAATTTTGCGGACATCGAAGCACGGCCATCTTACGAGCGGCAAGCATGTTCAAGCAGTCAAGACAAAAGCACAAAGAGAAGCAAGTGCCAACGCAGAGATCGAGGCATCCGCGGCACCGGTCCCTGCTCAACTCAGCTTCATGGATCATATTAATCAGCATAACATCGGAGAACAGGCAGGAAATAACTCACCTCCAGATCTGTTTGCTGGACTTGCAATTGAAGACAGCCATCTCGTCGACGCAGACGGGGATATATTGCTGTTTTCTGCAGGTGAAGACACTTCAGTTACGGACATGAGGCATAGACATCAGCTTGAGACTCAACTGGACGATGTCAATCTTGCCGGAGAGAATTCCTTGTTCACGATTTCAGATATAACAGCGGAAATGCATCTCGAGACTGAGGATTCAAGCGTGATGCAGTTCGTGAGCAGGATGCAAGCATTAGGTCAGTAAAAGTTTCTATGCAGGTTAAGAAATGCTGAAAGCAAAGCAGGTATCGAGTCGGAGGAGGAAGATGAAGACAATGAGGATACACACATGCCGGATCAACGCGAGGCTGGCAGATGGTCGCCGCATGGCTCAAAAACGGTCAGTCGAATGTGTGTTTTGAAGACGCAAATAACCTAGTCAGATCCGACTCAGGTGTTCATGCTTGATTTGATTGATAACCTCCCTCGACTGCGCCTATCTGATGATCATCTGAAGGCTTTCATGTGGGTCATGCGAGAATGTGGGACGCCTAATGTCCCAAGCTTTTCGACCCTTCGAAAGATCCAAGCAGCGTTAACAAAAGACTTCAATGCCGGGCCTAAACGACACACCTCATCTCTCGGAAACCATTTCTATACAAACCACCCTGCAAAACTGCTGGCTTTGGTATTATCTGGGTTAAACCACGGACAGACGGAGCACTGGCCAGGTTTCTTGTGTATAGGATTACGGAAATCCGTTGGTCTGCCCTTTAATCCATCCATATATCGAGGTTGCGGGTCCGGTCACAGAAATGTTGCAGGCAGCGAAGTATGACGAGGCAGATTTTGATGAGCACTCGCCAATGTGGGCGGACTGGAAAAACTTGTCAACAATGCACCGGCATTATTATATCAAGGAGTTGGCGCAACTGACCGACGGAAGTTTTCTACTTCTTCTTCGATGGGTAACAGTCAATAGCGTGGTACATGTTCAGGGTCTGGAAGTTGCTTTCGATGAAGAGGTGCGGTTCAAAGTACAATCAGAGCGCAACTGACCTGGACGTGGCTTCCCCGCCAGCTCACAAAGTTCTCTGTTAAAAGAGGCATCAAACAACATCCCGCTTCGTCATTACATTGGAATGTGCTGGATCTCGAGAAGTCATTGGGTCCATTCCAGTTTGACCGTGAGTTTCCGAGTATTCCTTGGAACAATCAGTTAAACCTGGCAACGCCTCAATAGAATACTCACCTGTGTATGACATGCCTAACCCCTTGCGCAAAGTCGCAAATGGACGGCCTATGTTCCGTCTTCGAGTATTGCCCTGGAGTGACGACGTTTCGGGGAATGTCAGCAAGCAATACAATGCTCATACGAATGTGTATGTTATAAATGCGAACTTACCTCACCGGACAACGTCACAAGAGTATTTTGTCCGCTTTTGTTCGACCTCGCCACATGCGTCATCCTCAGAGCAATTCGCGGCACTTTCTGAAGACTTGTAAGTACCCTTGTCATCAAAGAAGGGTAAAAGATACTTACTGTCAATAAAATAGCAAAGCGGATGTCTGGCACGATGCATACCATTGTGAACTCGAACAAGAGATCTTATTTCAAATAATCCCACACGTGCTCCCGGCCGATAATCCTCAGCAGTCGGAAACATCTTCTCATATTGGAGTTAACGGAAATTTCAACTGTCGACGAGATTTGACAGGTGGCACCCAGGTCCAGAAGGAGTCCGACGAACTTTATCATAAATTATACGAGGTTGGTGAGGTGTCATTTTCTACAAAGTCAAGCGCTTAAAATCATATCAATCTTTTTAGATAGGCGAGCCACGCACCACGGAACAGACAATTCAGGCTATCCGATGGCAAATATGGACCGCATGCTCAGGAGACAAGGAGGCGCTCATGAATCACTATTCGCAATCGGGGGTAAAAGATAAGATCTCGCAATATTGGATTGAGGCGCTCATTGCGCGGTCAAAGCAGTTACGAGCAAGCCGTATTACAGACACGGAAACCAGGGATGCGAGGTTAAAAGACCCCGCGTTACAAGATGAAGCACGGAAAGTAATGAAAACAACGATCGGATGTGAAATTCAACTGGAGCTCTGGAATTGGGTGATTCAACAGCCATCGGAATCCTATTTGCGCTTGAAGGAAAATGATCGTAAGCAATTCCTATCAAGATATCTATCAGATCTGATTTTTTTGTAGCTCGACGCAATGACTTACGAGAAGGAGACCATTACAACGTCCTATTGAAAACGAGAGGTGGGTGATTCGACTTCCACGCAATCCGACCTGTCAGCACAGCGCTCACTCGTACATGCTCTTGGTAGGAATTGACCCTCATCGGGACACTCCCGTTGAGATCTTGCATACCTGGCTTCTTGGAAACGAGAAATATGTCTGGCATGATACGAATAAAGATTGGGACAAGAAGAAAGACGACCTCTTCGCAATCCGACTTGAATCAGCTTCCATCGATGGTCTCACGATTCCCCGACCACGTGCCGAATACCTGGTGAAGTACAAGAATTCACTTATCGGTAAACACTTCAAGACCCTCCAGCAACTCGGCGTCTTTCATATTCATGGCCTTTGCTCTGATAACTTGTTCAATCTCTGGAAGGCGTCTGGGGAACTCGGAGCAGTAATATGGTATCCAGAAATTTCCAACATGGAAGCTTATCTCGTCCGTGCTACATATCTTGCATCTGATCTTTTCCAATCTCACGTCTCGAATCTACAGGCGGACCTTCAGGTTTTGGTTAACAATGTACTCGACCGGTGGGCAGAGGTCGATCCCCGCCGTATACTCGTGAAACTCAAGCTGCACGTTCTCACCCACCTGGTGGAGGATGTTCGCCGATTTGGTCCCGCCATCCTATACTCGACCGAAATCTTTGAATGCTTCAACGCGATATTCCGCATGTGCAGCATTCTCTCCAATCACCTTGCTCCGAGCCACGACATTGCTGTGACGATTGCTGACATGGAGCGCTTCAAGCATATGGTTAGCGGCGGATGGTGGAAAGCGTCGAGTGGAAAATACATACAGGCAGGTGAGAAGGTTAGAACGTTCCTGCTGCAGAATCCATCCCTCCAGCAACGTCTTGGATGGGCTGATGGATCTGCAATGCGCCCTGGTATGTTTTAAAGCTTTCTTGCTTCGCGTTTTGTGATGCATCGTGATTCTTTCACCAGGCTTCGTTAAACTCGAATCGCGAACAAGAAGAAAAAATTCTACATGGCTGGAAATATGCTCCTCGATCCCACTGAACGCAACTTTCTCTTCCGACGGGACCTGGCAGGCTTGTAAGTATCTGGTATCACAAGCGGAAGACCCGTGTCGAGAAGGATCATGGGTTTTCTTCTCTCAGTGTGACGTATGTCCGTCATTTCGTTGCATACACGATGGTCACTCGAATTTTGGTGCAGAAAATGTTTGCCGGTCGTATCTTCAAAATCCTCCGGCGGTTCTCGGCCACGACGAACGCGATGTCAGCACAGAAAGTCGTTGTGATTATCAAAGTGTACGACGTCGATGATGTTAAGGACCCGCGTTTCAATATGCCAGTGCTGACACCATCTCGCTATAACGATGGATATGTCGTTGCAGAACCAAAGGTATGTTCAACAAGTATCTCCCGGGTTCCAAAACCGATCCCCGGGACATCTATTGATTTCTTCAAAGGACGTCTCCTTTATCTTCAATGCGCAGCACGATTGCGAAACTGGCGGCTGCACGATCTCAAACGAAGCCATGTTCTATCAACAGGAGCGCATTCAGACCACAACACCACGGAAAACGATCTCTCACGCGGCCTCGGATCGGTACATTCTCAACATGCACGCCCTTCATAATGCACACCTAATTCGGAAAGTGCTTCCCCGCCACCTAACAGCCCCTACACCATATCGAGCAGATCAGTTGGTGTTCCATAAGGAATTGGCTGCCGGATTGCGTGTAACGGGCCCTGCCAAAAGAGCAGCCTCTCAGGCCAAGGCAAAGGCGACGCGTGAACGAAACAAGGCCGCCAAGGCACAGCAAGGAAACAGAGGAGGACCTGGACGGGCGCTCGCAAGGATTGCAGAGGAAGAAGGCGATGTAAATGGCGGGATGGCGGGCAGTTAGCTTTAGCTTGAAATATACATCGTGTAAACATCTACAGGATATCTGAGAGATATTGGCAGGTCATCAGGAGGATATTATGGTTCTTGATCAGCCGAAGGTGCCGTCGAGGCTACCCTGATGTCGTGTCTGACAGCCCCCGCCACTTGGGTGATCAATCACTCAGGGACATCTGACCGATTTGGTGGTGTACTGCGGCTCCAAGGACCACATAGTCAAGGATTGCAAAGTCCGCGCTACCAAGCATGGTGCCTTCGCGGAAAAAGCCAAGCCGAAGACCGACTAGTTCCCGAGTCTTCGGCAACGGATGGAACTATCGAGTCCGTTCCCCGTTGCCCTACGGGCCCCTCCTTCACCAAAGCCACGACTGGTGAATGGATAGCTACGTCGACTCTACCTCCAGTATTTCGTCTATTCACTCATGTTCGTCTTGATCCCCAGAATAGAGATCATTTCTTTATTTCTATCACACTGTCCTTCCCTAAGCGAAAACCTATCCAAACCTATGCTTTAGTCGACTGCGGGTCCTCTGGCTCCCACATCTCTGACGCCTTCTCCATCCGACACTCATTAGCTCGCTCAACAAAACCTACCCCTATTCCTATCTTCACCATCGACGATCGGCCACTCACTTCCGGTCTCCTCACCCACGATGTGATCGCACACTTAAAAGTCCACGAACACTCAGAACACATCCGTCTCGGCGTCGTTTCGATGCCGTATCCTCTCTTACTTGGGCTCGATTGGCTCAAGCAACACAATCCCGCCATCAATTGGGCCCGAGGGAAGCTCACTCTTTCCTGTTGCGGCGCCAACCATAACTTTCCTGTTTCGGCTTTTGGTCGTGGCTACAGTCTCGAAATTCCCTCTGCCAAGCCTAGTTCCACCTCTGTCGCCTCTGTTGGTCTAGGCCTTCGTCTAAGCAACAAGCCCGCCTCTGATATTTCTAGGGTTCTCGACGTATATAACGCCAAGGCACCACCTCCCACACCTCATATCGAAACTGCAAACATCGCGTCGATATCCTCTGTCCTACGACCACCCATTCGAAACGGCCCCAGCCGCGCCGAACTCAAGTCTATTTGGTCTTGCCCACCTCCCCCACCACCCCCTATTTTTGGACCTCCTAATAAACCCGTCAACATCGCCTGCGTCTCCACCGAACGATTCCGCAAATATGCAAAAAATCAACCCATTTCCTACATCTGGTATACTACAAACGGCGACCTCGAACTCCGAATCAATGCCCTCTCCTCACTCCCTCCCGTCGACTCCACCCAACCCGAACCACCGCCCCCTGAACCTCCCCCTTCCTCCACTTCTACACCATCTACCAACCGAGCCTTTGTTACCGATACCACCGACGAAGTCGAAAACTTAGTCCCTAAAAAATACCATTCCTATCTCGACGTTTTTGATCCCATCGAGGTTTTGAAACTACCCGAACATCGCCCCTACGACATCAGTATCGACCTCGAAGAGGGGAAAACTCCTCCTTTCGGACCCATTTACTCCCTATCCCATGACGAACGACAAGCTTTATTCGATTACGTCGAGGAGCAACTCAAAAAGGGGTACATTCGACGTTCGACATCTTCCGCCGCTTCCCCTATTCTCTTCATCCGCCGCAAGACTGGCGACCTTCGCCTTTGTGTTGATTACCGCGGACTCAATTCAATCACCAAGAAGAACCGTTACCCCCTACCACTTACCGCCGACCTTCTGGATCGCGTCCAGGGCTGCGACACCTTCACAGTCCTAGATCTCAAGAACGCCTTTAATCTTATTCGCGTGAAAGAAGGCGACGAATGGAAGACCGCTTTCCGTACTCATCTCGGTCTCTTCGAATATACAGTCATGCCTTTTGGCCTCACCAACGCCCATGCAACCTTCCAAGCCTTTATCCAGGATTCACTCCGCGACATCCTTGACATCTCTGTCGTTGTCTACCTCGATGACATCCTCATATTCTCTCAACCCGGCCAAAATCACACCACACTCGTTACCCAAGTCCTTGATCGTCTCCGAGCCGCAAATCTCTTCGTCAACGCCAAGAAATGCGAGTTCGATCGTTCACAAGTCGAATACCTCAGTTTCATTATTTCCTCGAAGGGTGTCCAAATGAACCCTAAGAAACTCGATACCATCCATCAATGGCCTGTTCCCAAGTCCGTTAAACACATTCAACAGTTCCTCGGCTTCACAAACTTCTATCGACGCTTCATCCATCATTATGCCGACATCTGCCTCCCACTCACCAACCTAACGACCAGCGCGTGTAAGAAATCATTCCCAGGACTATCTTCCGATGCCCTAGCCGCCTTCAACCAACTCAAACTCATATTCACAACCGCCCCCGTATTACGACACCATAATCCCAAACTACCCTCCACCGTCGTTACCGACGCTTCCGACTTCGCTCTATCCAGCATATTCCTACAACCCGACGAAGACAACCTTCTTCATCCTGTCGCTTACCATTCTCGCAAATTCTCACCCGCTGAAATCAACTACGAAATTCACGATAAAGAACTCCTATCCATCGTAGAGGGTTTCCGTGAAAATCGCCCCTGGCTCATCAGCTCCCCTCACACCATAGCCGTTATTTCTGATCACTCAAACCTCCGCTACTTCATGTCCACTCGCATCCTTAATCGACGCCAAGCTCGATGGTCCATGTACCTTTCCGAGTTTGATTTCCAACTGGAGTACGCCCCCGGCAAAACCAACCCCGCCGACGCCGCCTCCCGACGCCCCGACTACGTACCTAAAGAAGGGGATGACGTCCTTATCAACCAACGTAAGGCGCTATTAACCGACTACCACACCCAAAAATTATTCCCCAACACCTCCCAACCTTCCCCAACTCCCTCTCCTTCCGACCCTAAAACCACCAATGCCCTTTCCACCATTTCCCTCGACAATTCGGAACTCCTAGACGAATTCAAGGCCGCTTTCCGCTCTGATATAGAGTGGTGCGAACTCGCGGCCAAGGACGATAAGAATAATCCTTCCATCACCCATCACGACGACCTTATATTCCACAACAACCGACTCTTCGTTCCCCAACCTCTACGCTCCAAGATCCTCCACTCTCGTCATGATTCCGTAATCAGTGGACACCCAGGCCGTGCAGGTACTTACGATAACGTCAAGCGCGACTATTCATGGCCTGGCATGCGACGCTATATTAGGTCCTATGTTACCTCATGCGACCTATGTTCCCGCGTAAAGAACATCACTCATAAACCTTATGGACTTCTCCATCCGCTCGATATCCCTGACCGCCCTTGGCATTCTATTTCTATGGACTTCATCACCAAGTTACCTCTGTCCCACGGTTACGATGCTATCTGGGTAGTTTGCGATCGCATGACCCGCGCCGCCCACTTCATTCCCATCAACAAAACCATCGACGCTCCCGGCCTTGCTCGCCTTTACCTCGATCACATCTTCCGTTATCACGGCCTCCCTCACTCTATCATCTCAGACCGCGGATCCGTCTTCGTCTCCTCCTTCTTTACTCATCTCATGAAATTATGCGGCACCAAAATGAAGCCTTCGACCGCCTATCATCCTCAAACAGACGGCCTCACGGAACGCACGAACCAAACCCTTGAAACTTACATCCGTACTTATTGCTCTTACCAACAAGACAATTGGACCGACTACCTTGCCCTTGCCGAATTCTCCTTCAATAACTCCAAGAACTCCTCTACTCAGCAAACCCCATTCTACGCCAATCTCGGTTTCCATCCAGACTTCGAGGTTCGCATCACCGACCGTACTACCAATCCAGCTGCTACCGAATTCGCTGACCGTCTTCAAATCATTCACGACGAACTCCACCGGGAACTGGCTCATTCCAACGATTACATGTCCAAGTACTACGACAATCGACACATGCCTGCACCCCAGTTCAAGGAAAACGACCAAGTTTGGCTACTGCGCCGTAATATTAAGACTACACGGCCTACTAACAAGTTTGATTACCGTCGTCTAGGTCCCTTCAAAATACTCGCCCGTCACGGTTCCTCCTCCTACCTCCTCGAACTTCCCCGTACCTTCTCTCGACTTCACCCCGTCTTCCATGTATCCCTCCTCGAACCATACACCCCGCCTTCTGTCATTCCCGATCGTTTACCATCTGCTTCCGTCCCGCCCGTCGATATCATTCCCGATCAGCCACGCGACATTTCCACCATCATAGATTGCCGCAAAGTAGGTCGCCGATACGACTACTTCGTCCACTGGCGCGACTTCGACGATTCCGAAAACTCTTGGATTCCATTTTCCGACATTTCCACTTCTCTTTACGAAATTCTCGAATCCTTTCACCGCCGTAATCCTCGTCGTCCTCATCCTCCTCGTTTTGATTTCGACACCTCAACTCATCATCCAATTACCACTCTCGATAACACTCCCTCACCTCAAGATTCCCATCAATCACCACGTCCACGTTCCCCATCTCCACCTCCAGGCCCATGGCAACGCGATTACGAGCCCCCCACGCAAACCACCACATGTTCAGGTCGCGTCACACACCCTCCGAAGTCAAAAGACTACGCGTGCTCCATCTTAAAAGGGGGGTAATGTCATGAAATGCTAAGTCCCTTCCGAGTTCCGACCCCTCGCCTCCGTTTCCCCTCCGTTTCGCCCTTTCCTTTCCCCTTTCCGATCTCTCATTTCCTCGTCACAGACATCTCATATATCTCATATTTCACTCAAACTTACTTACTCAAACCTACTCACTCAAACTTCCTCACTCGAACTTACTTACTCGAACCTACTCACTCGAACCCACTCACTCGAACTGTACTTACTCAAACTTACCTATAAAAGCCTCGTAGATTACCTTGTATCCGGTATCGAGTCAACACAGTGTTTTCACCCAGTTATCTCTTTCAGCCAAGTCGCTCTCGTCATCTTTATCTTATCATTGTTATATCATTCGGTTCTAACACACCTCAGGATCCCATCCTAAGTAGCAAGGGTCCCCGACCACATGCGTAACTTATTCTTCATCCTGTCGACCATGTCAAAGGGATCATCATCGATTATAGAATCACTATCCGATGTACGCGTAGCAGAAAGACCAAGCCTGTGAGTGGGACAAAGGCCGCGTTGCGCTCCCGAATCCTGATCAGAAGCCGTCGTTCGAAAGATGCTGTTTGAAAGGCTTCTAGTGCGGCTGTATTGCTTGAGACCAGCATGCGTTATGCGAGTGAAGATGGGGATGGGTGTCACTGCGCTCATAATAGGGATTCATAGACTCGAGGTGGATGCGAAATGCGGGCGTCAAGGCTGGTGGCGATGCCTTCATTTGTCCGCACCCGTTGTATCAAACAACGGCTTGATCTCGGAACCCTCGGACATATCGGCTTCCTGTCTCTTGTCCGACTCCCTCGTCCATTCGATCGCCTCAACTCAACGCTTTACCTTGCGATTTACTGCATTCAAACTCTCTTACAACACCGTCTCCAAGATACCATGCTTGAGTCAGAGTAACCCAAAAGCCAGACAAGGGTATTGAAAGGAGAGTCGTCAGCGCAGAAATGGCACAAGGTGCCCAGGATGATATTTTGATAAAACAAAGTCTGAAAATATTGTGAAGGTGCTCTTTGTGAGGAGCCACTATGATAAGTGAACATATGGTAGAGCGAATTTTGTATTTTGTTGACAATCATAGTGTAAATAAATCCAGAATTCATTTTTCAATCATATGCAAAAAATCTTCACAATATTTTCACAATATGATCAGTGAAGATTTCATAATATGTTTACAATATGGTCAGTTATTCAGAATATTTTCACTATATCTTCAACATAGTTGGAAATACCTCCCTATATTGTGAATATATTATAAAATCTTCACTGATCATATTGTGAAAATATTGTGAATGTTTTTTAACATTTTTTTAGATAATAAATTCTGAATTTGTTCACACTATGATTTTCAACAAAATACAAGTTTTGCTCTATCATATGTTCACGTATCATAGTGGTTTCTCACAAAGAGCACCTTCACAATATTTTCAGGCTTTGTTTCATCAAAATAATGTCCTGGGCACCTTGTGTGGCGCAGAACGACAACAAGGTGCTCTGCATGATACGCACTGAACAAGTACGGCGAATTCAGTATCTCTCGTGACTTTCCTCTGCCTTTTTATTCTTCCGCTGTCCAGAGGATCTTGCACCACCTGCTGCATCACACGTTCGCCAACCACTCCCGCGACGAATCCCCACTCATGCCAACGATTACTCTGGATCTATCTCGCTATCTTCCGCCGTTTGGGCTGTTAAGGATCTCCGGCTTTATTTAGAACTCGGTCTAGTATACGATCATACGATGGATAGAGGTCAAGGTGTTCTTTTCTATTCGCGCAAGGTCCCGCGGATCTTCTACTTATTCCCAAGTCCTAGGCTCCCTCCAAGTTATGACCATGGCGTCTCGTTGAACTAGCATGTGTAAAGTATCCCGTCCCCTCATCCAATTATACCAGATCTGGGAGCGTCACTGGTAGTCGTGTGTGTTGGACTGTTTGTTGACGACGGTGGGTCCGACCCAAGTGACATCAAATCCTTCTTCCCTTTCCGCTTTCATCAAGATTTCAGATATCGAACTGCGCTCCCAATCTGTTAAACTAGGCAAGTGTAGATCCTGTTATAAGTTGTCCTTGCATCTGACGAAGATCTCTATCGCTTTAACAGCTCTACCGGTGAGATCATGGACCATCTGACAGTTGAAGATCTCGCGCTACTTCACAAGCTCGAATTCGACGCTGCAGCAACAAATAGCGACATCCTCACAGATCAAGAGAAGATCCGTGCTAGAGCCATCAAACTGTATACAGAGCAATCGTTATCGTGCTTGGATCAGGAGATCACTTCAACTTCACTTCTCGCCCGACGCGAAGTCGTCGAACAGCGCCTATCACCATCAACTGGCACTATGATACATCATATATCTACGCTTGTAGATGAACCGGTGATACATCAAACTCTACAATACGGGGTGTGGCTGATATATCACTGATTTATGGCTTCCATCAATTTCGGCACGGCGAAGCCGTGCCCGCCAAACTTAGGGCACGTGACCACGTGCCCTAAGTTTGGTGGTGGTTAGAGTTTCGGTTAGTGTTTCCGGTTCGGGTTCAGTTAGGGTTAGGGGTTAGGTGGTTAGGGTAGGGATATTTGTCATCTCGGAGAGTTCCGAACCAGCGCCAAGGTTAGGTTGGGTTTCTATTTTAGGGTTTTCAGGTTAGGCCGGTTAGGGTGTCGGGGCGCCCCTCCCAATAGAAATCATTTGAGGCACACTCGTACTATTTTCGGGGGCAGCACAGTATCTTCAGGTCAATTGAAGGAGGGTGGGAATGCTTAGGTAAATCAAAGCAAGGTGAGGATGATCAGAGGGAGTGATATATCATATAGTATTGTAGACTCCCATGTATCACGGATTCATCTACAAGCATAGGTAAATGATATATCATATTACCAGCCTAGCCTGCGCCTATCCAAGATTGAATTTGCGCTCGCGCCCCACAAAAAGCTCCTTCCTGAACTCCTTGCCAACATCTTCGTTTGGTCAATGGCTGGAGATTGGTTGAATTTCCCTACAGATCTCTCTCTCCCACCGTGGGTGCTACTCGAGGTTTGCTCCCAGTGGCGACAGGTGGCTTTGTCGGAACTGAATCTTTGGAACAAAGTCGTTCTTACGCACAGCCCTTCTATGAATACTGAAAGATTTTTGGAACTCGTATCACGAGTTCGTCCAGTCCTCCCTGCTGGTGGACCTTTGTACATCGGCCTCCATTGCGACAATAAGTTGTGTGCAGACGGAGTCTTCGACGATTTCATCCTCCCCATGCTCCCCCGTATAAAGGACCTCCGCGTTCACACCGATATATTCGCATTTGCCAAGCTATTCGATGCTCCACCCAACGCATTGACTTCACTCACGTCGATGCAGCTGCACTTGTCGAACATCAGCCGAACGGGCGTGTCAGATTTACCAGAATTCGACAGTGCCGTCATCTTTCGCCACGCCGCCAATCTCAGGCGGATTGAAATATATTCTCGCAAACTTGCGGCGCCTCTTCTTCTTCCTCTACCTCTTCCATGGCATCAGTTGTCTTCGCTCCTTTTGAAAGGTCTTCGGTACTTGACACCTACGCATCTGAACAAAGTTCTTCAGGAGTGCGTCGAACTCCAGGAGCTTTCTGCTACCTTGAGCGGTGATACAGATGCTCGAGCCGTCGTCAGCGGGCTACATCTACTCCACCTACAAATTCTCGATCTCGATGGAAGCCTTGGAAAACCGCATTCGTTGAGCAGACTGTTGTTTCCGTGGGCGCAGCTAACGACCATTCGTCTCTTTCGTTTCACCAGCATCGCGACGCCTTCCGAAACGTACGACATGCTTTCTGAATGTCTTCATTTGCAACAGTTTTCAGTCGATACTCCCCGAATCCGAGTTGAATTAACGGATCTTCGGACTGCCGGTATCATCTTGCCTCACCTCACAAACCTCATCATCCGCCTCCCCGTCGGCAACTCCCTTATTATGAAGAATTTGGTGGTGCCAGCCCTGACATCACTTCACGTCGCGTGCACTGGTACCTACTTGATACCTGCTGAACTGATCTCCGACATGATCGCGCAATCGGGATGTTCTTTGCTCTCCTTGATTTGCGATACATCGTATGTGGAGTATCAGGCCCTTGACAGACTTCTCCCACTTCTGGAATCTCTCGAGGAATTCATGGGAACCGATGTATTAATCCATACATCTGATATACAACGGATTGCCAGTGGAGAAGTTCTTCCCCGGCTTCGGCGTCTTACTTGTCATCTAAGGGTGGACGCCCTTGAAGCATTTATAGACCTTCTCGAGACGCGTCTCACGCAGGAAGGAGCGGAAGACCAAAGGATATCGAGCATTCGTTATGCACGATGCTACATCAATCCAGTAGAAGACATTTCCAAGGCTGCTACGACAGCTGCACAGACAAGGGTGGAAGGCTTGAACGCCAAGTACGGATCAGATTTCGGGGTTTGTAGGGTTGGCTAGGGGGTATGGGTTCAAAATTCGACGTGGTTGGTCTATATATCGCAGAATAACGTTGGTCGATGGCTGCATCGATATCGGATACAAGGAGGTGGGTTGACCGAGATAATGGAATTCAACATATAGCAAAGTTGAGGGACAGATCGAACGGGTTGAACTGTCGCAAGGTCAGTTTTCCCCGAGGGGGTAATTTTCACCGAAATGTTATATCACCTCAATGTACCGAAACTCATACCGAGATACTGCACGACGCAGCGAGACCCCTGTCTCGCCCGCTATGCATACTGAACCAGTTCTTCTCATTCAAGATCTTTTACGTTCTGGCACACATTTGCTACTTTGACTGAGCGGCTATACTCAGGATCATATGTCCCGATAGCCCCGCCAAGAATGGCTAACAACCCCATGTCTCTGCATGACCTGCGCTTCCCGCGTTTCTTCACAATATCCACAGATACTAACCCAATATATGTCAATGCTAGTTGGCGTTCGAGGTCCTCAAGGCGACGTACAATTGTCCCGTCTCATATAGCTTGCATGGCATGAAAGTCAAGAACAGAAACGTAAGACCTTGAGATGTGCGAGAGAGGGCATATCGGCAAGGCGCGTGAACACGCCGATGGACTGGACCTATATCAGACGGCCTTGATACAGGAACCGCGGGATCGAGCATCGGAAAGGATTAATCATGGCGGTGAGGTCCTTGCATGGCAGCGAGTCGCTAGAAAGGAGAAGCATGACAAAGGCAGAAACGATGAAGCTATCAAATATAGCGAGCGCCCTTAAAGGTATCAGTTACATGCAGTCTGGGATATTTCAACAATGTGAAAAGTTAACAAGGTACGTGAGTGTGAGTGCACACAAATGTGATTGTAAGTGGTGAGATGACGCCCTGAGTGATGAGCGAAGAAGGAGCGGCAGAAACCGCGATAGAAGATGGACGTGGCGACGATGGTGGGAAGAGGAATGAAATGATACGCGCTGGCGATGGGGATGATCAGCCGCGTATAAGACCAGAAGTAAAGGCAGCACACCTTGTGGTATATATTGCCCATCGATTCGCCTCCGTTGCCTCCCGCCAGTCACTGATTTGACATTCCGCACCGTCCCTCCCATTCTGCTTCGAACGTCCGTGACCGTCGTCTTGTCCAGATTTCTCAAGGATGGATCGTCCAGGCGGCGGGATACTCGCATCAGCATGAAGCTTCCTGTACTGCAACTCCCACTCGATGAATGACTTAGTCGTCCGACGGGCGAAGCCTGATTGACGCCTGATTGATGAAGCCGACGCTGAAGGAAAGTTAAAGGGAACGATGGAAAGGATGATCGCGGTGCCCTGACCGAACCACAGCGACGCTGTGGACGGCCACCTGCGACAAGAGGACAATCAGCCCCAGCCGAGGTCGGAACCTGTGGGAAACACGTACCACGAGTCAACCATCTTCCTCGTTGCACTGCTCTATTCTCTCTTCTACTTAGGGAGGGACGAAAAGCCGAGAAGATACGAGAGTACGAGTATACAAAAATGTAGTAGCGAGATGGAGCCTCAACCGAAGGGGGAAGAAGGAGCGGCAGCGGCGAATGAAGATGGACGTGGCGACGGGGGTGGGAAGACGAATGAGATGATGGGCGCTGGCGTTGGGGATGATCAGCTGCGTATAAAACCAAAAGAAGATGCCCGCATACAAAGTGGTCTACGTCGCCCATCGATTCGTCTCTGTTGTCTACCACCAATTATTGGTCAGATTGATGAGGTCCGTGCCTGACTGACGGGCGAAGAAGGAGCGGCTGCGACCGCGATTGGAGGTGGGCGTGGCGACGGTGGTGGGAAGACGAATAAGATAATACGCGCTGCTGTTGGGGATGATCAGCCGCGTACAAGACCAGAAGGAAGGGCAGCATACCTCGTGGTATACATCGCCCATCGATACGCCTCAGTTGCCTTTCCACCAGTTACTGATGTAACCCTAACCCCTCACCCTCCTCCTTGTTTCATTGCTCTACTACCTCTCCGACTGAAGGAGGGACGAAAAGCTGGCGAGGTACGAGAGTATGAGTGGCAGGAGATGTAGTAGCGAGGCAGGGCCGTGACTGATGGGCGAAGAGGGAGCGGCAGCAACCGCGATTGAAGATGGACTTGGCGACGTTGGTGAGGAGAGGAATGAGAATGTTGGGCGCTGGCGTTGCAAATGATCAGGCGCGCATAAAAGGAAAAGGAAAAGGAAAGGCAGCACACCTCGTGGTAAACATCGCTCATGGATTCATTTCTGTTGCCTGCCGCCAGTTATTGGTCCGACATCCCGCCCCATTCTGCTCCGAGGTGGTGACGTCGGTCCCTGAGTGATGGGCGAAGAAGGAGCGACAGCGGGAGTGACCGCGATTGAAGATGGACGTGGCGAAGGTGGTGGGAAGTGAAATGAGATGATGGGCGCTGGCGTTGGGAATGATAAGCCGCGTAGAAAAAAAAGAAAGGCAGCACACCTCGTCGTATGTATCCCCCCTTAATTCGTCTCCGTTGTCTGCCACCAGCTACTGATCCGAGATTCCGTCCCATTCTGCTTCAAAGTGGTGAGGTCGGTCCCTAACTGACGGGCGAAGGAAGGACAGCGGTACCGACCGCGATTGACGATAGACGTGGCGGCGAGGAATGAGATGATGCGCACTGGCGTTGGGGATGATTAGACGTATATAAAAGCAAAAGAAAAGGTAGCATACATCGTGGTATATACCGCTCATCGAAACGTCTCCGTTGCCTCCCCACCTCTTACTGGATCCAACAATTCCGCCCCGTCGTGCTATCCGCGATGATGGTTTTGCCCAGATTTGTCGAGGACCCACTGTCCCGGCGGAGGGACACTCTCCCGCCTCGTAAACCCCACTCGCATAGATATTGTATTCGTTCGACGGGCGAACCTGACCGATGAACCCGACGCCAGCGGAAAGTTGTGAATGAGGCCGAGAAGGGAAGGTTGGGAAGAACGATCACGGTGCCGTGACCAAACGACAGGGAGGCTGCGAAAGGCCACCTGCAATGAAAAAAACATTGAGCCCCGGTCGAGGTCCGAATTGTGGGGAGCACATACCTGAGTCACCCCTCCTCCTCCTCGTTCACGTGTTATCACGCTGCTCTATTCCCTGTTCCGTCGCCTTTCCTACATGGCCCTCGATCTCGATCTCGGTCTTTCCCCGCCCTGCGCCATCCCAGAATAGCGACGTCGGCCTCCGTTTCCCTTGGTTTCGCCTCCGATGATGACCTGGTTCAACATCGGCGTGATGGCAGTGGTTGACAAGTTGCAATTGGGCAGTCGAACATGGATGGGTTGAGTCTGCATCCGAGGCGGGGGCGGGTCCAACCAGCAAGGGAAAGATAGGCACTCCATCCATCCTCTCATACGCGAACTCCAAGGTTTCCTCGACCTAAGAGGGCCTATTAGACAGAACGGGGAACGAAAAGAACATATAGCGTACTGGTCACGGGGGTTATGGCTTCCTCAAACTTTGACTGCGTTTCAGACGACGTGGAGCACGAAAGTTAAGGAGGGCGTAGGTGAGGTTGTAGGGGCGTGTTCTGGAGATGGCGAGCTGTTATAGGGCCATGCTATGTAAATCGAGGAATTCGAAATAGTATGAGGGAGGACGGACCTTTAGATGTTCGACATCTTAGTTTACGGCCCAGTCACGCCGCACCCGCCATTCCTAGCTGCCTAGCCTTCCTCTGCACCCTCTAGAAGTATCCCAGGGCCTAGATCCATTGCGTAGGACGCGTCGACTGGTGATGCGATATCTGAGCTTAGAAAGGCACATCGGGCTGGTGGCGTTCCGGGGCCGCAACTGAACAAGTTCGACTGGGGCGGGTTACAGAGCCCTGGAAGCGGACATTGCAGTTAGCGCTGTGGGTTGGGAGGGTGAGGTAGGGTGTTGATGTTGGTAGACTCGGACCTAGCCAAACAAATCCTCTGACGTCATTTCTTTTCATACATCCACGACGGCTCGTCCGGACAACTTGCCGTAGGAAATTCTCCGTCCCTTGTCCAAAAGACACAGCACTGGGAGATATGTGAAGATGTCTAGGAGTATGGTGAGTGGCGTATTCGTCTGTCACCTCGTGTACCCTGACGGTGGCCGTTTCGTCGTCAGAATCGTTGAGTTCAGATCCTGTGGAGCCTCGGGATACAGCGCCAGCGCAACTTTGTAGATGGATACGTACAGCAAGAAGGGAGGAGAAGGCGCGGCCGATGGAAATTGGACGCAACCTCTGCCGTTGAGCGACGCATCAGGAACCTTCAAGGTCAGCTCCTGGCCGTCTTGATGCTCGGATATACGCACTGATAATCGTGCTACGACAGGGTCCTGGAGAGCTGAGCGGGACAGGAAGGAATCTCGGGATGGAGGTGGGGTGGTGGCGAGGAATGGCGGCGGCGAGGAATGGCGGCGCCGCATGTTGGTTGTACTCTCACTTGGCGAGGATGCGGGGTCCCCCTTGGTGTAGCCGCCGTCTCTTTTCGGGTGGTACTGGAGGCCTGAGGCCTGAGGAGGCGATCACTGGCTTATATCCCATGCAGGCTGTTCTATAGCCGAGATGGTATGTGCCTCACCAACTCGTGCATCGATCGCCTCTATAACGACTATCTCTAATCTCGATCTCGACTGACTACACCGTCAGCTCTTACAGCACTCGCCACTTCACTACTTCGAAGTTCAATTGAGCACATTACGTCCGTCCATGTCCACCCGCTGCAACGTCTACTTCCTCACACACCCCACCCCCGTCCTTCGTGGTCACTAGATCCCACGAGAACCTGGAGCACGCAGGCAGTGCCGTTGTCCCTGCGTCCAACCCTTCCCTGAACAGAGAAGGCGACCGACCCTTGACGAGACGGGAGCACCACGACGGGGGAATCTCACCTGCTCCGGCTACTTTGAACGCGGAGAGTGCATAAGGCCGACTCTTGAGTCGAGAGAGATGGTGGTGCGCATCCAAGCGGGTTTCGAGGTTGAACGACGTGGCTGGATGTTGCGCTTGCATGAGCGTGTATTGGCGGAGATCCTTGCGGGGGGTCTACGTCGGCATGTAACACATTGCTCCAATGCTACTGAGCCGATCCGACTGAAGTCTCACCGCAGCGCTTGATTATTGGATGAAAGGAGGGGCAGAATAGAGGATGAGGAGAAGAACCCAGGCGAGGATAGTACCATCCAAGTCCAATAGGGCTTGTTTCTGCCCGGGTTTAGTTTCCGCGTTCATTCGCTCACCCGAAATCTATTACCTGTGTAGCTGGTTTCTCGCGAGGACGCGATTGGATTTGAATTCTATGTGTCGACTTTGAAAGTCAGGATGATGTGTAGAGATGCGACGTAGATGATAGATCCGTACATTGTAAATGCTGTCTTCAATGCACGTTCTTGACGTTGACGACTACAAGTGAAGACCGATCCGATGGGTTTATAGTCATTATTCCATGCCTTATCTTCTTCCCATTCAGGTTTGGTACAAGTACGCTACTGACAATCCGTGCCTGTGCGTGCGAAGGTATGAGGCTGGGTCACGAGGCGAGTACACCGGACTTTCGTTTGGCTCAAGTTTTCTCTTCAGCATCTTCTTGACAACGCAAGGTAATGAACAGAAGTGCTTCCATGATAAAGCGACCACCTAAACCACGTTTCTAGAACTGAGGTGCCAAAGAAATTATGGAACCAGATTCAATCGACGATACTTCCCTGATTCACAAGCTTGAATCCGAGGCTGGGACAACAAGCGGGAACGGTGGTCTCCTCTCAGATCGGGAATATAGACGGGCCAGGACGCTCATCTCGGATACAGAGAAAGTCTTGATATCGTTAGATCAGGAGATCCAGCGCCTGATCGCTATGCGCGAGGAGGTTGCGGAACGGCTGTCGAGATTTCAGTTTGCCGCGGCTCCTTACAAGCGCCTTCCACCTGAGGTTCTATCTGATATCTTCGTATGGACTCTAGACGGACTACCAGTTGTTTTCCCTCCCGTGAATAACTCCGGTACTCCTTGGATTTTGCGACAAATATGTTCAAGTTGGAGACAAGTCGCGCTCAGTGAGCCCCGTCTTTGGAACAATTCTAGGATCGTGATCCGCACTCCACATCCCGAACTCCCTCTTATCGTCAAATTATATCACTCCGTCATTCCTCCGACTGGTCCGTTATCCATTCGTTTCAGTTGCCATATAGATATACCCTCCGAACACGTCGCTGATGAGCTACTCATTCCACATATTTCACGCATCAAACATCTCGATCTTGATACCAATTTTCACACATTCGGCCGTCTCCTCAAGATTCGATGTCAAGACTTCTCTAATCTAGAGACACTACTCCTCAGAATTCGAGGTCCTTTGAATTCGTCCACGATGTCGGAGCAATGTAGAAGTGCAACTGTTTTCCAAAGCGCCCATCTGCTGCGACACCTGACTCTATCTTCTCACACAAGCAATAGGTTTGCAAATAACATGCTCCACATTCCTTTTCCCTGGGTCGGCTTGACCTCTCTCCGTATTAACTGGATTCGACCGTTCACGCTATCAGATATACAACATCTCCTACTACAATGCACCTCCCTGATTGACCTCGAGGCATCAGTCTATTATGACTC
Organism: Lyophyllum atratum; assembly: GCA_014905825.1. Lineage (NCBI taxonomy): Eukaryota > Fungi > Basidiomycota > Agaricomycetes > Agaricales > Lyophyllaceae > Lyophyllum > Lyophyllum atratum. Next base: position 1,563,881 of record JACGCN010000012.1, read on the forward strand.
CCCCCCTCAAGATAATATTCAAGCAGACACCGCTCTTCGTCTATCATATCTCCGCCTCCTTCGGATCGCCGGTGAGGTTATAGCCCCACATTCTCTGCCGAGTTTACAGCTCCCCTGGGATCAACTCATCGAACTCGACCTCATCAGTTTTGACTTTCTCGATTTCTCGGAAACACATGCTATCCTCAGCCACTCTATCCGGGCCGAAAAAATACGTATTTCTTCTCCGCAGATTCAATCATTATCCAGCACGCACCTACCTCTCATCACATTGCCGAAGTTGAAGGATCTTCGTATACTATGTTTCGAGGACGCATCAATTCTTGATTACCTCGTGGTACCAGCGATAGAACTATTGGACCTGGAATGCCCAGGAACACTAGCTGAAAGCAAGATATCCGATATGATCATTCGCGCTTCGTGCTCGCTCTCTTCTTTCATATTCAACTGCCCAGATGTTGACCCTCGGGACCTGTGCCACCTCCTTACTCTTATGCCACTCCTGCACCACTTCGATGCCAAGGACTCCATGATCGATCAGCAAGTCATCAGCTGTATATCCACCGGAGAGCTTTTGCCTCAATTAGTGGACTTGACTTGCCTCTTCGAAATGCCTTTCGTGGTTCCTTGTGTGACAGAGCTGGAGATGTGGAGAACGACGCCGACAGTCATGTCGGACGGTGCTTGTTCTACCATTCCGCAACGGGTTTGGGATATATGCTTCAACTACGGTGGAGGATTCGAGGTGCAGAATGCGTTCGAACGGTTCAGAGAGCTGCATGAAGAACATGGGACACGTTTCAACCTTGTACTATAGTACGAGTCCGCTCATGGGGAGGACTATATCGAGATAATTCATGACTTCACTGAAGGGCAGTAGCGCGTAGGGGAAATATGAGAATGGTGGGCTCGGATGTCAGTACAGAGACGGGTTTATAAGAATGATTTACCTTGATATGACCCATGTAGTGCCACGATACAATGGTAGGGACGCTCAGCGCTAGAACCCGAACAGCGTACACAAGAGCATTCACGGATTTCCCTGTGCTATTGAAGATGCACGGACAGCACCTCGTCCGCATGAGTTCCGATATCACCGGTGTGGACTGGGCGAAAAGGCTAGGTCCGAGTTCATCAACATCGACACCCTCTTCCGTTCTCCCAACTCGCAACGCTGACTGGAACCTCGCAATGTCCGCTCTTAACCTCGCGTAAATCATCTTCTTTCAACGTCGTCACGACCCTAAATCTATCAGGCCGACCGGGCTCACCCGATATCGAGCCCTTGCCTCACTAAAACTCAGATAGCCCTTTTCAAATCGGATGGGGAACATGTCTGGTTCATCGTTAAGAGCGGGAACGAAGAAGCGCCCACATAAACCCATGACTCTGCGATGCCGGCGTCCCATCGCTCAGCAGCTATACCGTAACATCCGCGAACATAGTCAAATCCGGGGTCTTTCCTATACACACATCACTTCAGTCACAAACGTCCAAGAAGACGTAACGCAAAAAGTCCACTCACAGCCCTCAACCATGTCCCGCGAAACAACCTGAACATCGCGCACCACCATCGATGTCCCTTCCCCTCAAATCAACCCCCTTTCCCTCCCTCCCTTAAAACGCTTGATGCCGTATCTCATCCACTTCGCCAGCCGCTCCGAACCGCACACCCCCACAACTAACGTACTCCCCCCTCGGACCCCGACTCCCCATCACCCACAACCCCAGCTCCTCAACGCGTACGACCATGTCGTCGTTCTGATCAACGACGAAGTCGATCGAGACCGGTGCGGGCGCCTTGCGGAATGTCCTCTCGTGTGAAGCGGATTTGAGTGTGGCGCTCGTCGTCGTGGTCGTGGTCGAGGCCGAGGTGACAATCGGATGCGCGCTGGTGCTGCTTTCCGTTAAGATTGTCTGCGTGACGACGTGGGGTTCCGGTGGTGTAGCTCCAAGAAGACGCAGGGCGTCGGAGCGCAGGACATCGGAGTAGGAGAACGGCTGGCCTCTCGTGCGTGCGGGCCGTCGTTTCGAGGTGTTGAGAAGGGTACAGTGGAGCTGCGGGATGGGGATATGCGGTCAGCTAGGTCGGGATGAAGGGAAGGCGGTGATGCGGCCAGGGCATCGGAATGGGAATGGGAGTATAGGGTAGTTGAAGATTTCGTGCTAAGTGGATAGGAGTCGTTTGAAGATGACGAGGGTATCGCCTCGAGACCTCGAAGTGAAGTGGAACAAAAGCTCGATGAGAGCGCAGCCGCCATTCCCAGAGCAAGAACCAAGGAAAAAAAGCTTGAAGGATCCCAGAAGAGGGAGCAAAGGGGCGAAAATATAGGGTGGAATCGATGACCGAACCCCTCAAACAAGTTACAACGAAACGAAACACACCTTCAACGCCCTCTTCTCAACAATATACCCCTCCCTCCGAAACGTCGAATTCACCAAATCTAGATCACAGCCGTCAGCGTTCATCCCGACCCCCAGATCACAACAAACTCGAACGTACCCGCGATGCGTCTTAGCTTCTGCCCGTCCTCGCCCGTTTCCCTTGGCGCAAGGTACATCACCTCCGCCCACACGTCGTCGGGGTCAGGCCCGCCCGCGACGACGTCCACACCCGCTCCATCCATATTTCCCTCCGCGTCATCTCCCGCGACCGAACCAGCAGGCTGGCCCACTTCTCCTTCAGCTGCCGCCGCCGTTTCCTGCCCTGCCTCTGCGCCTCCTACAACTGGCTGTGGATGGTCGGGTTCGTTGGTTGGAGTCTGAGGAAGCTTCTTTCGGCGTGGAGGTTTCGGCGGTCTGAGCTTGACGGGGCGCATGATGTCCAGCGAGTCGATCGCGACTTTGAGTTCGAGTTTGGACGCGAGCTCCAGCTCTGGTGCGTCAACGTCGGTAGTCCCTGTGGTCGACGGTCTTGGTATTCCTCCGCTGAGGATGGCGTCGATCTGGGGCCCGAGAGAACGCAGGAGGGCGAGGGCGGTGGTGACTGTGCGTGGTGGCTGGGGCGGATTCCGGTGTTCATCGAGGGGTGGAGAGGTGGGCGCTGGAGACGTGGAGGGATGGGATGGACCTGGCGGGGGAGCATTGGGCTGCGCGGGATCTATGTTTCCTGTGGTGTCCTGCTCTGGAGAGGCGGAGGAGGAAGGCGGAGGTGGCTGGGGCGGTTTCTGGCATTCAGTGAGGGGCGGAGAGGTGGACGCTGGAGACGTAGACGGAATGGGTGTACCTGGCGGAGGAGCATTGGGATGCGGGGTGTCTACTTTTCCCGCGGTATTCTGCCCGTCCTCTATGCCTGCGTCCTCATCATCAAGCGCCATAACGCCCAGCGTGAGATGAAAGCGCATGGGATCAATCACGATCGATTTGTCCAAGCCACGAATGGTCGCCTTCTTAGTGCCGTCAGGATGGGCGCCGGGATGGAAGAGGTGGGTCTGGAAGGCGGTGATGCGGGAGCGTAGAGTAGGGTTGGTGTGCTGCGCGCAGGAAGTGGTTAGATGACGAGGAAGTCGAAATGAGATGAGATAGGCTTACAAGAGGAACGGCAAGGACTTTGACCAATCGAGATTAGCTCTTATACTAAGTCATAGCTGGCACAGATCCCGAAATAAATTATACGCACAGTGGGTCGGCGTTTGTTTCCATGTCGATTTTGAGTATGTTCTCTTGTTCGGAGTAGACATCGTTAGCGTGTTTTGCGGGAGAAGGCGACTCTTTCGGAGCATGTGTCCAACAGAATAAGTCGACCAGCGCCCGATGTCAGCTGGTGAGTTGGAGACGACGGTGATTCCTAGCTTACCAGAACGAGAATAGACCTTACTTAGTGAACCTCTACACAGGATTTGGGGAACGGAAAGGTAGAGCCTTACTATTTCATCCGGTGGAACGGTGGAATACAACTTCAAGCTTTCAAGTTTCAAAAGCGCCAAGTTGAGTCAGGCACGTCGTGACAGCGTGTGACATGTTAGCTGCTCGTCGTGGTCAACGTCATTCCTGCCTCTCGACCCGATCCTCCCTAAGTTCCCTCTGTCCCTCTGGAAAGAATCGCAGCCCCTGCTGGTCGCGCCGTCTCTACAACGATACCTTCCAGGAACGAACTACATACCACGGGACGACCGACCCCATACCCCACACTCACACGATACCGACGGACAGGAATGCCAACATGGAAGGCAAAGGACAAGACGCGTGCTGTGGCGCAGGAGGAAGGTCCTGGTAGGACCGACGCCCATGTCATCGCGATGGCGTCTGGATCGGATGGTGGGCTTGGTGGGATGGTGAGATTTAGGCTTAGCTTTGCGCGCTGCGTACTATAAGCATAGGTGCGTACTATGTTTCATTCCCTAATAGCTTTCGTTGGCCCACCTGTGATCCTCCATTAGCATCATCTCAAAGCGGTTTCCGAACTGGCAAGGTTCTCCTCGGCAGGGACGCCGGCGACAACCTCGTGCACCACACCCTACCTCCTTGACCACCAGCACCTCGGTAGGCGACTTATCCCGAAACAAATTGATACAGGAGCTTCCGAGGAGCGCGAGCCGAGGCCGATGACTGTCTGAGGGAGCGGTACTTATCACCCAGAAGAGACGGTTGGACGACGATGATGACCTCAGGCCTCACTCCCCACCCCCTGCCATCCTGCGCTCTCTCACCTCACCTCACCTCGCCTTCGCCTCTACGCACACCAGGGCCAACCTTCCTACCCTTCCCCATCATGGTTCTCCTGCCCCTTCCCTGGGGTGCTTCGCGTCACGTATCGACGGCTTCTCCTCCTTGCCAGGTATGGCGCGAGCGAGTGACGTCAGGCCAACAGGGTATGTCAAGCCCTCCGTCCCTCCTCTCTCCCTCTATTTTCTTTGACTGCTAACCTGCCGCACTCACCTGTCTTGAATTGTCGAACCAGTGTCGACGTCCCGCACGATGACCGCATCACAGTGTTTGCATCATCAGCGACAATCTCGACCTTTCCTCTGGACTCGGAGATGTGCGCTCGAGTCTCGAGACCTTGGGAGTGCACGCTGGACGCTGGTAATGGACGGACGTCCAGCCAAGGTTTCGCGATGATCGCGACAAGGAAGCGTCGGAAGAGCCTGAAGGACACCGGGAATGATGGGGTAGGCAGTGTGTTTCAGCATTGGTGGTCCACGACGTACTCCACTTGTCGGTGAGCATAAATGATTGAGTACTTAACTTAAGAATGGAAGATCCGCCGTCTATGTCGTGTTCCAGTTTACATGTGTGCCCCGAAGTCTCATTTTCGTTCCTTTCAACAATTAAGGCTAGGGTTTTAGCGAGTAGCTGGAATACACTACACTACGTTACATCCAGCCATTCCCACGGAGTATACCAGGGCTATGCAGTGCTATGCGGCGCTAGGCAAACACTACGAAGACTACATCATGCAATGGGGTTCACAACAAGCGAGAGTTTTATTGGTACACGAATACTCTACGCCGACGAACGATTAGCCTACCAGCTATGTATAGGTGCATGCAACGAGTGTGTGATCGACATCTTCCAGAGTACAGAATAAACATTGACAGCAGTACAGAGAGAATATTATGATAACGTAGGGGAGTCAGCGGCAAAGATGAAATACGTGCAGAGAGTCCCATGAGGAAACAGACAAGGAGAGGGGAGGGAAAGATGAAGACGGACGGACAGCAATGATAATAATAATAAAACGAACAACAGAAAACGCCTCATCGCCCACGCCCAGACCACCCACTATCCTCCCCTCCATCCCCAAAACGCGCGTCCCGTGGTCTACCCTTCTGTACATCCATCCTATCTCGGTCCACAGACGGGCTCGGTGACGTCCTAATCTTCTGCTCCAGCGCTCTCCTACGCGTCTCCTCCGCTTTCCAGTGCATCTCTTGCATGATCCTGGACCTACGCGTGATCGGCACTGGATCCTGTGATGACGCGTAGTAGGCCGGCTGCGGCTGCACGTTCGGGGCGTGGTAGCTTGGCGGGATGGGTCCAACACGCAAGGCACGCGGTCCGGTCGGGGGCGCACGAGATGGCGCTGACGGTGGAGGTGACATGGCAGCCGTGTACGATGACGCCGCAGAGGGCTGCTGGACAGGGGCGGAGAGTCGCCGATAAGGAACTTGACCCGTTAGAGCACGAGGGCCCCTTGGTGGATCGGCCGCACTTGGGATGTACGATGCGTCGCGCGTCCATGAGATGCCAGGTCGGATACGTCTCGGGGGTGGCTGGGGCGATGGAGTGTCTTCGCCCAGACTGACCTCGCCGTCTTCTTGGGAGGATTGGCGCTGGTAGGGGGTGGAGATGGGTGGTGACCGTGTCGAGGGTCCGATACGTTCTGCCAAGGGTCGAGAACCAGGCAAAATATCCCCGCTGATCGGTCGAACTTGCGACGAGACGTTGGGCCGGTGTTCAGCGCTCGAGGCGGCCCTGGGGGGTAGAGGGTGATCGAGGAGCTCCGTCTTGGCTTGGAGCGTCACGGTTGTTATCGGGCGAGCCGGAGCACGTAGTGTGTTGGGAAATGAGGATGTATGGAGCGGCGGTGAGGGCGCAAGCGGCGCTGGCGCTGGCATTCGACGGTGTGAGCCCACTGACCAAGGGCCCGTGCTCTCTATCGCATCTCGCCACAAGTCCTCGACGTCCAGGCCCCTCTTAGGCGAGAGCGGCTTGTGAGGTTCAGTTGGATGAGGTGCAAGGGCGGGAACGACATGGCGACCCGGCTCGACGTCGGTCATCTGCGACATGGACGTCGACGTGTGACCAGGGTTTGACGACGGCGCAGCAGCAGGTGGGATCCATCTACGAGGAGCAACGGCAGGCGTGGGCTCCGTATCCATCGAGTCGATGCCTGTCCCATGTCCGTTGCCATCGAGCATAGCGGTATCGGTGGTCGATGACAGCGCAGGCACTGACGTGGAAGTCTCAGGTCCACCTGGTTTGCTCGGCGTGCTCCCTACGTCCATCCCATTCACACCATGCCCAGCAACCTCCTTCTCCCTCCCCACATCCTTCGCCACTTCTTTCACCCGCTCCTCCACCCCCAACCCAACGGTCTTCACCACCGGCGACGCCTCCACACTCCCTGGCACACTCCCCGCACTCTCAGACCCGCCCACCACGACCGTCTTCTCCCCTTCCTCCTTCCGCTTCTGCTTGCGTAGCATATAGTCCCGGAGCGACATCTTCACCTTCGGGACCGGTGCCGGCGGCGGAGTGGGCGTCCGAACGTGAATGGCGGGTGGGGTGGGCGACCGCTGTACGACGTCTGGAAGTGGTGGTGGTGATGGTGGTGGAGTTGGTGTACGCTTCGTTTCGACCAGCGACGGAGTTGACGCTGGGATTGGTGATGGATGTCGCACTTCCAAAGTGTCAATAGGTGGAAGAGTATCCTGTGGCGTCGGCGTCGGTGTCGGCGAGAATAGTTCCTCGACAGGAGGACCGAGAGGTCGAGCTGCCGACGAGACTTCCGCCTCTGAGAGCGGGACCGAGCCTCCTTCAACAGTCATGGCGGATACTCCATCCGCGAGCGCGACCGTCGGCGACGTTTCCACAGTGTCCATATGTTCCTCTTCTGCTGGTCCAGGAGAAGCGGGAGACGGCGTTGGCGGCGGCGATTCCGGTGACAAAACCATCGGCTCCCGCATTGATATCTCAGCTCCACCTGCATCCGAGCCCATCTCCCCCTCCTTATCCACATCTATATCATCATCACTATCCCCCAACGGCGTCAACGCCTCTCCTTCACTCTTCTCCTCCTCCCGCTCTTCCTCCTCATAATCCACCTCGCTCTCCCCGTCATCGGCGTCCGGATGCGGAGGTACGCTGGAAGATTCTAGCGGTGCGAGCCTCCGAAGAGGACTTTGCAGAAGCTGCGGCGACTCGACCGCATTGGCAGACTTTCCACTCCTAGCCCCGCTTGTACTGCTGCGAAGCTGGGAGACGACGGGCGTGACGAGCGACAGCCGTGCGAATGAAGCAGAGGGCGAGTCCGTCGCGGTTGGTGGCAAGGGTTGTCCAAGCGCAGACGTCGGCACAGGGTGCAGTCGTAGCGCGGACGGCGAGGTGGAATGTAGTGGCGATGGACTTGGGCTCGAAGTGGACGCTAGCGTCGACTTTGGTGGAGGGACGGGTGGAGATGGCGAGCGCGGCGCTGGTGATGGTGATAGTGGAGAATTTAAAGCATCTATAGAGCTCGTAAGTAGGGCACACCGACCTAGAACGAAGAATAAACGCACCATCGACAGTTGAAACATCTCCATCAACGACTATGGCCATTTCCTCCATCTCCTCGGGTGTGTTCTCGTGCAAACTTTCGACTTGTGCAGGTAGCAGGGACGCGACGCTTGGTGGTGGAGTCGACCTCGTACTGAGAACCGAATTCGCCTGAGGTTCCGGCTTGGGTTCTGGTGACTCCGCAGGTGGAGACGCTGAGCGACGCGCAGGCAAAGGAGGATGTGGATGATCTGAACCTGCTTCAACGCGTTAGACGTACCCTCAAACATAAGATCAGATGCCAGCATACCTATCGCGTCAGGCTTCACCTGCCCACTCTCCGTCTCCCGCCACACATGTGTCTTCAAAGGTGGCGAAGGCGATACCCTCGCAGGACATTTCGAACGCTCCGTAGCTTCAATCCAAACGCGTCAGCTACATGGCAAAATACGAAGTTGAAGGGCAGCTTACAAATCACGTGACACGCTTCGTCCTGGAGCCTCGACTCCCTCTCGGGAACGTGGGGAGGGGATAGGGAGCGCGTAGCTTGAGGGGCGAGGTCTTGTAGTGCGGCCGCTGCTATACATCGATGTTAGAAAGTCTATCAGCAAAAATAATTTGAGGTGGCGAACCTTCAAGACGCCGAGCGTCATCTCCAACCTCCAGCTCCTCATCGACCTCCTGCGCGTCCACGCCACGCCCCTTCCCATCCACCTGCCTACCCATCCCACCATCGCGAGCCCCAACCGAATCTAAAATCAATCAGTCTCCTTCGACCCCCAAATTCACAAAACCACCCACCCAGCATAACCACATCCCTGCCAATCCACCGCCACTCTCCACCAGCGTGCTCCTCTCCGCCCTCGCCATCCCGCACCGCCGTCTCCCTCCGCGCCTCCGCCTCCTTGTGTATCCATCGTTTCCGCATCTTCGGCGGCATCTTGTCCTCCACCACAGGCTCCAAGGGTTCAGGCGGATCCGGCGGTCGCAGCTCCTGCACCGCGAAATGCGGGTGACGATGATGTTGTGGTCGATGGTGCTGTCGATGTCGATCTTGTCCGGGATCGGAAGGCGGCAGGCGTACCGGGTGGACTATCCCACAAACCCCATCAGCACTCGCAAAAACACCACACAAAAAAACAAGACCAACGAACCTCGACTCCGTCCCCCCTCCCCATCCCACCCCACCTCCAGCTCATCCTCCGTCTCCTCCCCATCCACCATCTCCACATCCACATCCACATCCACATCCACATCCTCCCCTTCTTCTTCCCCACCCTCCCCCTCCCCCTCCCAAATCATCGTCCTCCCATTCAACACGATCCTCGATGGGCCTTCTCCCCGATCATCCCACATCTCCACCCCGCCCCGCCCTCCAGACCCCTCCATCCTCTCCCGTGTCCTGAACCCGCGTCGGACGCCAACGAGGGGCCCGAGATCGACTACCTCCCTCTCGACCCCCTTCGCGTGCCCGTTCCTTTGCGACTCCTCCCTCCCCTGCTCCCGTTGCTGGGTCCCCCCATGACGAGGCGGCTCGGGATCCTCGAACGGGAGTCCCTCCACGAATCTCTCCATCTGGCGCAGCGCACAGTCCCGGGCGTGGGCACCGCACGCGCATGCCGGGAACGTCGAAGATAGCAGATGCAGTATGTTCGACATCTGCGCGCGAAGATGGCTCTGGTGGGCTGCGCTATAAGGTATATGCGTGAATACCTATAGAAACGTAGGGAGGCGTGGGGAGTGACTCACGGAAAGAGACCAGGTGTCTGTATGAGGGCAGGGAGCTGGTGTATAGCATGACCATCGTCCCATTCCCAGCCCAGCACGACCTCTTCATGCGCTTTAAGATCGCGCAGTGCAAACACCGCAAAACCCAACGTCCCCTCCTTCTCCTCCGGTGGTTTCGGCTGCGGGTTCGGGGACGCTCCCTCCTCTGGGACAGAGACCGACGATCGTGGACATAGTACAGGCCGCAACACCGCATTAGGCCTGCACCCGCTCCTCACATACCGAGCGCTGTCGCCCGCGATACGAGCGTCCAACGCGAGATCGAGCGGCGGGCCTATGAGGTGGACGAACGGTTTTGGGAGACCGAGATGAGCGTAGGCGTTGAGGGGGTCGGAGAGGTAGGTGGCGGACGGGGTGATGGTGCTAGTAAATGGAGCGATGAGTCCTTCACACTGGACGGGCGCGGTGGTGTGGACGACATACGCGGGCGGGCGGACGGGGTCCGGGTCCGGGAGTGGGTGGACAGCGACGGGGGGAGATGGAGGCGGGAACGGTGCGACGGCGGTGATGCCCCGCCAGGACTGGGCGTGCCGGAGGAGTTTCTCTCGGGTTTCTCGGGCGGGGAGGATGTCGTCCTGGATGTGGACGTATGAATGCGACCATGGTTCGTCGATGTCGACCACGACGTCCGCGTCCTCTTCAGCAGCCGGCGGTGGGGGCGGGGGCACGACGAAGGAGGCCCGTCGTTTGCGCTTCGAGGTGTTGGAGCCGTCGATGGCGGGTGCGCTCGTGCGGCGGTGCTTTCGTTCCAGCCCTGGGCTCGTCCTGCGCCGTTGTGGTGGGTGTGAAAGCTGGGGTTGTGAAGGCGCCTGCGTCGATGCCACCTGCTGTTCCTCCAGCGCCCTTAGACCCTGCCTTTCCTTCTGCAGCCTTACCGCCCGCTCCCTATCCACGGGCCTGGGCACACACTCCCAACACCTCCATTCCTCCGGGACCTCCCCCGATACGATATCAAAACAAGCGGCATGGCACCACCGCGAGCAGTCGTCGCAGGCGATGCTGAACCCGTCATCGAACGTCGAGCCACAGATGCAGCTGATAGCCTCTGTCGAGACGTCTCCCTCCTGTGTTGGCTGCGGTTGTGGTGGATGCACGAGCTTGGTGGTGGGCCGGCGCTTGGCGCTGGTGCTGCCGGTGCTGGTGGGCGGGTGTTTGCGTTTGAGGGGGACGAGCGGAGGAGGGGGCGGGAGGTTGCTGGGGGATAGGCTGAGGAGACCCATTGCCGCCTCCTGCGCATCGTTGTTCATCGCCGCGAACGATGGGCTCGTGAAGTTGTTGTACTCCCCCTTGCCAAAATTGTGATCAACCCAAAGGGCCCTGGATACGAAATATGTACAAATAGAGCTCGGCAACGATTCGGCTATCTCTTGTCCCGCCACTCCCACGCTGTACCACGTTCTTCGTGCCTGTTTCTACAGGAGACATCGACAAGTCCCATCGCAAAGACAGAACGAAGGAAGGAGGGTATACTTAGCGCTAGCTCGCACGGACAACGCGTACATCCATCATTTATTCGCGCGTCCCACTGACTTGCAATACAGTAGAAACAGTGATTGCTTCGAATCTTCAACCCAGTTCCCGTCACTCTATCTCACATCTATAGGCTCGAGAAAATCTCGGTCGAAATCATTTTCGATCGTGAACACATCACGAATCTTCCGACTCCATCTTACCTTTCCTCCCTGAGGGCCTGAGCCTCTCCCGAAATCGCATATCGAGTCCAGATGCACATCATTCTCCTCTCTACCACACCTCACCACACAGCGAAATCAAAGTACTCAAACAAACGGTAGGAGACGTATTACGATACCAAGGCACATCTCCTACGTCGCATCTCGTACCAGTACTCCAGTCCGTCCAAGGCTCCCCCCGCATCCTCCCACCCCACCAAAATCCTCCCACCCCACCCCGTCTCTGAACTCCACCTCCCGCCAGAATCGCAACGCTTCCTTCATCATACACGCATCGCGCGATACACTATTTTTCGATCCAGGTAACAACATCCATCACCCGTCTCGGTCCATATCATCCGTTCAGCATACTTCAGCAGCACGAGGCGTGAGATTCATCGCGTCCGGTACAATTTCGCTCGGGGCCTACACACCCTATTCTGGGTACTCCCTACCACGATACGTTCGTTCCGCTCTTCCTTGACCCTACCCTGAACGGTCCCCACCTCGGCCCAATCATGGCCACTGCTTCAATTTGAATTCCGCCCCCAGATAGGATGCCCATGGCGATCCACGCGGTGCGAGTCCGAGTCGTGCGACTCCCATGTATGTCGTCTTGTGACATATACTAATAATACTATGGCTTGCAAACGTGAAGAGACACTCGCGGACAAGGTAACCTTCTGGGAGAGATAGACAGATCCCATAGATACGCTAGACATTCCGTTTGTAAGGTAGACGGCACGAGGAAGTAATCAGGGCCTGAACTTCGGTTTTCGAAGGCTCCTGAGTCCTGGACGAGGCAGTCAGGCTGTCAGTGCTACCAAATCTAAATTCTAATTGCGAACGTCAGTGGACGAAAGGTACGGAACAAAAAAAGGTTGGACACTGTGGGAATTGAACCCACGACCTCACGCAAGCAATACTGGTAAGCTCAGACGGTAATGCGAAGCGTGCGCGCTACCCCTGTGCCAAGAGCCCATGAGATTTCGGACATGGACGCGTCCACCATTGCTATAGCCTCCTTCAGCTACCCCAGCTAGCCGTCCAACCTTCTCTGTCGGTCAGAGGAGTTACCTGAGCTAACTCCGGGACGAGACCCTTGAAGTTATTATCCGCTGCTTCCTTTTTCCTCCTTCAACACGTTACACCCCACGTCATTGGGATTCGGGTGGGACATAGAGCTCGAGGTACGCTTCGAGTAAGATATCCATTTTGCATCCTGATCATTCATGTTATTTATCGGCCTCGACTCGTAGCGCCGACTGGGACCCGCGCAATGTTGCCATTCGTTGTCCTGAAACCCACGTAAATCGGACAGTCTATTGGATTGGTGAGATGCTGGGGAGGCAACAGAGGGAAACGACGGGCGATACATACCACGAGGTGTGCTGTGGTTTTATGTGCGGCTGATCATTCCCAACGCCAGCGCGTAATACTAACATCTCATTCCTGTTTCCACCATCGTCGCCACATGCATCTCCAATCGCGGTCGCTGCCGCTCCTTCTTAGCATCGTCGTTCCCGCGTTCGCGACGCTTTTCCTTACCAGCGGGTCGAAATCATTTCGATCCAGAACACATCACGAATCCTACGACTCCATACTATTACTAGCTTTTCCCCCACCCTCCAAATGGCATATAGAGTTCAAGTACGGCATGGCGGGGTAGTCAAAGATGAAGCGTCGTAACTAGCTCAAGATACCTCGAGGTTTCGAAGACCACCCGTCTATGGTAAGACCCAATAAATCAATCCCCGCTATCCCCCCTCACAAGCCCCACAAATCCGACTCCCCACTTCCGCGAGTGTGAATCCCAGTTCGTCATGACACAATCTCCCGGAACCGTGACTGTGTGCCGCCACATCTTAGGGAGGTGCAGGAGCGTAGTCCAGAAACCATGTACATGCTGGACCTTGAGGAGCAGGTCCAGGGGGCTCAGACGAAGAGAGGTAAGCTCTCCGCCCATGCGAAACGACCGGAGAAAGGACTTGACAGAGGGATGAATCCCAAAAGTCAGGATACGGGGCTGTCAGAGTCAGAGTCAGAGTCGTGATTGTCGATGCCAAGACACCCCATACGCCCGGGATTCGGGGAACCAAGCTCGTCGATAGCCTTGGGTGAGTCCTTCCTGGAACGAAATCGTGCTCCGGGCCAGCTCGAACTTAGTGAGCCCCAAGGTGTGCGTCAGGAACTATCGTTGCAAGTATTTCCGCCGACACATCTGCGACACCCAGCCGCGTCTTTCCACCTCTCCACGCTCGGGTGACCACACCATCTCTCAAGAAATCCAGAGTCGCCAGTATTCGCATGCGCTCTCCACGCCCGTGTATGACGAGAGAGACTCCCACTAGGACATCGTAACGGGTCGTTCCAGCGTCGGTCCACCTCGACGAAGACGTCGTCTGATCATACGACCAAGCCTTCAGGTCTATTCCTCAGGAGTCACGGTGGACGTCCCAGTTCCATGACTCAGAGAGACTTCCTGACCTACATGCCAGACGGATCGAAGGGCACTGGCATTGGTACTTCGATACCCAGTTACAACTTCCCACCCATCCTCCTTACCCAGCCCGACTTCTCGCAACGTCGAACTCGGAAATCGGAGGCTGTGTAGCGGGAGCAGGGTGAGATTCGTCCGCCGTGGTGTTCCAAGGATCGGTCGCGCTTTAATATGCTCTGTTCATGGAAGGGTTGTATGTAAGGAGAAGAGACAGTACCGCCTGCGTCCTTTATATTCTCGTGGGCTATAATCAACCTGAAGAATGGGGGCGGCAGGAGGGGTGGCTGGGTGTATGACGGAGCGGGCATTGCAGCGGGTGGACGATGGAGAGGGTTGGAGGTCGAGTCTACTGGAGATAGTTATTATACAGGTGATCGATGCGCGAGTGACGAGGTACATACCGTCCCAACTTCTCGGATTTAGGACAGCCTGTACGATCATAAGCAAGTGATCGCCTTGTTCAATACCATCTTAAAAGACAGCGAAGCTATAGATAACGATCAGGCGCATGAGAGACCACAGATAACGAGACCAACGAACATTCCGATGGGGACCCAGCGTCCGCACCAAGTGGGAGTTCAAACACCATGCGGCGCCGCCATTCCTCGCCACCACCCCACCTCCATCAACGCTATCCCTTCCTGTCCCACTCAGATCTCCACGAGCGTGTTCTAGCATGAGTGTCAGTGCATAAATCTGAGCACCAAGCCGACCAGGAGCGCATACATTGGAGGTTCCTGTTACATCGCTCGACGCCCGAGGTGTTGTCCAATATCCATCGGCTGCGCCTTATCCTCCCTCCTTACGTCGTCATCTGCGAGTTGCGTTGGCTCTGTACCCCTCACAACTCAACTCGGAAACGGCCACTGTAGTCTGTCAGAGTAGACATGGTGACGGACGAGTAAGCCACTCACGATATTCCTGGACCACATGGTAGAACCCGCACCCTTCCCGAATCTCGTAGTACTACATCTTTTGCAGGACGCACGAGCATCTTCTGCGGCTTCTTGTTCGGACCAGGCGTTGTGGATGTACAGAAAAGAAATGACATCAGAGCATTTGTTTGGCAAGGTCCGCGTCTACCAACATCAACACCGTCCCAACCTTTCCCGCAGCGCTGACTGCAATGGCCGCTTCTGTTGCTCTGAAACCAAACGTCCGTTGTGGTGGCCGCAAATTCCACCGCCCCTAATTGAACTCACCCGATATGGAGCCTTAGCCTCACTATCGTATTGACGGTCGACGGTGTCCTGCCCAATGGCAGTAACCCTCTCGGTTTCAGCATTGGGATCCTTCTGGGAGTGTGCTCAGGAAGGCTATGACAGCAAGGAATGGTGTATTTGGCCTGAATTCGCGCCCTAGAGCCGTAAGATATCGATCATGAGAAGGTCTGTCCTCATCCTGTTTCGAATTCCTTGATTTACCTAGCGTGGCCCTATAACAGCTCGCCACCTCATACCTTCCATGCTCCACGTCTCTAGACGCGCAGTCAAGTTCGAGGAAGATACATCCACCACGACCAGTCCGCTACCCTTCCCTTTTTTCTCTCTCTAAAGAATGCTCGCCTGAGGTCGAGGAAACCACTAAGTTCGCGTATGATCAGCGTGCCTATCTTTCCACTCCTGGTCGACTCCGCCCCCGCCTCGCAGCCGAGTCCAAGCTCAACTCTTCCAAGTTCGACTGCCCACTCCAACTTGTCAACCATCACGCCGACGTCAAGCATCGGTCATTCATCATCGGACGCGAAGCCAAGGAAAACGGAGGCCGATGTCGCTATTCGAGGTCTGCGATGGCAACAACGATGGCTGTGGACGAGATTGAGGGCCATGTAGGGAAGACGACGAAAAGGCAGATAATGACATGTCCGGGTGGACGAAGTGGAGGGGTGACTCATGGTATGTGCTCTCCGCAATTCGGACCTCGACCGGGGCTGAGCGCCTTCTTATCGTAGGTGGCCTTCCCCAGCCTCGCTATCGTTCGGTCAGGGCATCGTTCTTTCCATCACTCCCTTCTCGGCCTCATCCACTACTTCCCCCGGTGTCGGGTTCATCGATCAGGCCCAGGCCTCGCCCGCCGAAAACTAAACCATACATATATGCGAGTGGGTTTAGCCGGTAGGAAGCATCACGGTGATGCGGATGCACCTCGGCCTCGACATGATGCCTTGCCTTCGGTTTTATGTGAGGCTGATCATCCCCACGCCACCGTGTATCATCCCATTCCTCTTCCATCATCGTCGCCACGTCCATCTTCAATCGCGATCGCTGCCACTTGGCCCCGTATGGAAGGCGATAGAAGAGGGGATGGAGCAGTGTAATGACATCTCGACAAAGAGCCCTAGGGTTATGGGGACTTTTTTTGAAAGGTAGGGATTTATCGTGTTTAAACAGAATGTTTACACGAGTCCAATGAGAAAATCAAATGCCTCTGTCCCACGCACGTGGGCCTCCTATCACCTTACCTAGAAAAGGGTTGCAGTGCGTCGACATCCCTCCAGGGACGTTACCACAACATCAATCCTCTTCTAGGTAAGCTCTGATGTCCTCAGGGACGTTACAGAAGATTAATTCGCCTCTAGCAGAGGCTTTTGATTTTTTCGTGATATTCTAGGAACTACGTTCATCGTGCCTAGGAACTGCGTCCACCGTCCCTCAAATTTAACTTTCATCGTTGCTCGCCCCTAAATCTTGTGTGATATTCTACATGAGCCCCTCGCATGACACTGAACACCCTGCCGCATCTCCATCACACGATGGACATGACGAGACCCCCTCAAGCGCACAAACCCTCACTTCAGGACCGAATGTCGGTGCCTCCAGTCAGAGAATCGCTGATGAACCGAATTTGGCCACGGCCGGAATTGATACAGCAATTATCGCCGAAGTTGAAATCTGGGTCGACGCCTTCAGAGATGGAGACGTCACAAAGGGAAACTGCCTTATTGCAATCATCAGTTGCATTCAGAAATCCCCTGGTCAAACCGACCGGGTCAAAGGCGACGCGTGTAAGGAATACATCGACCTCCTCGATGCAATTGAACTGGAGAAACAGAACCAGTCAGAGCGCGGCAAACACGCCGCGGCTGGACTCAACAAAGCCTTTCGACGTAGGAGTGATGAGGTCGTTGGGTCCCACGTCTCTGAAGTCGAATCCGACGCAGGAGATGATGGGCGGCCTTCCCCGGAAAGTTCGCGCAGACGTGCGTCGCCGCAGAATTCGCGGCAGTCGCGGGAGGAGCGCGAGTCCGAGATCAACGATTTCCTTGATTCGATCCGAGATGGGGGATCACGAGAGGCGGGAAGCTCGACGGCTTCGGACGGAGACGACGACGTCGTCCCGGCCCCTAAACGCCGAAAGGTCGCTGAGTCCAAGCTCCCTTGGTACAAGAGAGAGCAGCTTGCTAGAAAGAATGGGAACCCCAGCACCGCGAAGACGCGGAAGATCCTCGAGTATTTCGGACGCGATGTTGCCGAAGTCGAGCGGTTCATCAACCTCTCTGAGACAGCCCCTCACGCTTTCCCCTCCTCCGAATGGAAGAACGTCATCAGAGGAAAGGCTGTCAATCTCGACGCCGTCTTATGCTCCCTCCACCATCTTAATGCTCCATCAGAAAATGTTGGACGTATCGGAGTTACTGAAATCAGTCTCGGCACGAGTAAACCGTCAAAGCTCGTTGAAACGTATGGCGAGTGGCTCACCTCCTTCAACGCCTACTCCAAAGCGATCCGCTTTGCTTTCGAACACCGCGACGACGAACTCAGAGATTATGCAGCGCAGATCGAAGCACTTTTCTCCGCGCGTGTGGTCTCCTCACATTACAAGGTCATTCAATACGACAAGGCCGTCAGGGACGAGGTCAAAGGGGGCCAACGGCTCTTACTCACCGACTCCCACAAATTTACCCATCTTGTCGCCGCCATCCTCATGCCCGATGGGATCGAAGCTGATCGCGGACGCAAAAAAGGTTCCGGTGCCAAGTCCGGCGGCGGTGGCAGTGCGCTCTGTAACAGGTTCAACGGAACAAAAGGCTGCCCCGACAAAGCTGAGTGCCGTTATCGACATGCGTGCCGCAAATGTGGATCCAAAGACCATGGAGGTTCGGGATGCACAGGAGGTGTCGAGAAGTGAGGTGGCCTACGGTATGCGTCCCAAGTACCTCCGTTACAATCACTGGGACGCGGAGATAGTCTTCTCTCGCACAGCTGCAGATTGGACAGTAACGGCCTCTCCCCTACCTTCTCCTCCCCCCTCCGAGCTCCAGAACCCTGTCGTAGCACGCACCATATCAGAAAATCCTCACCTCTTCAAGATTGTCACGCCTATCAAGGTTGACGTTTTGAAGTCGATGCTCGCCTCACACCCAAATCAACCCTTCGTCGACTCTGTCTGCCGCGGTCTCCGCGAGGGCTTCTGGCCTTTCGCTAATACTCATCCGGGTGAATACCCCGACATTGTCGACGAGTCTTTAGGACCCCCTAAAGACCTCGCTCAGGCTCAGTTCATTCGAGATCAACGCGACATTGAAATCTCAAAGGGACGTTTCTCTGAATCATTTGGTTCGGACTTGCTCCCCGGCATGTACAGCATGCCTATCCATGCCGTTCCTAAGGACAAAGGCGAGGGTCTTCGCATGGTGACCAACCAGTCTGCCGGCGAATTCTCCTTGAACTCCATGATCCTCCACCGGGACATCGCGGGTATGCCCTTGGACAATATGCGCCACCTCGGCGAACACCTCTTATCCATCCGCAACTCGTCGGATCGCCCTCTTGTTCTGTACAAGTCCGACGTCGCAGAAGCATACCGCCTCATACCTCTCCACCCTTTCTTTCAAATCAAACAGATTGAGACTATCGATTCAGCTCGTCACGTCAACCGTAACAATGCGTTCGGTGGGCGCGCCTCCCTCAATAATTGGGGCTCCGTCATGTCACTCATTAGCTGGATTGCTCGTGAGGTTGAAGGAATTCAGGACAAGTTAGTCTTCAATGATGACAACTTTGGGATTGACGACGCCGGCGACACCCTCCTCTACGCGCCTTACGGCGTGTCCCTCCCTCGCAGCCAAACTCGTCTCCTCCTGCTTTGGGATAAACTCGGGATCCCTCACAAACCGTCCAAGCAGCTCTCGGGTTCTCCTTTGGTGATTATTGGTATCCTCGTCGATCCTAACGCCATGACCATGACACTCCCCGACGAGGCGAAAGCGGACCTCATCAACGAGCTTCGCTCCTTCGCAGCTCACCCTGAACCGAAATCTGGACAGGCCGCAAAGGGATCCAAGTGGTTTTACCTGCGTGAATGGCAACGCTTGGCGGGGTGGGTTAACTGGGGACTCAATGTCTTCCCTCTCCTTCGCCCATGCCTCAATAATGTTTACCCCAAGATCACCGCTCATTTGAATCACCCGTCACACCACATCTGGTGCAATGCGGCGATCCGCTCCGATCTTCTATGGGCGGCTGACCATATCGCCGCCTCAGATGGGGTAAAACTCCTTACATCGCGCTCTTGGGACCCCTCGAGTGCTGATATTCTCATATATTGCGACGCCTGCCTAACGGGCATGGCGTTCTGGTGGCCGTGCTCTGGGTGCGCATTTACCTCTCCTACACCGGCTGGGACGACACAATCCCAGATCTTCTTTTTTGAAGCTCTTTGTGTCGTATGTGCTATTGTCGATGCCGCCTCCGCCGCCCTCTCCCCCTGTAGAATCGTTATCTACACAGATAACTCCAACACAGTCAGCATCTTTAACTCCCTTCATGCGCTACCGATGTACAATCCCCTTCTCCGCCACGTCGTCGACATCATGATGAAATTCAAGCACGACGTACGGGTCCTCCACGTTCCTGGAGAACAGAACGAGATCGCTGATCTCCTCTCACGTGGAAAGATAGCTGCCGCTATCGCCATCGAACCGGAACTCCGGATCGAATCCTTTAAACCCCCTCAAGAGCTGCTGGGGGCAGCCAAAAAATGATCAGATCGGGTGTACGGTCCAGGCAGCCCCACAGGCCTGTTTGGACCCGCGAGCGCCTCCTTCACGAGAGAGCTCTCGCGTTAGGAAGCGCGATTGGGACGCGGACCTGGAGAAACTACGGGTCTGCCCTCAATTCCTATTTGAACTTTATTCGCATGCATAATTTCCCACTCGAGCCCACCCCCGACACTCTCTCTCAATTCACCGTCTATATGTGCCATATGATACAGCCTCGCTCCGTGAACACGTACCTCTCTGGTATCTGTAACCAACTAGAGGCATATTTCCCCGACGTCCGCAACTGGCGCAAAGCGCCGCTTGTTGCCAACACCTTAGCCGGCTGCCAACGAATGCGGTCCAAACCTATCAACAGAAAAGCCCCCTTGACTCGCGACGATCTCACTCGAGTCGTCAATCACTACTCTCGCGACCCATCCCACGACGATCGACTCTTCGTCGCTATCATCCTATCCATATTCTTCCTTCCCTGTGCCGCACAGGGAAGCACCCACCGCACCGCGCAGCGGTGCACCCTCCAGGGCCTCGGGGAGGGGGAACCGTCTGTGGTTCCGCTTGCACCGCGGGGAACCGCGAAGAAATGAGCCCGCTAGACGTCGTTCTTTATGGCGACGACCTCCGTGCGAATCTTTCGTCTAAATTGGAAATCACAAGCCCCGTCTTTTTCCATCCGACGTGTATAAGGTGCGGTCGCCGCCTCTGCGAATGTTATACCCGTCGCCTGGTCCGTCGCCCCCGTAGTCGCCGGCGGCGGCCACGATTTTTGGTTTGTTTTCTCTCATTTTCCAGCGTCCAGCAGGTGACCCCGGTCCCGCACGAGTGGTCGGTCCTTGTGAGGTGTTTGCCGTTGTGAGTGCAGTCCCCGCCGCCATTGTCCTCGGCGACGACCACTTTAGGGTTAGTGACCACTTTTAGTAATTTTTTTCATTTTCAAGTGTCAAAGGTCACACCGCGCAGGCCAGGAAAGGGACGTCCGTTGATGTATGTGTTGCCGCCATGACCATTTTTTTTTCAATCTTTGTATTTTTCATTTTCGCGTGTCAATGGAAACCCCGCGCTTGCAGTGTATGTGTTAGCGGTGCGTCGTCGGTGTCGCCACCGTCAGTGGAGTCGATATTCATTATCTCTGAGTGCAACGGTAATTGGTAGCAGTCCATTACATCACCCATTTTCGCTTTTTGCAGCAGTGGTTTGGCGGGGGGCAGGCGGTTTTGCTTATTCAGCCGTATGGGTCATTTGGCATTTTGATCGCTCTTTTCATTTTCGCCTGTTTTGCTTATTCAGCCGTATGGGTCATTTGGCATTATACCGTCCTGTATAAGAGTACTCTTATATACAAATATCAAAATTTTGGGGATGTTAGGGGTCCAAACGAGAGGTTATATATGTACCAATGAACCTTTAAAAAAGCTAAGAAATCGGCGGTCCGGTTGTGGAGAAAAAGGAGGGTAAAGTTGCGTGCTCCTGGAAGTATATAAGTCACGTGACATGACCCGCGAGGCGTGAGGTGCGACGCCAGATAACCCTAAGGTATACTAGGTATACTATAAGGGGAGGTGCGAGACCAGGTGCGAGACCCAGAGCAGGTGCGAGATCAGGTGCGACAGTATAAACCAGGTGCGAGACCAGGTGCGAGATCAGGTGCGACGGGGACCAGGTGCGAGAGGAGGTGCGACAGTATAAACCAGGTGCGAGACCAAGTGTGAGAGAAGGTGCGACGGATAAACCAGGTGCGAAATCAGGTGCGAGAGGAGGTGCGATGGTACAAACCAGGTGCGAGACCAGGTGCGACGGTATAAACCAGGTGCGAAATCAGGTGCGAGAGGAGGTGCGATGGTATAAACCAGGTGCGAGACCAGGTGCGAAGGCAGGTGCGATGGTATAAACCAGGTGCGAGACCAGGTGCGACGGTATAAACCAGGTGCGAAAACAGGTGCGAGAGGAGGTGCGACGGATGAGGGGAGGTGCGACGGGAGGTGCGAAGTCAAAACCAGGTGCGAAGGGTACAGGGTGAGGTGCGAAGGCAGGTGCAATGGTATAAACCAGGTGCGAGACCAGGTGCGAAGGCAGGTGCGATGGTATAAACCAGGTGCGAGACCAGGTGCGACGGATAAACCAGGTGCGAAAACAGGTGCGACGGGAGGTGCGACGGATGAGGGAAGGTGCGACGGGAGGTGCAAAGTCAAAACCAGGTGCGAAGGGTACAAGGTGAGGTGCGAAGGCAGGTGCGACGGTATAAACCAGGTGCGAGACCAGGTGCGACGGATGAGGGGAGGTGCAAAAGGACGTGCGACGGATAAATCAGGTGCAAAAACAGGTGCGAGGGGAGGTGCAACGTATAAACCAGGTGGGAGACCAGGTGCGACGGGAGGTGCGACGTATAAACCAGGTACAAGACCAGGTGCCACGGTATAAACGAGGTGCGAAACCAGGTGCGAGAGCAGGTGCGACGGAGAAACCAGGTGGGAAACCAGGTGCGAGGTCAGCAAGTCCAGGCAAGTAACCATTCACCGTAATATCCAGCGTAATATTCACCGTCGTGCACCGTAATATAGCGTAATCAAGCGTCATTCAGCGTCATCTACCGTGATTGACCCCATAACCCTGTCGTATTTGTTCTCTACCAGGGTTAGGCCTGCCCCGAAGTGCTTTCTACTTGAAAGAAATGAACGAGAGTCACCACGTCCACGCAGGGGAGTTCAGGGTAAACACTGTACTCAGGATGTGTGAATATATATTACGCGCACAGTATTTGTCGACGAAGAACATGGTGGATGCTGCCCTCAAACTTAGAATATAGTACTCTTCACCTGCACGGCTCATTCTTCCCCAACGAAGAAGGGACAGTCACACGGGCCTCGAATGGATGCGTGAATAAACTGCTATTACATTTACTCACAGGGTCTTCGTCCTCGACATACGGCAAATGCGGCCAATACAAAGGGTAGAAGGGAGGTGGGAAGGCAGGCCCAGTGAGAAACCCATGTATTAGCTAACTTTTTCAGTAATTATCTCGCATTTAAATCATTATCGTATATTGATCCACATTACGGCCCTCGCATCCATCTCTGATTCTTGTCTCTTTCTCAAAAAGTGTGGGGATGAATCCAAGGAATCGCCGTCGACGTCATGATCAATGTAGCTTGCCCTCAAATTCGAGTTCGAAGTCCTCTCATTCGTGTCACTTGCATGTGAAATTCGCCTTTGCAAAGACGCCGTCCCATCCCAAATTGTGCCTTGCTTCTGACCATCATGGTGATGTGCCCCCACTTCGCTCTTTCGCATCCCTTCTCTCTTGCACCGGCCTGAAGCGATAGCCTCAAATGAAGACGGTTCAATACCAACACACGCGTCTACCGGCTCCGATTGCCCCTGGGGTAGCGACGCAAGTCCTTTGTGGTCGGCCATTGTGAGACATTCGAACGCGCTCGGAGGCTGCGTCTCCCAGTGGGCTGATCGTTCTGCATTTTCATTTACAGGTCATTCTCACCTGCCAAGGCGACGCCGTCGTCCCATATCCGTCGCACCTAGTCAGGCCTGTCTGACGAGACGGGCTGTATTTTCCTGATTCTTATCGTATCATCAGCTTCGATGCGCTAACTGTCGACATTTGCTATCAGAAGATTGTCGGGGTAGCCGCTTTAGTAGGTTAGGTGTGTGTTCTCGCGTTCTCTATGCTATCTGCTTCACCTTCTCCTTGCTTTGTAGAATGGACGGCCGGCATCGCCTCGGATCATTGCAAGCACCTCGACTATACGAGAATGCCGTCTCGAAACACGCCCGCAACTGGCGAGGAGGCGTGAGGGTGAAGTAGGCTTGAGGGCGAGTGGCGAAGCGAGTGTGCGGAGAAGCCTGAACCAGTAACGGGACGAGCGGGGCGGGGGCAGGGGCGGGAGCAATGGTATACGGACTGCGGTTCCGGTTATGTTTTGTAATGCCCGCCAATATCGTAGCATAGCAAATAGACAAGCCTTATGAACATTACTTCAATTAAGAGAGATTTGCCGTCTAGCAATCCGAGCAAATGTTTTACAATTCTGCTCCATCTATTAATTCGCCCGGTTCTCCCCTAGAACTTCATTCTACAGCATTAAAATACATCTTATGCGAGATAATCCGAAAAAAAGTTAGCTAATACATGGGTTCCTTACTGGGAGGCAGGTCCGACGGATAAACCAGGTGCGAGAGGAGGTGCGACGTCAAAACCAGGTGCGAAACCAGGTGCGAGGGTATAAACCAGGTGCGAGACCAGATGCTGTTAGGAGGTCCGACGGATAAACCAGGTGCGAGGGGAGGTGCGACGTCAAAACCAGGTGCGAAGGGTACAAGGGGAGGTGCGAAACCAGGTCCGATGTCAAGTGCGAGAGCAGATGCGAGACTAGGTAGGAGGGGAGGTTTGAGACCAGGTGCGAGAGCACATGCAAGAGTAGGTGGGAGACCAATACCAGGTAAATTTCGAAGTTGAAGTGAAGTTATCCTCAGAAATAATAGGGAGAAATGGCTCATTAATGGTGATGACGCTCACTTACGCTTCCTTACGGTGGACTACGGTGGGAGACTTAGGGTTAGGGCTGCATCCGTTGATCAGACTGATAAGAGATTGCCGTTGATGAAAAGGATCGTCTTTCTTCATCTCAACCATATCCACCGCTCAACTCACATTCATTATATCCACCTGTATAAGAGTATATTTATAAATTCAAAACCATTTTTCGGGGGTGATTGGGGTGCCATATGAAAGCTTATATATACATAAACTCATGTGCAAAAGAGCTAAGAGATTGGCGGTCGCGTTGTGGAGCTATGTGGCCATGAAGTGGGCGGGGTTGATGGGGAGACGGGGCAGACATCAAAAATATCAAAGTCCGCTCAATACAACTTTCGTACATCCTTTCCTTGTTCTAGCCTATACTAATATGAATATACTATGCTGCTGGCTTGGTATAGATGTTGGATGATAGCTTTTTTCAGTATAGGCCGGTCGCATGTCGCATGTCGCATGTCGCATGTCGCATGTCGCACGTCGCATGTCGTTCGCAGCTCGCACATCGCATCTCACATCTCCCATCTCGCATCTTTATTGCTCACAATAAGAAGATGATGATGATTCAATCTGACGATCAATACATTGAATTTGATACACTACAAGCCGGGAGATGGCCAGCGGCCATAATCTCTCTCTTTCGCCCACCCAGGTGGCTTATCTTTCAGCTGGTGGATACTGTTCTTCGGGCAGAAAAATACGGTGCTGATCCGACCAGGTGTGAGAACATCTCCCTCCACCATAGGCTTCGGGGTCCATCGGGCGACTGCATGGAAGATTTTGCAGGCCTGGAATATGCAAATATCACCAGGGTTGTAGCTATACAAGTCAGCGTACACCGTGGTGCAAAGTGCTGCATTTACTCACCGGAACTTAGCACGCAACTGAGGGATGAGCATCTCTCCTCCTTCGAAATAACCACACGGAAAGCTTGCGGTGGGACCGTTGTCACCAGTGTCGCAGTGAAGGTAGACTTGCAATTTATAAACAATTGCACGACCCAACCATGGCCCTGGGTCCTCTGGTACCCAGACACCTGCGTCGAATGCAGCTTTGTAAGTCTTGTAAACTGTCGGGTACACTACCTCGAAGATCGCAGCGAGGCAGCCAGCCATGACGCGTGTGTTTCTAAAATATAATTCAGCTCCTGCGAGAGCCGACCCACTTCCCGTCATGTTGTGGGAGAGAAAAAGACCCTTAAAAAAATTAATGCGGTACAAAAAAGAGTAGAAAATGCAACGCACCTTTGAAACATTGCCTTTCTGCGTCCAGCCGTGAACAAGATGGTAGACTCCACACCGCTCTTGCTCATAATCACTGCCATCATCCTGGACAGCACCACCAGTCTGATTCTCGTTCTGGTCTTCATCCTCGTAATCATCTTCCCCGACCTCCTCGGTGTACTCGTCTTCTTGATCGAGGTACTCACCATCGTCATCCTGGTACTCACCATCGTCATCCTCGTCCTCATTATCATCATCCTCGTCGATGTCCATCCCGTTGTCGTTTTCCTTGTTCTCATCGCCGTCGTTCTCATGATCCTGTTCGGCGTTGTTGGACTGATTCTCTGGGATTCCTATCTTGTAGCGCATTACACGGGGGTTCGGGTCGTTGAGAAGGTGGCGCTGATCTTTGAAGGAAATATTGGGCTGTACGGAGGCGGCATATCGCTGAACGACTTCATGGTATTTTGCAACTTGCTCCGCCTGTGGTTGTGCGCTTCAGCCTAGAAAAAACACTACAGAAATCTGTCCGATACTCACCGGAAGACCGTCGTGTGTAATCTTCTCTCCCTTTTTGAGAAGTTTTTGAAGATGCGCCTCGGATCTGTGTTTGTACTGCTTGGACCAGTCCTTCACCTTGAAATGAAAATATGAACAAGGGAAACATGCCACGCACAAAATCAAGACGAACCTTGGTTTCCTTTTCACGCCTGCGCCTCCTCGCAAGATAAAAAAATAGAGGCTTGTCGTTCTTGTCAAAATATTGGGCTGAGAAAACTTGCGCAGGATGGCTGGGGCCTAAGAAATCATCGCAGATCTCCTGGAGTGGTCCGCTGGGGACTTTGTCTGAAAGGTCGTCGATCGATAAGTCCGGAACTTTGAATTTATCGGCGTAGGTCATGAAATGTTTCGCCTTGAGGCGCGCTGCGTTTATCGTCCTGTTGATCCGCGCCTGTTCACTGCGAACTCGTTTCCCGGTCGAGATAGTGTCGGATGTGAACCTGGCTATGTCTGGTACAGGAACATTGTCAGAGGTAAGCAACGCCTGGCATAATACATTAGATCCCTCAAACTGGGGCTGGAATAATAAATACCGGCAGCTCCTTGCGCAACTCGGGGACGGTCCGCTGATTCAGGCAGAGTTAATAGTATGTTACAGGCTAATGGTGGAAATGACAAACCTTTCTCTTCTTGCCAGTTTTAGCGTCCACAGTCCATAGGCGTTCATTGTTGGTAGACATCGATGGATAACTGTTAAAGGGGCAGGTGGAATTTATAAGAATTTTGAATCATGTGAAAATGGGGCAAGCGGCAAGTTGCATGTCGCATGTCACGTGTCGCATGTCGCATGTCGCATGTCGCATGTCGCATGTCGCATGTCGCATGTCGCATGTCGCATGTCGCATGTCGCACATCTCATGCTTCACAGCGATCTGTTAATCATATAGCTACTGCCTATCTGGATTAATATTAATATGCATAAACCCTAAGATAACCCTGTATGAAGTGGTCTATATGTCGTTGTCGCAATTTGGGCACGAGTACTTCACCCAATCCCTTCCTAACAACTGTCTAACAACAGTCTTCCCAATCCTAGCCCGCCAATCCTCTGGGAGCGCATCTTCCGCCAGCCATACCTTCACCCGGCTGACAATGGACCCATTTCCAGCACATGATCCTGCATTAGAAGTACGGCCACGAACTATGGGTAGGCTAGCCAAGCAATGCTCCTTTGGCGTAGACGGCCCCCAGGTGAGGACTGATGGATAACCCATACACTGTTCGTGGTACCACTCTTCGCAATTACCGCAGAAGTGCTGCACGTCCTGAGATGGGAGATATATCTTTTTACAAACACACGTGAAATGGACCCCCTGTCTATTTTTCAGAAAATACAAGGCGCAGTCAGACAATAAGCACTTACCCCCAATGTGGGGAACTCTGTAGCCCGCGCGCGAGGTCTCCACTGTATCTTTAGCCGGGAGAACCAAAAGTTCTCCAGGATGTAGTCGGCAGTGGGGTCCAGGTCATCGTATTCAATGACTGTTAGAGGCGCTGTGAAATACGACGCATGAGCTACACGTCAAAAAAAAAATATAAAGCACAATCTTACATTCAATGGAGTAAGCGTCGATGACGTCCTCGTGGTTTGACAGTACCAGCTCCCCGGTCCCATCTAAACCCTTGATAATTGCAACGCTACGCACTTGCTGTCAGTTGAGATACATATAGCTTACATGGGAAACTCACTCCTTTTTATGCAGACGCTGCTCCAACAAGTCGTCAGGTGAATAATACCACCTCACGATGACCCAAATTCGTTTCCACCGGTCCTGTCGAATGTCTGTGATCATCGCCTTCCAGTAATCACCGCCAGATTTGGGACCTTTAGCCATTCCCTCATGGCATACAAAGACGCTGGATGACATGAGCTGCGACACAGGTTATGAGTAGCAGGCCACGTACTTGTCACCTCGCTGAAACCTTTGCCAGCGCGGCTCCCCTGCCTCTTCAGTCTCTTTCGGATCCTCGACTTGCAAAGCGCCCTTTCGATCGTAGCGTCTGGCTGTATCAAGTGAAGGGATGGAACGCGTCATAAGGGGAAAGTAGGCGAGCCTGGCCGAGCGACAGGAAGAAGCTGATGAAAACCTTAAAGAATTGAAAAGTCATGCCCTTTTGTCATTGGCCACAGCCACTGATGGTAGATCAATGGCATCAAGCCTCGGCACGGCGATAATAAAACTCGAGGAGAACTGTAAGTGGAGAACTTTTCGATTTTTGACCGTAAAATTTTTACGAGAATGAAAATCTCTTCTCTTCACGGCCTATGTTACGCGTTACATGAAGACTGGGTCGTAACACTACAGTATCATCCCTCAAATTTAATCCACCAACCGTGTTCGCCGTATTTCATCTGGGACCATGATGCAGCACCCATGGTCAGGCGAATCATGGTTCGAAACGCGGTGCCATCCATCCAGTCATCGTTGGTGTAGTACCTATAATCATCATCGCTGTCGTACCCGCTGCCGTCGTCGTTGGGGCTGCATTGATCAGACTGATAAGAGATCGTCCTTGATAAGAAGCATCCTCTGTATTCTCCACCATAATCACCTCCCGGGACCGCGATAATAAAATATATTTGGTGACGCGGCAGTGGCGATATTTACAGCAAATGGCGGGGGCGACGGTACAAACAAATTTTAAAAAAAGGCGGGCAGGGGGACGGAGGACGACTAGATCCTATAACCTCTACGACGATATAGCGCCTTGGTTCGAAACGCCTCTGCGATGGTTATCGCAATACTGACGGCAGTCTTAGGCTCGGCATTCAACATCAAGCAGGTTCCTTGAGTCATCTCCACCTCGCTGACAAAAAATTCCTTGGCGCCGTTGTCCTCTCGCTTGGTGACGGTGATGTCAAGGCGGGCGAAAAGGCGCAAGTCTGACCGGTAGCGTTGGTTAATTTCACGACGTGTGATGAGCGCGTTGTAAGTCTTCACTGCAAATGCATCGAATTCGGCGTTGGCGCTGTCGAGCCCGTCCAAACTCATGTTTGGGTGCGAAAAGTCGTAGTGATCTTGGTCCCTGCTAGAAAGTGAATACCAAATTGCAGCAATGATTCAGTACACTACTTACAGCAACTTGTCCTTCGGCGTGACGTTATGAACATGGTTGTAGTTCCATTTGCCTGGCTCGCCCGCGATCGGGATCGTCTGGACCCTGTAGCGAAGACGGCCGCTCACAAAGATTGCGCGAATCTCCCCAATGATGCGAAATGCGGGAATGTATCGCATGGAAAAAAAGGGAATGTTTACGGGCTGATCGTTGACCATTAGCCCGCGATATCGCTCCTGCGTCTCGTCCCAGAACTTCGCAAACTTGTCTTGAGGCGACAATTCCTCGGGGTCTGCTCCCTCCTCAGGAGCACAAACGACCTTTTTACCGCCGTCGGCGTAACCCCTCTTGATCACGATGGCCTCGTCCCAGTTGACCTCGTCCTTGGTCTCGATTGTCGCATGGTGAGGGTAAGATTGGGGGGGTTCGGAATGATGAGCGATGTGGGACAGGTCGCGAATATAGTCAATCTTGGCACAGTGGTATACAACCTCGAGCGGGTTGGGCCAGACGACTTTAACTTTTGCCAGGTCGACGAGGGTTTCATAGATTTCGTTGAAGTGTTGGACGGTCAAACCCGTGTAGGGAGTATCTTCCGCACTGCATTTGCTGTTCAGGTTTGGTCTATGGGTGACGGCTGTTCGCACTCACAGAAAATCGTAGGCCATGTCGATGCCGCCCCAGATAAAATCGGCTTCCTGCAAGGCGTCCCAGTATTTGCCCTTTTTGGAAGTCATCGTGGTAATAAAATCTTTGTAGGGAAGAGGGGTCATCTCCCAGGTCCAAGGCAATTTACGGTCAGCGTTTTGCATAGCGTCGTACACCAGGAGCTGAAATTAAAACATTTAGACGATCAACGGTTAAGCATAGATAATGATTTACCCATTCTGCCATCCTTGCATTATAATTGCCGCGCGGTTCTTTTTCGAAGAATATTTGGCGGGAAAAGGCTTTCTTGAGCTTCTCGCGGACCTCCAGATCAACCCATGCATCCACGTAGTACATCCAGGTCTTAGCCTGCTCTTTTGTCTTCCTGGTTCCAGGATCTTCGATCCAGACCGCCTTTAAGGGTACCTCTGCTATCTCAAGCCCTTGTTCGTATTTTGGGAAAGGCCGCGTAGCAGGCGTGCTGGGTTGCTGAGGAGCAACATAATCCCACTCAATAGGAACGACACGAGCAGGAGCAGGAGCATGAGATGGTCCCGCGGTAGGAGCGCGAGAGGGGCTGGCGGTAGGAGCGCGAGAGGGGCTGGCGGCAGGAGCGCGAGAGGGGCTGGCGGCAGGAGCGCGAGAGGGGCTGGCGGCAGGGTCAGCAGGAGCAGGAGCATGAGATGGTCCCGCGGTAGGAGCACGAGAGGGGCTGGCGGCAGGAGGTTTGCCAGCGGCAGAGCGGGTCCGCGACGACTTGCGCCTTTCCAAGACCTGCTCATACTCGCCTTCGCTCAGGCCCGCCTTAAGGAAAGGCAGCGCTCTCTCCCAGTATTCGTCCGGTATGTCGTAGCATTGCTTATTACCGGCCTGAATGATGGCTATAGCCACCCCGTGCTCCTCCCAGTCTGCAGCAGTCAGCTGTCGCCGGCATAGGCGTACATTTGCCGCTGTCTGATCGAGGAAGGTGTGGCCGGGGCACGCAGGCGTACAGTGTGGGTGCGCAGCCCGTCGAACCGCGTGGTTCCGCATGTGAGGTTGTGAAAAGTGAGCGTGGTCGAAGGCGCTGTCGGCGATGCGCGCGTTGTCTCCGTGCATGTATGATATTTTCGAAAAGGTTTTATCTCGACGGCTGACCTTCGGCTCCCGGCTGTGCTCGCAGATGTGGATGCACTTGACCCACAGGGAGTAGGGCTTTGAACTGTAGTCAGGCATGGTGGACATATAGGAGACAAGGGGCGAGAGCGAAAGACAAGGGGAGACAGTGAAAGTCGGCGTTATCATGGACTTGATCTTTTTCTCTGATGTGCGACATGCGAAATCAGGTGATCGTGTGACATGCGACATGCGAAGTCACGTGACCTCGACGCGGGACACGCTGTCTGCCAAAACAACGCTATTTTTGATTTACAAGCAACATAGCTAACTACAAATACAAACGAGAAAGCGAAAATAAAGTAAATTGAAGCAAGATTGCGTTCTTAGTCCTGGGGTCGTCACCACAGGACTAAGAACGCAAGCTTACACCAGAAAGAAAATAATGATGTTCCCCCTGGCCCAACCATGCCCCAGAACCCAATTGTGCCCCGGAACCCATAGATGGCCGCCAAGTGGCGGAAGGGACGACGCTTCTCGCAGCGCGCAACGCCCTTGCGTCTCCGACGGCGCTTCTCGCAGCGTGCTATTGTCGGGAGGATCGACGACATGCCCCAGAACCCAATTACCCCCCAGAACCCAATTCCAAAGGGACGACGCTTCTCACAGCGTGCAACGCCCTTGCATCTCCGACGGCGCTTCTCGCAGCGCACTACTGTCAGGAGATTGATGATATGCCCCCAGATGCGACTATAACTCAAACCTGGAAAGTTTTTAGCCTACAAACAGACCCCGACGAAAGGACTCACCAGAAAACAAGTTGATGAGCGGCGTGCAGATGCGTTGTTGGGAGTGAGACATTAGGGGCGGTCCTGGAATCGTGTTGGTCAGCGCGAGAGAATGGACTGAGCAAAGAACTGACCTTTTTAGCGGGTGCGGGACGTGCACCCCACCATGGGGCGGCCCATTTGTCCAGTCGCTCTGCAGCAGTGACTCGGCAAACGGGTCGTCACATGGGGGGAGGAAGTGAAGTTGCGTTTCCACGCAATTTTTGTTTTTTCGGTCGGAGTTTGATATTTCGGACTATACCGACATGCGACATGCGGTTTGTCGTTGCTAAATCGGAGTTTGAAAAATCGGAATAAACCGACATGCGACATGCGAAATTTTCATTTAGCGCAACTTCAACCTCTACTATTCGCAACTCTACGTCGTACTCCCTACCCTACCTCGACGCGTCAGATAATGTAGGTGCATTCTACTCATCAGCTATTGTGACTTATGTTGATATTGGCTGATAACCAGGTCTTCAAACGAGGATGAAG
The DNA here is from genome assembly GCA_014905825.1 of Lyophyllum atratum. Taxonomy (NCBI): domain Eukaryota; kingdom Fungi; phylum Basidiomycota; class Agaricomycetes; order Agaricales; family Lyophyllaceae; genus Lyophyllum; species Lyophyllum atratum. The sequence continues at coordinate 1,596,491 of JACGCN010000012.1, forward strand.
CAGTACGTGGCTGATCGGGCCGCCTCTTCCGATTCCGCTAATGACCGACTTGTAGCCAGCGCCCAAACGTCGTAAACAAGCGCCCGGTTCCCGCCATGTCACAGCGCGCACTTCGCGCCGTACTAACCCTGCGCGCCAATCCCGCCCACCCCACCGCCCCACTAACCCTCGCGCCGCAACTGCCGCCCAACTCTTTGACGAGCCAACGCCGCCGCCCTCAGGCCACGCGGACGCGCGGACCCCAACTCCGCCACCAATGGCAGCCCAACAAAACACCGCGCCGCCTGAGGACCGCGATTCCATCTTCCTCCGACTCTGTCCGGACGCCATACCAGTGTCAGAGTCCGACGGCGGTGCCGGCAAGCTCCAAAGTTATTTTGAGTGGGGTTAGTCCCGCATTCTGTTTACTAGCGTATTCGCTGACCGCTTGCAAGTCAAGGACGGGTATCCCGGGTTTCTCAACATCCGCGACATGCCCCCAGAGTGGCTCAGAATCTGCCCCGATGGCTCCCTGCCGCCCGAAGCCTTCTGGCACTTCCCAAAATGGGGTACGTCTCGCACAGTAGCTCAGAGAGCGACCTTCTCAAACTAACATACTCTTCGTTCCAACAGAGGAGTTAAGGGCTGAGAAGGGTAAGTCTTTGGCATTTATTTTGTGAGCTGTACGACTAATAAATATCGCTCCAGAGGCTCGCAGGATTAGAAGACAGGAGAAATCGAAGGCTACGGGTTAGTAGTGATAGGAATAACAACGATTTGTATGGTGTCATGAAAGATTAATCACTGTAGGTTCAGAAGGCAGTGGGGTCGAACATGGTACGTTGATCTTCCATAGCTATGAATTATATGGACCTGACGACCAACCCCTCGCAGCTGCTGTTCACCACAACACCCCAATTGAGGAAATAAATGACGAGGAAGGCAAGTTGCTGGTACTTGGAGCCAAGTGTTGATTGAAATTGCTATTCCCCAGGCGAGGATTTCACGGTCCCTTCCAGTGAGTACGACATCAGCAGCATCGACTGGCGTATCTCATGACGATCACCAGGTCAAAGTCCCGAACTCCAAGGATACAAGGAACTCGCACATGACGAAGAACGCGAGCTCCCGATGAAAGGACAGGAATCTTGCGGTAAGCCAATACTGCACCTCGCACGTACATGGTACTGATGATAAAATCAGGTCCAACTACACCTATCTCAACTCAGAATAAATTCCAGCCTTCCCAGGACATCGATATGGGTTATGGGGACTTTTTTTGAAAGGTAGGGATTTAAACCTAGAATCGTGTAGGGTAGGGAGGGTAGGGGAGGGTAGGGAGGGAGGGTAGGGTAGGTAGGGAGGGCAGGGAGGGTAGAGGGTAGGGAGGGTAGGGAGGGTAGAGGGTAGGGAGGGTAGGGAGGGTAGGGAGGGTAGGAAGGGCAGGGAGGGTAGAGGGTAGGGAGGGTAGGGAGGGTAGAGGGTAGGGAGGGTAGGGAGGGTAGGGAAGGCAGGGAAGGCAGGGAAGGGTAGGGCAGGGTAGGTAGGGGAGCGCACAGTAGCGTAGGATAGCGTAGAGATGTGTAGTGGGGATCTACGATCCCCACGTACGACCCAGAAGCACTGCTGTGGTGAGTTCACTTGCATGAACGTTGAGTGAGGACAGCCGTACGTGGGGATCGTAGAACCCCATTACCACACTATGGGAATCACTCTGCTCAAACGTTCACCAGAATGAACAACACAACAACTTTTTCATTGAGTACTTAACTACAGTAGTGGGGATCGTAGTGGGGATCGTAGATCCCCACGTACGACCCAGAAGCACTGCTGTGGTGAGTTCACTTGCATGAACGTTGAGTGAGGACAGCCGTACGTGGGGATCGTAGAACCCCACGTACGACCCAGAAGCACTGCTGTGGTGAGTTCACTTGCATGAAAGTTGAGTGAGGACAGCCGTACGTGGGGATCGTAGAACCCCACGTACGACCCAGAAGCACTGCTGTGGTGAGTTCACTTGCATGAAAGTTGAGTGAGGACAGCCGTACGTGGGGATCGTAGAACCCCACGTACGACCCAGAAGCACTGCTGTGGTGAGTTCACTTGCATGAAAGTTGAGTGAGGACAGCCGTACGTGGGGATCGTAGAACCCCACGTACGACCCAGAAGCACTGCTGTGGTGAGTTCACTTGCATGAAAGTTGAGTGAGGACAGCCGTACGTGGGGATCGTAGAACCCCACGTACGACCCAGAAGCACTGCTGTGGTGAGTTCACTTGCATGAAAGTTGAGTGAGGACAGCCGTACGTGGGGATCGTAGAACCCCATTACCACACTATGGGAATCACTCTGCTCAAACGTTCACCAGAATGAACGACACAAAACCTTTTTTATTGAGTACTTAACTACATCACTGCATACTACGTGTTAAAAATGAGAACGTAAGTCAGAAAAAGCTACGGGGGAACAGACGCATATTCCACGACGGAGGGTCTCAGAAATCTCGCTACGGTGACGAGACGGGACCACATATACCTACTGGCGAAGAGGGTTAGAATATGTACATGCGAGTAAAGTTAACACATACATATGGATGAAGAGTTATGCTGTCGGACGGGGATCCACGATCCCCACATATACGTTCTGGGGTAGGGGTAAGGGCACCGACTTACCAGTTCAGAGGAGTTCAAACGGCCGTCATCATGGGGATCCACGATCCCCGTCGGACGATACATACGCACTCCGCTTGTTTGTCTTGGACCTCATCATCACATGAGGGTGAGGAGAAGGGGTTCGTGGATCCCCAGATATACCTGCATCTTACCATACAGGGCTGAGAGCGCGAAGAACGGTGAGAACTACGGACTTACAAGATCATGAATGGCTCTCCACACTGGGAATCCACGATCCCCGTCGGACGGCACATCGCATGATAATTCCCCGTGCAGTCGCAACAGCAGGCCAGGCTGTCTTCTGCAAATCAAATAGAGTTAGAAACAATCGTCACAGAGTAAGGAAGGATTACGCTGGCGGTAGGCGTATGCGCCTTGCGCGTTATACAAACACGTTTGACCAGGTCTTGTAGGTCCTGGGTTACTTAGGTTATTACAATGTAGATGTTTCTCTCAACGATCACTCACAAGTCCCCATAGAACGCCTTCCGTATATCGTAAGAGTCGCAATATATACATTTGTAGACTGGCCGTCGCCCTATACCTAAGAGCAGTCGTCAGCTTAGAATCGGCGAAGAGAATCCATGACTTACCCTTCTGCAACTTCTTAACGCCAGGCTGATGCGGTCGCCCCTCCAGTACTTAGCCCCCGGGTGCCAACGTCTGTTGTAGGAGACGAGCACCCCCGTCCGCAACCCAAACCCCCTCGAAGGGTATCAAGACGGTCGCTCAGAGAAGTCAGTTAGAATACACTCACCTTCGGCATCTTCTTGAACCCTTCGCCTGCAGACGTCTCCGATACTCGCCCACCGCGGACGCCTTCCTCCACTCGTAACGGATAAAGACGCCGTATCGAACTTGCGAGTTGACCTGATGCGTACGGGCGTTCCGGCCTATAACCCAGGTGGAGAGGAAAAGGGAGGACGAATAGGAAACTTACAGTGAGGCGCTCAGCAATAGGAACTTCAAGAAGCGGCAGGCCTTGGCGATCTGCGAGGCGTGGCTTGCGCGAATAGTACATGACTATGGAGGAGGTTAAAAGAACGCGGACAACAGGATATAAACTTACTTTAAGACGTTGACTTGGTAGTCAGTGTAGAGGTGGAGGTATGATCTAGTCTCGATAGTCAACCTATGTAGGCTACTTAGGCATAGCTAGACTTACCTTTCGGTCGACTTGGTGGTTGGCGTTGAGAAGATGGAAGCTGCGTTCTAGTCTCAATGGTCAAGTTATGTAGGGTACTTAGGAACGATTAAACTTACCTTGCGTGAAGTTGAGGCGTCGACTTGGTAATTAGTCAAGAGGGTCGAGGTATGGATCTAGTCTCGATAGTCAACTTATGTAGGGTACTTAGGCATAGCTAGACTTACCTTTCGGTCGACTTGGTGGTTGGCGTTGAGAAGATGGAAGCTTCGTTCTAGCGTCGATGGTCAAGTTATGTAGGGTGCTTAGGAACGACTAGACTTACCTTGGGTGAAGTTGCTTTTGGTTAACACTAAGTTCGAGGAACCTCGTATAAGGGCGTCGTCCGCTCCCTGCATAGAGGATACCGGTGAAGGGGTCAGAAAATGTACATCCCGGTGAAGCGTTTGATAGATACATACCGCTCAGAATTCCAACACGGCTGCCATCAAGGGGATCGACGATCCCCGTCTGACGACACATAGCCCATCCGTTCGTTTGTGTTCAAGCTCACCGCTGAGAGTGAACACAGGGGTTCGTGGATCCCCACATGTACGTAAGTCTTAACACACAAGGGGGAGACAGCTCTCGTTAGTGGGGATCGACGATCCCCGTCTGACAGCACATGGCCTCCAAAGCCGGTTCTCATAACGTGTTTGGTTTTCACTCAAGCATCTCAGAGACGGGGATCGAAGATCCCCATGTATACTATGCCTCTGAATACAAAACGTACGGCGTGTGTAGTATAATCGTGGATCCCCACATATACGTTCTGGGGTAGAGGTAAGGACACCGACCTTACCAGTTCAGAGGCGTTCAAACGGCCGTCATCATGGGGATCCACGATCCCCGTCGGACGATACATACGCACTCTGCTCGTTTGTCTTCGACCTCATCATCAAGAGCAAGAGAAGGGGATCGTGGATCCCCAGATATACCTGCGTCTGATCGTACAGGGCTGAGAGCGCGAAGAGCGGTGAGAACGACGAACTTACAAGATCATGAACGGCTCTCCACAGTGGGGTTCCACGATCCCCGTCAGACGGCAACATCGCCTCAGAATTCCCCGTGCAGCTGCAAATAGAATAGAGTCAGAAACGATCGTCAAAGAGTAAGGAAGGATAACGCTGGCGGCAGGCGTGTGCGCGTCATACAAACGCGTTTGACCGGCTCTTGTACGTCCTGGTGTAGTCTTTAGTCATTACAATGTAGATTTTTCTCTTCGAGACCGACTCACAAGTCCCCGTAGAACGCGTTCCGTTATCGTAAGAGTCACAATATATACATTTGTAGACTGCTCGTCGCCCTATACCTAAGAGAGGTCGTCAGCTTAGAATCGTCGAAGAGAATTAATTACTTACCCTGCTGCACTTCTTAAGGCCAAGCTGATGCGGTCGCCCCTGTAGTACCCAGCCCTCGGTGCCAACCGTCTGTTTATGAGACGAGCAACCCGTCCGCGATCCAGACCCCCTCGAAGCGTATCAAAACGGTCGCTCAGAGAAGTCAGTTTAGAGTAGAACTCACCTTGGGCATCTTCGTGAACCCCTTCGCCTGCAAACGTCTCCGATACTCGCCCACCGCGGACGCCTTCCTCCACTCATAACGGATAAAAACCCCGTACCGAACTCGCGAGCCGACTCTAATGCGCACCGGCGTTCCGGCCTATAACCTAGGTGGAGAGGAAAAAGGGAGGACGAAAAGGAAACTCACAGTCAGGCGGTCAGCGATAGGGACTTCGAGAAGCGGCAGGCCTTGGCGATCTGCGAGGCGTGGCTTGGGCGAATAGTAAGTGCACTTCATGACTATGAAGGAGGTTAACAACTGAGCGGACGCTTACAACAGGAGAGAAACTTACTTTAAGGCGTCGACTTGGTAGTTAGTCAAGAGGTCGAGGTATGGATCTAGTCTCGATAGTCAACTTATGTAGGGTACTTAGGCATAGCTAGACTTACCTTTCGGTCGACTTGGTGGTTGGCGTTGAGAAGATGGAAGCTTCGTTCTAGCGTCGATGGTCAAGTTATGTAGGGTGCTTAGGAACGACTAGACTTACCTTGGGTGAAGTTGCTTTTGGTTAACACTAAGTTCGAGGAACCTCGTATAAGGGCGTCGTCCGCTCCCTGCATAGAGATACCGGTGAAGGGGTCAGAAAATGTACATCCCGGTGAAGCGTTTGATAGATACATACCGCTCAGAATTCCAACACGGCTGCCATCAAGGGGATCGACGATCCCCGTCTGACGA